>JAJJKD010000036.1:0-297212 GCA_022376535.1 Xylariaceae sp. FL0662B | reverse complement strand
GGGGGCTATTTTAGGAATTAAACGCTATAAAAATTAATGATTTTATTATTTAAGAAATATTCGAATTTATAAAATTCGATTAGATATATATTACCGAAAAGATTTTTAATATACGGCTTATATAAAAGGTTAAAAAAAAATAATTAAATTATATAAAAAATTATAATTAATTATTTAAAACTATAAAAATAAAAAAAAGAACTTATTTTTATATAATTACCGATTATTTAATAAATAAATTAACGTTTAATATTTATATTAATATTTTCGTTATTTAAAATTTATAATATAAAAAGAAAACTATAAAATATTATTTAAGCTTATATTTAAATTAACGATAAGTTTAAAAAAAAAATCTATATATAACTACCGAAAAAAATCGTTAATAAATATTTTAAAAATATTTATTTTAAAATAATTAAATTTTTATATAACTTTATAAAATTAAAATTATATTAATTTAAAATATATTATATATATTATAAAAAAAAATTAACTATAAAAATATTAATATATAACCTATATTTATTAATAATTTATAAAAATACCGAAAATTTTACTATTATAAAATTATAAATTAATAATACCTTTAATATTATTACGGAAAATTTTTCGAAATTAAAAAAAAATAAATTTAAAAAAGCCGGATTCTATATAAAATTAAAAACGAATTTTATTATTATATAAAAAATCGAATTTAACGATAGCCGAATTTAATTCGTAAAAAAAAATATAATATTTACCTAATATAGCTAAAATTAATAATTATAAAAAATCGATAAATTAGTAATTAATATACTATAATAATATATTATTTAATATATAAAAAATATATATATAGTTTTAATTTATTAACCGGAAATATTATTTAATTTATTAATAGTAATATAGATTATATAGCTAATAAATAAAAATATCGATACCTTTAATAACCGAATCGAATAATAGATAAATAATTTAAAAAAGGGATTAAAATATATACCTTTAAATTTTAATAATATTAAATTATTTATTTTTATAAATAGATTATTTATAAATAATAAGGATTTTAGCTTTTAATTAAAGTTTATTATTATATTAGCTATTAAAATTTAATCGGATATAAATTTTATAATTTACGGCAATATAATTTATTAAAATTTAATTAAATATAAAAAAATTATTAAAAATATATTAATAAATAAATTATATAGGATAATTTTAAGTTTTAATAATGCTATTATATTTAATATAACGATTAACTAAATTACCGATATTTGTAAATTATTATAAATATTTATAATTATTTATATAGATTTAAAATTACTATATAAATATTTAATTAAGTTAGAAATAATATTAAAAAAAAGGCTAATAATTAACGTAATATTATTTCGAAAATTATATAAATAATAAGAGATATTAAAAATTAAATAAATAGATAGTAAAAATAATCTATTAAACGCGTTTATAAAAAAAACCCCGAATTTAACCTTTAAGAAGCTAATTTTAATAAATCGATTTACCGTATAAATCGAAGCTTTCGTTAATAGAATTACTATATTATAAGCTGGGATAAGGTGACGTTATGGGAACAGTATAACGTTATGTACGTTATATAATAAGGTTATATATAAAAAAAAACGAGGTATTTATGAAAAAGGGAAAGGAATAGATTTAAAGCTATAAAACGCATTTTTTAACGATAAAATAAAAGATATTTAATATTAAACTATTACTATTAAACCATTATAGTTAAATTATTATAGTTAAATCTATAGTAAACTAATTTAAATTAGGTTTAGTGTAGTTACGTAACTATATTATGTGACTTACGGGACTTTAGTGGTAGTAACTAAATCCCTATTATTATAGCCTATAACTTTTACCTTTTAATTTAATAATAACAGATTATTACTATAAATCGCGATTTTATCGTAATTCGTACATACATATAATAAAGGCCATTTAATAATATTAATAATTAAAATATAATTAGATATAAATTTTATAATTTATAGTAATATAATCTATTAAAACTTAACTAAATATAAAAAAATTATTAAAAATATATTAGTAAATAAATTATACGGGATAATTTTAAATTTCGATAATATTATTATATTTAATACGATAATTAACTAAATTACCGATACCTTTAAATTATTATAAATACCTATAATCGTTTATATAAATTCGAAATTACTATACGAATATTTAATTAAGTTAAAAATAATATTAAAAAAAAGGCTAATAATCGATATAATATTATTTCGAAAGTTATATAAACAATAAGAAATATTAAAAATTAAGTAAATAAATAGTAAAAATAATCTATTAAACGCATTTACGAAAAAAACCCTAAATTCAGCCCTGAAAAAGTTAATTTTAACAAATCGATTTACTATATAAATCGAAACCTTTATTAATAGGACTACTATATTATAAAATAGGATAAAGTAACGTTACGGGAATAGTATAACGTTATATACGTTATATAATAAGGTTATATATAAAAAAAAACGGAATATTTATATAAAAGGAAAAGAAATGGATTTAAAGCCATAAAACACGTTTTTTAATAATAAAATAAAAAATGCCCAGTATTAAACCACTATAATTAAACCATTATAGTTAAATCCATAATAGGCTAATTTAAATTAGGTTTAACGTAATTATATAGCTACGTTACGTAACCTATAAAACCTTAATAGTAATAACTAAATCCCCACCACTATAACCTATAACTTTTACCTTTTAATTTAATAATAATAAATTATTACCACAAATCGCGATTCTATCGTAATACTATACGTACGTATAATAAAACCCATCTAATAATAATTATTATTATTATTATTATTATTATTATTATTATTATTATTATTATTATTATTATTATTATTATTATTATTATTATTATTATTATTATTATTATTATTATTATTATTATTATTATTATTATTATTATTATTATATTATAAAGTTTATAACGAGATTTATAATAAAATAAAGGTTATAATAAAGGTTAAAGGATAATTATAAAGGGGTTTTAATAAAAAAAAGCAGCGTAAAAAGTATAAATAATTAAATAAATATTTAATTTAAAAACTAATACATTATTAAATAAATATATATATAAACCACTATATACGGATTATAATAAGTTATATAGGTAATACTAATAAATTAAATAAACATATAGCTTTTTTAAAAAGCTATAAGGTGGAGATTTCTTTTTATTTTTTTTATTTATTAATGATGTATATGTATATAGGTGTGTATATAACTATATTTAATTAAGGAAAGAAGAAAAGAACTCTTTCTTAATTTAATTAATTAAGTATTAAATACATAATGGCTGTTTAGCTGTATATTACTATAGTAAGCATGTATATGTGGTCTGTGCGTACTACTTTAGGTGATACGCATTAATTAATACATTATTTTTTTATATACATTTTTAATACTTTATTAAAAACGATTAAAAAATAATATATTTAAGTTTATTTTATAAAAAAAGGCTAAAAATAAAGGAAAAATTAAAGCGCTATAATTAAAGTTATATATAATTAAAATTATAAATAAAAAAATGTTATAAAAAGCGTTATAATATATAAATATATTAAAAATATATATTAATAATAAATATAATATATTTTAAACTATTTATAAAGTATTATTAAATATAAAGTATTATTAAAATAGTAATTATTTAAATAAAATAATATAAGTAATAACTTATTATATTTTATATTTAATTTTCCTTAAATTAAAGATATTACCCTAGTAAATAACTTTAATAATGCCTAGCGTCATGTTCGGTGGAAACTCGCATACTCGCAAACAGTCGGCTTAATTCTGGCTAATATGTACCAGATGTACTTACCTGTATGGCAGTCATGTAGGAAGAAAAAAATGACTAAGCACCCATGCCAGACTAAAATATTCCTTTTACGCTAGGTTAAAAGACAGATAGTGGTGAGACCATCTCGCAATCATATCACTTCGCTTCTTACTGTCTTACGTTCCTTTTCTTCTTCACAGTGAGCCCTTGTCGCTTATGTATCTCCGTTCGCAGTTATCTTATCGCCGCCCGTCCCCTTCCCTACGTTAGGTGCTTTTGCAATCAATCGCAATGACTCTTCTTGGTTCACTGTTCCATGTCCTCTATGCGATTGAAGGCCTCAATGGCTAGCACATCAATTCCATCGTGGATATGCGCCCGGTGCACCAGAAACTTTAGAAAAGTGCTTAGTCGAAACCCCCAATTATACGTGACTAAGCAATGGAGGGGCTACACGGCTAACCCTGAGGCCAAAGACGCCAGTGCCAATAGAGCTAAACAGGGCTCCAAGACCGCTACCAATGGCGATCGAGATGCAAGACCTGAGCCAGGGCCAATGGCCCATCGATTAGAAGAAGCTACAGAGGAAGTTCTCCTGACAGGTGGACGAGCCGGTCGGCGTGCAGTCGAGGATGCAGGCTTCTCAGAGGAGTTGAAAGAGCGTCTACTTACGAAGGTGAAAGATGCACAGTTCCGATCCGAGAACGCAGCCGCCTTTGCGGAAGCCAGCATGCCCACCGCGGCTGGTGCAGGAACCCGTCTCACGGCCACGAGCCAGTCGTGGACTGGTACCGAATCGACTGAAGATGCAGTCCTGCGAATGCTGGACGATGCACACAAACCCTTGAAACGAGAACTACGAGGTCGACCCAAGGTTCCCGATCTCCGACCTATCGATATGCGAATAAAGCAAGAATCTAAGAGAAGTCCCGGGCATAGGATAGCTAGTGCCAGAGACAAGGCATCGATGTATGCGGGCATGGGCATGGGCATGAAAGAGGTCGAGGGAAGCCTGAGCGAAGAAGAGAAGGCCGCAATGAAGAAAGAATTCCGCGATCGCTTTCAGCCTGCCGCTCGCGCATTGCCAAACTCTTTAACAGGGTTGGCTTCGTTGGCAAATGAGAGAATCGAAGATGCGATCGCAAGAGGACAGTTCAAGAACATCCCACGAGGAAAAGGCGTGGAGCGAGACACGAGAGCAGATAATCCTTTCATTGATACGACCGAGTATATCATGAACAAGATGATTAAGAGGCAGGAAATAGTACCTCCATGGATTGAGAAGCAGCAGGAGCTGGCCAAGGCTGCACATGCCTTTCGTTCCCGATTACGAAATGACTGGAAACGCTACGCCGCTCGAGTGATCGCTAGCAAGGGTGGCTCGCTTGAGGACCAAATGAACCGGGCACGGCGATACGCAAAAGCTGAGGAGGTACATAATCCACGGAAGCCCAACGTGGATCAGATAGCTGTGGCTTCTAGCACAACCAACGATCCTGTCATGGCCAAAATAAGACAACAAACATCGTCGGAAACAGCTGCTGAACACACACGAGAGGCTCCTGAAGACGAGGCACCATTGCGTGATGAGGAACCTCTACCACCGCCTTTTAGAGACCCTGACTGGCTATCGATGGAGCGGTCTTACATGGACCTTTCAGTCAACAATTTAAACGCTATTACACGTTCTTACAATTTAATGGCACCCGAACTTGCCAAAAAGCCGTATTTCTCACTCGAGCGAGAACTGAGTAACTGTTATGCCGATGTGGCGCCCCAGATTGCAGACGTCATCAAGGATAGGGCTACTAACCCGTCAACCTCTCTTGCAGGTACTGCTGGGCGTCGACAAGAAAGCATTTTGGATCGGTTTGGTAAAGCGGGTGGCACTGCGAACGTGCACGACTCGAAAGCACCCCATTATGGGTTCAAGGAGATGTGGCGAGATTTCTGGGGTCGCCAGGCCGGTTAGTTATTTATCGGGAATCACCTCCACATCCACCTATGCATATTACCATTACACACGCCCAGCATCCTAAAGGCGGAGAACGCTCGTGCTCATGACTCGGTAGTGGGAATCACCAATGATAGAGTTAAATTAACGTAACCTACCACGTACCCAGGAAACTGGTCCTAAATGCATCCCCTCAACCCCAACGTCTTGGTTCGAAACTATTTACATACGTGTAGACCCCATACTGCTAATCGGTGATCGGTGCCGTACCAGCGTATCAGTCTTGCACCTACAACGAAGATATCGGTAATGATGATATAAGTAGTCAAAATAGGCCTCAATGGCGTATCTGAAATGCTAGATCAGGACTCTATCTAGCCTGGTCGTTTACTATTGCTTCGGACAAAAGGAATCTACACCTGCATCATACCTTGCTCGGGCCGAGCCGTTGTTGCATTGAACAAGAGCCTCAGCCGAGTTATACGGACTACCGGAATGATGTTATCCATATGGATATCGCTTCAATATCTATGTAAAGGCTTGCGGAATAGTTTAGGCGGGTTGTTCATACATATATGTAACGAGTGAGGCAATTCGCAATGGTATACTTAGCTAGCTGCCGGGGTTTATTTTGTGTTTAATTTTTAATTCTTTTTTTCTTACTACATAATTTTTTTTAAACTACGTAACAAAATTTTCCCTCCGAATCCCATCCCTTTCTCCCAGGGGTTTTCTGCTCCGGATCATCAGTTCGCTCCAATGGCACCACTACCAGCTAGCCACATGGGGCTCGGGGGGTCTCGGCGTTTTTTCCAGGTCCCACCTACTTATTGATGCTTAAAGGCTACGACCTTCGTCATAGCTTTGGAGCTTTCACGAGTTTCTTTTTCCAATTGATATTTTCTTTCTCTACTCGGGTATCAGTTCAACTTCCTTTCATTTGTAACACGGGCAGTCTTCATCGTGTGTATCATAGAGTTCATCTCTTGCCATTGACCGTCTCCCCCCCCTTCTACCCTTCCCCCTCTATCGATACAACCCTCCCTTTCTAAACCGTAACATCATGGCATCGCCGGTGGCATCTGCGCTTCTCAAGTCGCGTGTTCGTCGGCCGTCGATGTTACAGAAGCTGACTCGGCCGGAAGACCTGCTTCACCACTTCCCAAATGGCGCGTACATTGGCTGGTCGGGTTTTACGGGTGTTGGTTACCCCAAGTACGTGATGGAATGTTCTTCGTATAACTACGCCCTAGCTCAATAATAGTCTAACGCCCAAGACCAGAAAAATGCCCACGTTCTTGGCAGATCATGTTGAGAAGAACAATCTGCAGGGCAAGCTAAAATACACTCTCTTAGTTGGTGCCTCATCAGGAGCCGAGACAGAAAACCGATGGGCCGGCCTGGATATGATTGAGAGGCGCAGTCCTCACCAAGTCGGAAAGGCCATCGCGAAAGGTATCAACGAGGGACGAATCAAGTTCTTCGACAAGCACTTGTCCATGTTCCCTTCTGATCTAGTCTACGTAAGTGAACGCAACCATGTCGGGCGCGTTCGAGCGTGCACGTACCTGTTGATACCTCGTTGAAGCTCACTTTACCAGGGATTCTACACTAAGGACCGGCCAAATAAGAACATAGATGTTGCAGTCGTAGAGGCAACAGATATCAAGGAAGATGGAAGCATCGTTCCCGGTGCTTCGGTTGGCGCAACGCCCGAACTCGTACAAATGGCCGACAAGGTAAATTGCAGTGATTCAGCTTTGAACTAGGACTTGAGATTGACAGCAGCCTACAGGTGATTATCGAAGTGAACACTTCGTTACCGAGCTTTGAAGGGCTCCACGATATCACAATGATGGATTTACCGCCCAGGAGAAAGCCGTACCTTATTATGGCCCCTGAGGACCGTATTGGAACAACTTCGATCCCTGTCGACCCGGAGAAGGTCGTTGGTGTAATCGAGTCTGACTACCAGGATCAAACAACGCATAACACCCCCGCCGACGAGGGCTCGCGCGCTATCGCCCGCCACTTGATTGAGTTCTTTGAGCACGAAGTAAAGCATGACCGCATGCCGAAATCTCTGCTGCCTATTCAGTCCGGCATTGGCAACATCGCTAACGCGGTCATCGGCGGCTTGAGCGAGTCCCACTTCTACAACCTCAAAGTATGGACCGAGGTCATCCAGGACACGTTCCTGGACCTGTTCGATTCCGGTCGCCTTGACTTCGCCACCGCAACCTCGGTGCGTTTCTCGCCCGAGGGTTTCAAGCGCTTCTACGACAACTGGGAGCAGTACCACAACAAGCTGCTGCTGCGCTCGCAGCAAGTGTCCAACTCGCCTGAGATTATCCGCCGGTTGGGCGTCGTCGGCATGAACACGCCAGTCGAGGTCGACATCTACGCACACGCCAACAGCACCAACGTTATGGGGAGCCGCATGCTCAACGGCCTAGGAGGCTCGGCTGACTTCCTCCGCTCCTCTAAGTACAGCATTATGCACACGCCGTCGACGCGACCATCCAAGACGGACCCGCACGGCGTCAGCACTATCGTGCCGATGTGTACACATGTGGACCAGACCGAGCACGATCTGGACGTCGTCGTCACGGAGAACGGCCTGGCTGATGTCCGGGGACTGAGCCCCCGCGAGCGCGCCAGGGTCATCATCGAGAAGTGCGCCCACGAGGACTACCGACCGATTCTGAAGGACTACTTCGAGAAGGCCGAGTTCGAGTGCCTGAAGAAGGGCTGGGGCCACGAGCCACACCTGCTGTTCAACAGCTTCGACATGCACAAGGCGTTATTGGAGGAGGGCAGCATGCGCAAGATCAAGAAGTGGTAGAGAGAGCATTGTACACTGACCATGTAAGACAACTAAGGGGGTGGGTGGCTTACGACGCGCGGGGTAGAAAGAGTTTTCCTACGGTCGAATTCATATGGGGTTGGATTGGATATAATGTATATAGGGTTTTGGCGACTGAAACCAAGGGGCAAGCAGTTGGGTACATGTCCGTCCACGGCCAAAGTCGTCATCGAGGGTCCCGAGAGCATGGAAGTCGTCGCCCATCATTCAAGGTTTATACCAGCGGACTTCTGAAACAAGAGCTCGGACACAATCAATGAGAAAGAAGGGCACCGAATCTCAACGTTTTTTTTTTTTTTCCGCTTCTGAAGTCTATTGATTTAGTAGGGAATATTACCATCAGCATAAGTCGTCTCGTTAATACGCCCATAAGCCTTCAGCGTTATTTAAGATCACCTCGCCCCCTCTCCCTTTCCCCCCGTTGCACTTCAGATTGTAAATCGTTCCCAGCAATCCAACTTTCTCATCCTCAAAGCAAAGAAATCATTGATCGCTAAAAAAAAAAAACCTCATCTCCAGCAAGAGATAACAGGAGCTTTGGTACAATGGCCTCGCCTATGTATTGCACCCACGGCAACAGAATCTTCTCCCGTCGCCGTGCCCAACGACGCCGAGTCCGGTTCGTCGATAGAGTGCAGGTGATTGCACCCTATGGCGCGGACGTGGTCGATAGAGAGTACGTATTTCATCAAATTTCTTTCTCTTTCTCTCTATTTCTCTCTTACCATATCTGTGTCTCCAGCTCTATGTCTATCTCCCTCTCCCTCTCTACCCCCTTTTCTCTCCTTCAGCCCGTCTTGCGGGTGATATCTATCCACCTAGTTATATACAGGGGGCAGTTCTAGGTTTTTTCCTGAAACCGGGAGAGCGATGGGGACGATGTAGTATAAATCCCGGAACCTCGTTATCTCACCTCGAAATGGCATTTCCTAACTCTACATCTTTTTTCCCAGCATGGACGAGAACGCCAATGCCCCGCCCAACGGCACCACGGCCGAGATCCCAGAAGCCACAGAACGGTCGTCTCCCCCGATATCCGCGGAGGCGAGCCCGCAACCCTCGCCCCCGTCAACCCCTCTCATATTTCCCGTCCGGGACTGGACAACCCCGCTTCTAGAAGTGTCGATGCCGCCACTCCCGCCCCTCGAGGGCGACGAGAGGGAGGCGTTCTTTCTGCCTAGCCCTTCCCCGCCGATACCGGACCTGCCTACGCAGCCCGACGCGGACTCCCCGCCCAGCCCCGCCATGCACGGGGACGAGCCCCAGACCACCAGGGAGCCCGTTCGCTTCGGTACCTTCGGCCCGCTTATAGAAGTCCGGTCGATGTTGCCACCCCTGCCCGAGGATCCGGCATACATCCCCTCCAGCCCACCCTTTCTGATACCGGTCCCCCCCACGCAGCCCGACGCGGGCCTCCCGCCCGGCTTCGTCACGTACGGGGACGTGCCCCAGACCACCGGGCGGGCGGTCGACTTCGGCACTTTCGCCCCGCCCTCGTCCCCGCCCGGCAGCGAGAGCTCCGGCGACACCCTGATCGAGATCGGGGACTTCAGGCCGCGGCAGACCGACGGGCGGCCCACGCTGGAAGAGGAGGATGCGGCGGCTAGGACTTGTATGACCGTCGGGATGCTCGTCGTGTTCTTACTGCTTATGGCGGTCGTTTATTTGGTAGACTTCCTGGCAAGGTAGTCTCAATAGGCTGTGCTTCCGGGGGAGTTGGTGGATGGGTGTGTTTCTCGGCTTTGTTGAGCAAGGTCCCCGAAATGTGGCGCGGACCGGGGAAATGCGGGGGGAAAGGGGGGGCGCTATTTTTGGGATTGGTTTGCCTCGGTCTCAACAATAAGACTCTCCCTTCTCGAACTTATACATAGTCGACATTGGCCAGCATTCTTTGGACAAGACATTCCCTTCACCCTTCAGCACATTATCACAGGTACCTACCCCGAACACACTCATCCGACGTGGCGAATAGGGGTCTTGTCTAGCACAGCAAACCCCCCTCCCTTGGTTAAGCACCAGAGATGTACATAGGTACTCAACCTCAAGCCTGCATTGAAATGCCTTCCCATAAGTTATTGGTCTGTAATTCCTTCGTATGTCTCAAGATTGGACCTCGCGTGCTTGGTTTTTACTATTTTGGCGAAAGGACACAGAAGAGCCGCGATCTTCATGGAAATGTACCATCCTTCGTATTTAGCATATCTTATAGAACGCTCTGGATTCATTCGGCTGTATTGCAACGAGATGTGGCGTTTTTATCGAGGATAGCCCCTGAACAGTTGCATCTCCCTATTTGCTAAGCTTCTTTGAGAATATTATGTGGTTTTAGTTACACGGTCTTTCCCTCTCCAAACCTATAGCTACCATACGACCAGGCACGGCACTCCCGTACTATCAGGTATTAGAGCTAGCTTCGGATGGGTGACATGTTTAGGTAGCGTCGAGGTCAGTTACACGACCGTATCCTTATCATTCGTTATTTTAGAAACGGAGGATATGTAACACGCCAGGCTGTAGAAAACTCGGTTTAATCATATAACGAGATGAACTGTAGTTAAGATTGACAGCTTTATGGTAATACCGAGGTGCATAAACACACGTTTTTATAAAGCGGGAACCCGTCCACTGATCATATTAGCTGTAACACAATGCTCTCGAGCGGTCAGATGAAGCTTGATGATATCTCAGCTTGTATGATGATTCCAAGGCCGTCTTCGGGTTTTCAAATAGGTAATTGTTGAGCGATATGGCCCCTAACTGATAGTTAAGAGTGACACCAGGAATATAGAGATGTGCAAATTAGGCAGACACAGACGAAAATAGCTACGGGTAGTTTACTAGCGAAATCTACGAGCCTGATGCAGACATCCCGATCCCAGATCGCCAGTACCAAGAGATATGTCGTCAGGTGCTGTGATGACCCCAACATGGTTACATCCATACCAAGTTGCCGCCCTGCAACGCCAACTGGGATAATTTGATGTTGTCACCAACCAAGGACAACTAGACACACCGCCCCTGAGCGATTTCAGTAGCTCGTGGCTATTAGCGACACAGTCCTCGGATAACGCACCGGTTACGTGTTTCCACAAGACTTTGGGGTAGTGGGAGGTTCGCGGCTGGTTGCAGCTACCTACCGGCCAGGGTTACGGGAAATAGACGTGATAGGACTGCACGATTGCATGGCTGCTTTAATCTCCGCCGAACCCAGGCTTGGTAAATGCCAAGTTTCCAGAAGCGTCTGCCTCCAGCGAATCAGGTAACGAGCCGCGTGCCGACAGAGTGTTAATCCGCAACGGCGGTGCAGACAGACCATGAAGCGTCGACGCGCAAGAAACGAATATATTTGGGGAAACCCGTAGGGATTTCGACCGTTGGAACATCGTGTGATTCGTTGGAAGCAGCCGATCTCGGTTCTGACCGGGACGTGAAGTGTGATACAGCTGTCGGGTTGGGTTGGATCGCTTCCTGCTAACGTATTCCGGAGCGGATGATATCTTGGTTGCCTTGTTTCGAACATCAGGAGGCAACTAGAAAGAATCTTCAAAGATCTTAATGATCCGACAGAATGCTAAGCGCATCTTGTTACTCCTAGGAATGGCACTTGCTGCAAATGGGGTGTCATTGAATGGAGCGGTGAGATTAAGACCGCAAGGGTTGTTTTTTCATATGTAACGCCTTGTACGTAGCTATGGCGATCGTTGAATAACCCCAGTTGTCTTTCTATATAAGAATGCCTCCCAGTCCTCGAAGCAGATAGTTATTCGAATCTAAGGACGTATTCACGCAAACCTCTCACCTTAAACGCTATAGTTCTAAAGAAGCTATCAACTATGACTATGTATGCTCAGCAATCAAGTACCACAACCAACTATTCAGCTGAGGATAGACATATTTATGGGATTGGGCCCGATAGTTGTATACCATATACCTGTCCCCACTGCCGTGGTACACCGAGGCTGTAAGACTTCATCGCATTCGAATACCGCTTTCAAAGGCTAAACCAGGACGAATTTACAGGGTCAAGAAGTGTGGACATTGCAACCGGCAAGGGTTCATATTCGAATCTAGCAGGGTCAATGGCTACCAAGGAAGCAACGAAGGCCATGTGTCATCTAGCGGATCGTCGCAAGGCAGCTCCTATTTATCTTCCTACGGCTCAAGTCGTTGAGACTTATCATACCTAAGTTTTGTACAAGACACCTGCGGTGCTCTTTCTTCAGTCACAGACATGGGATTTCTATATATACCTTGCGACTCAAAGTGCAGGAAACATTTTGGCTTGTGTGGGTTCACCTGCATTTCGATATTGGAGTTTAAAGATGTTATTATGATTTGAAGGGATGGAGTATTAGTGGTTGGGTCAAGCATTAGGCACATATCAAGACTGGAAGTTATATCGACAAACGACAGAGTAATAGTGGCTTTCAATGAGTACATCTATCTTCTAGAGTTCGTTTGCTATCTCTCCATGCCGGTGCTCAAAATAACCGTGAATTGGACGAGTTAATTAGCAAAGATATGGCACTTCATGTGAAAAGGGGCAGAGTTCGACTTTTGTAGTCTGTGAGACTGCTTGGCAAGTCTTTCAATGGTCTACATTGGCCAATCATTCTTCAAAATTAGTCAGAAATAAGTGATCAGTCAACTCAAGGATGATTATGATAACTCCCAGCTAACATTAATACTCGTTAACAAACTCAACCACAGCCACTACCATGAATCAAGCATCACCATCTCCATGTATAGCCGTCTCCAACACAAGACCTATGCCAAATATACATAATATGTCGTATATGTTCCTTGAATTAGCTCCCAATACATACCGCCCATTAAACGAATGAGATTATACCGAAAGTACAACGACGAAGTGAGAAGAGACAGCCCAAAATAGATGCTAGAGAGAACATTGGGACAATATTCTGACTAACCTATGTAAATGAAAATATATCCCTGAAGATTCTAGCATACGTCGCTTAGAAAGCAACGTCGGAGACTAGGTAGCAACTAAAAGAACGAACTATTTGATTAAGCATTGGTAGGCATGCCCATAAGACCAAGAAATTCCACTGATTTACGAGAAATCCGTATATGTATTACTAGTAACTAGAAACTTTTTTTGATATTAGTCACGTTCTGAATCCTAGCTACTTAGTACGCACGACTATCTCAAAAGCCTTCTTGAGAAACCCAGTGATTCTGCCCTCCCAAAGCTAATCCAGTACATCATGATTCCACAAGTCCACGCGAGCGACTCGAAGGACCTCCCCGTGGCCTTGGTCGAGCCAGCGACGGGCTCGGTGCACCAAAGCCGCCACTGTTGGCAATTGTGATCGTGTGAATGTATCGCAGCTTGCCATTTTCCATGCGGAACTCGTGACTGTCCGGCGCGTTCTGCAGATGCTCGAAGATGCAAAGTACGCTGATAGAGCCGTAGGTGTTGTCAATGACGTAGCGACGATGCGAGTTAGGCGCCTGGTTGTTGTTCGTTGGGATTCCTGGTTTGCAGGAATCCGTCTCCAGCCCCGGACCAGTATATACAGACCCCTCTAGCCGATCACATGGCGTCCCCCAGGGCACAGCGTCGATGGCGCTCGCATTGCTCCACATGTCGAGATAGGCATCCGCAGCCGCCTTAAGAGCCTCACGACTATCACGCTGCGACTCTTCAATCTCAAACCAGTCCTCTTTCTCGGCGTAGGCCAATGTCTGCGTAGAATTGAACAGCCATGAGCCAGTGGTTGAAACTATGGTGTCTATTAGGTAGACACTCAGGTCACCCGGGCTGTGGCGGATCTGTGATCCGATCACGTACGGGTCAGGCAGGTCGGAGACGTTGTGGGTTACGATCAACTCTGTGAAGCTTGCACAATCCACGGTGTCGACGATGGTGTGTCTATGGGCAATTTTGAGTGCGTGATAGAATATACCTCCTGTGATCTCTACCGTTGCGTTGTTCTCCAGATATGTGAAGTTTTCGGCGATGTTTTCGAGATAGGAGAGCTGCCCGTTCTCTTGAGCAAATACATAGTCGTCCGCAAAGGCTACGAGCGCTGCGCGGTCACATTCTCCCGCCACCGTAAGCAAGAGGGCCGCAAGAGCTGCGCAAGCGGTCAAAATTTCTCGGAACATCGTGAATTGGTTCAGCAAGGAAGTGGTTTTCTCTCCGGAGCCCGACAGCTTCCCCTTTCAAAGAATCTGAACGGGTATAGTAGCCATAAGTAAGTTTTGGTTAGACATACAACTTCAAGTGCCGCTACCATATCGGATTTGCTATACCCAAAGACTTCCGGCGCCGGTAGAAATGGCCGGGAAAATTGGGTCTTAGGGGATTGGCATGAATGCACCACGCCAGTTGCTTGGAGCGACCCTCACCGATATTGAAATGTGACCCTAATTAGATTGAACTCCTCGAGCCGAGACTAGGTGGTGACATAGCTAATGACTGCAGCACCTCGATACTTGATATCGCCATTGAATCTATTAGAGAAAAAGAAATTTCCTACACTTATCTAAAAAATCTTCGCTATTTTCTAGGTTAGGCCGGTACCATTATCATACACAAATAGGGGCTTCCATATTTTGTAATCTTATTTTATTTTGGCAACATGTAAGCTATCAAATATTGGCATAAATATATCTCCTCGTCATCACAAGTTATAGTTCTCTAGTATCTCTGATTGGGAACTACTGTGGCCTTGGATTGCTGTAGTATTGCAAAAGAACACTTCACTTCCATACACGCCTCCTCGTAAGTTTTATTTACATATATGTGCATATATACAACCCGTAACCCAGAAGCCAATGATTATTTTTAGTTAGATACCCCCTAGTTACTACTTTGGTAATACTTTCTTGTTTTAGGTTGCGATGTCAAACGTTCGGAATATAGTCCGAGTGTAGTGATGGCCTCACTTGCGTGGGTTTTCAATCGCATCCAGGTCGTGGGCCGTCAATGTATCCCTCTCAATACCATTCACTGCCCTGTCTAACATAATCGTCGCGAGGTCTACAACATTAATACCCGGGGCATTGATTGTCCAACGCATCATTCTGGACATGACCGACTTCATTATTTCACCAGGTGCAACGATCAAACCTGGTTTGATCACACATGCCTTAACACTTTTGAGTTCAGCTGCCAATGCAAGAACTTTACTTTCCGTCTCGCCCTTCAGGCTATTAGTGCTCCCAGAGCAAACTCGAGTTCATGGTAGAGTGCTTACTCGCATCAAAGTATAATCTCCCATATACCACGGCTTTTTTGTTTGGTCCCTCTCGGCGGTAGCGCCACTCATATAGAGAAAATGGAAGGGCTTCGACACACCAGCGTCATACATGGCTTGTAAACCCGACAGCGTACAGGTTTGACATATGCGCTTTACTTCATCAAAATCGTAGGCTTTGGATCTTACCGGTGTAATAGCCACTGTCCTGCTGCTGGTTAGAGAATTCTTCCAGCTTTACCGTCATCTCCGAACTAGGAATGTTTGAGCAGATGAAGAGAAATACCATATACAAGCCGAAGCGCCTGCGAATTCTTTATTCACTTCATCCGGATAGTCGTTGTAGTCTTTCACGATAACGCTTCTCAGTTTAGAGGGGTCGGCGCCATCCTCAAGCTTCTCCGGCACTGGGACCGGTTTGCGAGCTAAGGCCACTACCGAAGTGATATCGTTTCTGCTCAGACTTTGCTTGATAACTTCCTTGGCGACAAATCCAGTCGCACCCGCAACAATGAGCTTCATAGTGACTTTCTCAAAGACGGATTAATTCTCTGGACACGGATTGGATAAGTAAGTCTTTGGGGAGAAGTTTGGGAAACATCGAGTTTCAAATGAAGGTATTATTAATATATGGCATAGTATCCAGTACAGCCTTCGTGGCATTACTGAAGGAACAAGCTAAGGCGTGACATTAGGCCGACTTCGTCCTATGAAATCCCTTGCATGTGGATCGCATTTCCGATCTCATCATTCGGCGTTTAGTTCTCAAATCGTCCCGAAGTCCGTTTATAGGTACAATACGTGTCCAATACCATGGTAGCTTGTAATGATCATCTCGGTGAAACAACAGCCACACATATCAACCGGTAATTGAGACAGCTAGAATGAATGGATATATACTAAACTGAAGACCCAGCATATACGACGAGAATGCCCTGCAGATGAACTTGAACGCACATATCTGTGAGCCCGGGAAGGCCAGATTCCAGTTTTACAAATATAGCGGATATCTGAGGAATACAGTCCATGATTCGAAACCATGCTGGCGGCTCCATGTGTGAGAGAGTCCAACCTGGGCAGTAACTCATACATGTTACTCTCATCGAAGCGAGATGGTTCTAGTTTTCGGCAATTATTTTTGCTCACAAGGCAAACGTCTTATTTCTCTTGATCTTGCTAACTTAAATTGTGGGAGTTACGTTGGAGTCTTACATAGCTTATGGGAATCCAAGCTGTCGAGTTGCTACATCGTCTCAGAATCCACGACGGCACGGGTTGCAAGAGAAAAGCTCTGGGTCTCGACCTAAAGCAGCTCAGAGTTGCCCTATCCTTCCTCTATCAGTTCCCCATGACCTTATCCTAACCTTTTCTTAATTGGGAAACTCACTCGAGATTGAATACAGTACTACCTATGATCTCTAATACAATTCCACTGGATACAATGTCAATTACAATCAGTCTGCACACGTTCAGCCGCCGAGACCTTTAGTCAGTGCTCGAAAAACCTTGAAGTTGTGTTATATGGAACTTCCCGTCAGCTACCTGAGCCCTAACTATGAACACGGAGCCGGTCGCAACTATAAGAGGCGAGCAGAGGTCACTGTTAGCAAAGACAAAGATGAGAACGTTCCTTCTTAGAGGTATATTACCTACCCAAGCAATCATTCTCTCGCCTTGCACTCACGCCGATGAGGAGCTCACTACATCCCGCAAAACCTCACTCCCACCTTCGAGACGCTGGATGCGGTCCGTCAGAAACACTCTCTGGCGCTTGGTCGCCTTGGGCTCGGAAACAATGGCCTTAACCTTGATGTCAGGCATATTGATGACGACTAAAGGGGAAAACGTCTTGTCGAGGCCACGAATAATATGTCGCTCGATCACTTGAGTAGTCACATTAGCGATGAACGTTTTCTGCTGCACCTATCCAATGATTAGTTAGCGGTGAAGTTGATTAAGATCAGGCTTCTCTAACCTTGTAGATAGCTAGCAAGCAGTCCAATGCCTCCTCACAACTGAACGTTTCCATATCGGGTGTCGTGGTCAAGTTGCAGGCAGCAACGATTTTGTCAATACTGGCATCCATATCCGCCCTTGAATAATGATCACCTCGGCTACATCTTTCTTGTGTGGATCGGTTAACACCACATGACATGTTGTCTTGCAGCCGGGCTCTTAATCTCTCATTGCTCCGTTTCTGGAGATTTTCGGTATAGTAATGGTTGTAATTGATGGGGAAGTCCCTGTTGTCCTGGAGGAGCTTCTCCAACTCGTTGAATGCTGCCAGACGTCGTTCTTTCAGAGCATCCACAACCATAGAAGACCTGGTTATGGTACGATGTTAGCGTCGCTGGCATTAAAGCCACACGGAGAGGGATACTACTCACCAAATTCGAGCCTTGACATCCCGTGGCACCTTCTGTTCCAACATGTTGGCGAGAAACTTCTCACAAATCCGGCAGACTTGCTCGATATGATCCTTCGCTAGTTTCTCCCAGGGCTCAGATTGTTCCCAGAACAGATCAGCGATGAGATGGGGATTGAAGTTACCGATGAGCTCCGTTCCTCGTGATCTAAGGAGCATCTTCTGAACCCAAAGTATGGAATTCTCTTTCGAAAGAATTCGTGGTCCGTCTCTAGCAGATGGCTCATCCTCTGAGTCATGAAAATCAATGTGATACTTGTGGCCTTTCATCCTGAGCTTGCCCGCAAACTCCTTGTTGACATACTGCACAACGGCGCGAAGTCGATTGATGGTACTTTTGGAGTTCGGTGAAAACACCTCGTTTGCGCCTGTCTTGAAGTATTCATGTTCGTAGTTGCCCTGCAGACCTGCCTTGCAGATTTCATAGCAGTCCATATTGAGCCGAGCTAGGTACGCACGGCACTCGGCGACGGTCGATCGCGAGTCACCCAGCAGAGCCAGCTCATCCTTCGCGGTGCTCAGAGCCCCCTCAAGATCCTCCCTGAGACGTGGCAGCTCGTTCTTTACATGCTCGAAAAGGAGATGGCTAAGTCGTACGCGCAGCGCACCAATGCCGATAGTATCCTTAGGCAAGGCCTTAAAGTTCGAAGTCTGGAAATAGTCCATCTCGGAGGCATTTCGTTCTTCAAAAGAGAAATTGCGCTCTTCGAACTTGCGGTTCTTTATAACGTGCCAGCCGAGCTTGAAGAAGACATCCTCGTTTCTGGCAAGCTCAAGGAACTTAGCCTCTGACCCGGAACCCGCATCTAGCCTATCGGGCTTCGTGATAACACCCAGAGTTCGTTCTCCATGGGGGTCAAACTTTCGAACCCTTTCAAGAATAGGCTGATTAGCTGCGTCATTTGCGGCCGAGACAACCGCAAGGCAGATAGTTCGGGGTTGGGATATGTAATGGTCGGTAATCTCGGTGACCATCGCTACATCGGCGGCAGATACACCCTTGGTAGATGCCTGGATCAGGCCTGGGATATCAACCAAGGTCAGTTGGGGTCTGTCAGGGCCAGTAATCTCAATGCTGAGAGTATCCTTAGCGAAAGCGCTACCTGATGTCTCTTCAGAATTAGAAATGCCCATAACCTTCATGGCGCTATCCATGACGAGAGGCAAATCCTTGAAGTCGGTAATAGATTCTGAAAAGCGTTTGATCGCCTCCTGCTCTTCTGGGGTTCTGGCATTGTCGGGTATCACCTTGACAGTAAGACTTTCGACTGCCTCTCTCCGCAGACTGATTTCGGTCGCGAATCGGGTGCAGAGGTTATCGTTACGTGGAAACGGAATCTCCGTCAGTGCCTCTAAGACGGAGCTCTTTCCCGCTGACTGGCTACCACAAACAACTATTTGAGGTAGTGAGAGGAGACTCTCAAGGCCGCATTTTCGAACTTGTGTGATAGTATCTAAAATACGCCGCTGTTCGTCTGTTTGTAGCTCTTCAAGCGTCGAGCTGACGCTTACCGTAGCTGGAGGGAAAGGAGGTTCTGAGAGTTCCTTCTCAGGAGAGTTGCCCACTGTTGAGTTTTGCATCATGATATGGAGAAACTCTCGGTATGATTTAAGGCCGAGTAAGAACTTGAGTGTATAGTCTGTGCAATAGATTCGTAGATGGCAAAGATTAAGCACAGGATAATCTATTTCCGGCGTTGTTCTAACCTATTGGATGGTATTGGCCTCTTTTATGTTCAGCTTGGTTCTTAGACCCTTCGTAATCCAAGAAAGGGAGCTTCTAGAGACTTCAGCGGCCTTCGACAAACGAAGATATTTGTTGTTCTGCCCGGGTAGATGCAATGGAAAGCCTAGCGGTAATCGGCTGAGCATGCGTACACCCGAAGCAGAGACAAGTCTAGACTGCAAACGCCACAAATCAGAGAAGAAGAAAAAAAGTGCACGACATTAAACATCGAAACAACGGCTTAATATTCGGTTGACTTCTTAAGTTAGTTTTCTTCACATATTCTACCTCTAATATTGTGGATGGGTAGAATGCGCACGAAGTATCTTCCCCAAATAACACCTCAACACTTTCTTTGTCTACCAAGCCGTAAGCAGCAATCTAGTATCTGGATTCTCTTCAACGTTTGACCGTCTCAGACTCCAGTAAGCAAACAAAAAACATATAGCGGGTCTCCCGATGCTACTCCAGGGCTTGTCTCGGGATCTCGTGTTTTCTGCAAAGATGTTTCAACGGACAAATCATATTCGAGATGCCAACCTTGCCCACAGTGGGTAGATTTGCGGCTTCTGACGGATACGAGGGAAGCCTCGCGGCATCTTCTGCAAGCTTCTGGCTTATCCTGCTCAAACACGGATAGTTTTACTCGGATTCTCCTCTTCTGATGCAGCCGAACAACTCGGTGAAACATTCGCTCGAGTTATTACAGAACGATGGGAGGATCCATGCTGAAAGCTTGCGACTATACCTACTTCTCGTTTGACGAGGGCAAGTCATTCATCAAACTGAAGATTAGGTACTGTAAACTTCTATACCTAAGCCTGACTTGGGCTATCTATAATGTCTTAAACCCCTGAAAAAGGGGGCTGTTCCATTAATATGTTCTTCCATAGCTGTTGGACCAGCCGCGCTGCTACTTTATAATATATAAGAAATAGTATCAGTATAATAAAGTAAGTAATGATAAGATGATTCCTTTAAATTCCTTATAATGGGAGGAACTTAGAGGAAATACTATATGCTGGTAGCTAGTACTAGTAACTAGAGCTACTCCATAATATTTATATACATATATATTAAAGTAAATGTCTTACCCCTAACGATCTAAAATACCCCCAAGAACAGAAAAGATCGAAAGCTGAATTTTATTTTTTTCAGGGCTCTCGTGGAGCCTTTCTTTATGAAGTTCTTTCATAAGTATAGACTGTCACATGTCAGCTAACAACAGATAAACAGATCTCCTAAAAAATGGCATTTTCTTACTAGACCTCTCCCAAGGGGGGCATAGTGGATTTGTTCCTTTGTTTGGCTGCCTAGGTACGTACCTTCCCTGGAGTAAGGTTAATAAATCAAAATATCAGAAGGAGTTATTACCAGACGTTCCCCTGATGTTTTGGTTTAGTGGTAAAATTAGTCGCCAGGAAAACCCATAAGGCTTAAGTTCGAACCTAAGGTGAAATATACAGGTTCTCTATAGAGGGATGTTGAGTACGCCTTAAGCATTCTGTCTTTCCTTTCCCTTCCTTTTTTTTTTTTTTTTTTTTTTTTTTTTTTTTAATTTCCTTCTCTCCTTTTCTTCCCAACTCCTTTCGCTTCGCACACACCTTATATTCATTCTAATCAAAGTTGCTCGTTATTATTTCAAACTCCCTCAATTCTTACATTAGCTCTTTAGTCACCAGGGATTGAATCTGAAGCTATTCTAATATAAGACGTTGATTGGCTAGGCCCTTGCTTGTAAGATTCGAGATCTCGCAATGTATCCAATCAAACTGTAGTCTTTGTTCACACTTCTAAAGTCAACGGAGGCCAGGCTAATCGTCACACAAAGAAGACATCCAATTTATCAATTGCGAGCTACGTCTTACTCTTTAGTCCCATCCAGGCTCTCCTAAAGGTTGCTATCCGGCTCACAAATCTTCAACCAAGTTAGCGTTCACACAGAAGACAGCAACGCGCCAAGATGCCGTTGACGGACTCAGTCTTATACGACCCAACTTCGCCTCCGTGGCCCATGCAGACTGGTACTGTGCCTAACTGCAACAAGTGGATGCAGGCCTTCGCGAAGGACGACACATGTGAGCTGTTCGCTGGTCGCGCTAACCTGGTGCCGGAGAACCTGTATCAGTATAATCCGTTCTTAGGCGCTCAAGGGGAGAACTGTCCTATGCAGTTCCAGGCTAACTACTGGTCCGTATTTTATGCTTAGTTTCTATTTCGCATTTCTACATTTATATCTTCGTTCATACTTATTACAAATACCCTGTTCTTTCATGAGACAGTCCAGCTAAACTTGAAGCCGTACCCCGGGACTATGTTAAGAATAATACCTATATCTGCTGACGCTGCACACTCAGGTATTGCGTCGGCGTCAACCTATCCGCCACTAATCTGGGCACCAACACATCAACAATAGTATCTATCACGCCTACGCCCGCACCCGCACTAGCTCCCGAAATAAAGGAGATCAAGCCAACCACAACGCCGACCACCACCACGTCCCCAATCCAGGCCCCCAGCTCACCCCAAGCACCAGCAGCAGCAACCTCACAGACCCCACCAACGCCAGCTCTATCCTCTCCAACCCCAACACCCACCACCATCACCAACAACAAGGTGCCCACGACCCCCAGCACCGCCTCACTCGCAGGGGTCTCGTATCTCGGCTGCGCCCCGGAAGCCCCGGGGCGCGCGCTGAACAAAGCGGCGACGGCCCGCGCGGACATGACAGTCGAGGCGTGCGTGGCCTTCTGCTCAGCGCAGGGCCACGCGCTCGCGGGGCTCGAGTACGGCAACGAGTGTTTCTGCGGCGCCTCGTTGGCGCCATCTGCCGCCTCGGACTCCGCCGGCTGCACTATGCCGGTGAGTAGATTCCAGAGTTCTTCTTTGCCCTTTCCGTTACCATCTCATGAGTACATATTGCCAAGTTGGGTTTGTGTGAACACATTGCTCCCGAAACATGCTTTAGAGGCTCCACAGCCGCCCAAAAATAGCAATTACTGACTCTGGATGTTGAAGTGCGCGGGGAACCAGACGCAGGCGTGCGGCGGGCCGTCGCTGCTGTCCGTTTACCGGAACGCCTCGGTCGCGGTGCCGGCGGCGTTCGGGGCAAGCATCGGCGTCACGGGGTTCGCGTACGCGGGGTGTTTTGACGAGGCTGGTGGGCGCGTGCTTGAGACTATAGTGGTGAGGGAT
This sequence comes from Xylariaceae sp. FL0662B, assembly GCA_022376535.1. Lineage (NCBI taxonomy): Eukaryota > Fungi > Ascomycota > Sordariomycetes > Xylariales > Xylariaceae > Xylariaceae sp. FL0662B. The sequence continues at coordinate 273,994 of JAJJKD010000036.1, read as the reverse complement.
GATGCGTTGAGTGTCGAGAAGTGCGTCGGGGTGTGCGCCGGGAAGGGATTCCGGTTTGTCGGCGTGGGGCACGGACGAGAGTGCCAGTGTGCGGGGAAGATGCGGAAGGGGGCCGTGAAGATCGCGGAGGATCGGTGTCGGATGCCCTGTGCGGGCAACCGGGGTCATTTTTGTGGCGGGCCAGGCGCGATCGGCGTTTATGCCAAGGGGGAGGGGAAACGGGAGGAAATTGATATTGATGTAGGCGGGGATGACGAGGCTGATGATGAGAGGAGGGAAGAAATTGTGACCAAGACGGTGAGAATCATGAGGCGGAATCGGTGGATGGGGCGGTTTAAGAGTCACGCTTAAAGCCAGAGCAACGGGACTAAAGGCCAGGGGACCCATCGGATGATGCATAATTTCTCGAGTTGACTACGCGCTTAACTTGGATAAAGATCCGTTTACATATTTCTTATCTCGGGGTAATATCGACCATCGTTACTTAGACAAGAAATATGAGACAAGAAATATGGTGCCATAAGAAAGGGCTCATTCTCCTGGTCGGCAGCGCATTAGCATTCTTAGTACCAGTATATAGAGAGTGTGGATGCGATCTTTATTAGTGGCCTCAATGAAAATCGCGTAGGCTTGACGCAACACTTGGTGTATGTATAGATGGTAGGTAGGTATGTAACTCAACGCAAGGGCGCATCATACACTAGCATTATATCGGCTATGTATGGCCTATTTTGATCTAATCACTGAAGACTGAAAAAACACTCGAAACCTTCACCCCATCCATACAATCTGATACCGTTCTCAGGAGTATCGCTGAAAGTGGCATCTTAGACATTAGTTGTCTTCTTCTCAAGCACCGTCGTCGGAACGACATCTTCGACAGTCTCATCGCTGAACTTGAGATCCTGCTCGAGTTGTGTGGTGTCCTTAATTTGAATCCAGAGGATAGGCAACGCAATAACGAGTGACACAGCACAAACAGCCCACTAGTTAATACGGTCAGCTTTGAACCCAATATACAGATACAAAAACAACGACACTTACAGTAGAAGCAAACATAGTGTCGAAACTAGTATGAATACCGTCTAGTCGCCAGAAGATAGCGGCACCGGCGGACTGGATACCCTTGTAGAAGCCAGCGAGGTTGGCTGTCTTTCGACCAGAGTTGGAAAGGGCACCCATATACCTGGCAGGTAGATTAGCGCACGTCTCGCGCAAGTGTCCGAGGGTTTGGGCTATTTCAAACGTACCAGTAGACGCAGGTCTGCCAAATAGCGTCGTAAAAGCCATAAAACATGTACAGGAACATAGGTCCGATGAATGCAGAATCGTGCCAGTCGAGTCTCTGGCTATCATAACTCTTGTCCAAGGTGACTTCCCGAGTAACCTGCTTTCGCTGGAATACGTAACCACCTCCCCAGATGATGAAGGTGAGAGCAAAAAGGGAAAACCAGGCGACCTTGGCACGCACCGATCGACGGAGCTTGGGGTAATCGAGAGCATATCCATAGATCACAGCGCCGAAGATCTGGGCTAGCCAGTAGAGCAAACTATTCAATGAGCGCGCACGAACATTGAAGTGGGCCGCGTTGACATCGTTTTGTTGATAGGTGTAGAATATGTTGGAGGCAAAGAACATGGGGAACAGAGCAATAACCCAGGGGGAAAGCCGGATGCAGTCCCATAGACCGATGAATTCGGTCTTCCAGGTAGGGTTCTTCATTAGGATGACCTTGGATCCGTCTTCCCGAATGACCTTATCGGCGTTACAGAGGAACATGGCAAGAATGCCTCCAACTACCATTAAAACGATAAAACCGATATAGGTACCATCGTTAACCTTGCCGGCAGTACTGTTGACGTTCTGGGCGACAGGAATCAAACTTCCAATCACACCTCCGAAATTGAAGATGACCCAAAACCAACTGATGTATCGACCCTTGGATTGCTCGGGCGGATAGGACATCATTATGGCACCTTGGGCGGTCCAGAGTAGCCCGGCGCAAAGACCCAAGAAGGCACCGGCGAAAATGACGAAGCCGACATTGCGAGTATGGTTGTAGCAGAGAAAGCTGGCAGTGTAGATGCAGTAGCCTAGGCCGCCGAAAGCCAGGGTTATCTTCACACCAAGCACGTTTGCAAAGGAGCCGGAGAAGAAGGCGACAACAGCGAAGACCGAGTATAACGCCGTCGACGCGTGATCTTGAACAGTGGGATCGTCCAGGCCGGCGCCCCCAAGACCACCCAGGGCGTTGAACATGCCGGGGCACAGGAAACAGACCAAAGCGACCATCAGCAACTGAACCTTCGGCGACGCATACCATAATTCCATGCCACGGATTCTCAAGGCCTTGTACATCCAACCACCGGGACGCGACCCGGTTCCGATCGAGGCGGCATCCTTAGGCGCTTCCGCGCTGGCGCCCACCGACGTCTCCTTCGAATCTTCCATGATTAAATATACCCGAGCGGGCGCCTCTTCGAATAACGTTTATAAGAAATCGGCGGTATAGTCAAGTAAGCTCCTGGAACTAAACCTGCGAACGGTAGGTTGAGTTAGCATATAATGTTTCTACCGGACAAGCCAAACATCGCAAGCGCAGCTTCACGAGAGCTCTTGATGTGACGGATTGGCTAGTACGCTAAACGGGGATACGTCACTTTAGAAAGTGAGTGAAGTAAATTTGAGTACCTTTTAGAGCTGTGCGTCTCGTGACGGCTAAACTGGCATGAGCCGCGGAGATGGGAGGAAGTGTGCAGGAGGAAAAGAAGTCGATTCACTTCCAGTTAGACCGGGTCGGACCGTATAAAAAAGATATTATTGCGATAGCAAACACCCTGCGAAGGTGAAGTCAGACATACATAATATAAGATACCTAGGAAGCTAGGGCGGCGGATCACCAATACCTTACTCATGGGGTTAGTCGTGTATGCAGATTCATATGTATGTAGCAGCAGCTTAGAAGTACCGAAAACCAATGCTACCAAGCCCTGATAAATACTGGAGGTGTATGTAGGCTCCTGGCATGGTAACAATCGTTAGACTCGGCACGGTTTCTCCTATCAATGGCTTATTTCCGTGTGAGCGTCAGTCCGATATCTATCGCTACGTGACACTACGTACGTAGTACACTCGAGATTAACAACCTGCAACCTAACCAACAGCTGCATGTGTGCCTCCCGGGACATGAGATAAGTTAAGCAACTCGGTATGTACGGTACGTAGTACACAGATAAATTTAGTCAGGGGTAGCCTCCAGTACGAGTAATGGAATTATTTGGGGATGGGGAGATGCACTAATATATTTTAGGGCTTGTGGGGTGAGTCCATGAGTCGAGGTGTTGTTATCATCGAGAGTCAGACAAACTTCGTGTTGGCAACTGATTCGTATTGACCTACACATGAACGGAACATGACCACACTGTCTTACTTTACGTAGTACACCTGAATTGTCAGTCAAACATTATATCTGCCCCTCATCATACATAGTACTATATGGTAACTACTCTTTTGCTACCTATGTTTTCTGCTCATATCTGTACGAAAAAAAAGGTAAGACTTGTGAAACCGGAACTCATACCTAATTAATTCGTCTAGACTTTCTCCAATTCTTAAAGTATGTACTATACATAGCAAGACAAGGGATGGGACCAAGGATCAGAGCAAGGATAAGACAAGGAGCTTGATGGCGGCCAGTGGGCGATACTCGAGCTGACAGGACTGGGGATAAGAAGCGGGCCGAATGCGGAGATGCTAGCCGTTTACGATTGAGTGATTGGGTGCGGCGAAAGCTAATTCGTATCATGAGTTGGTCCCCGTCCATACGATTATCCAGTAACCATCTTCATCAGCTTTCAGAAGCCAGGGCGGTCGGACTTAGGCGAAGGGGGATAGCCAGGGAGGGAAGGAGAGCTGACTGATTTTACCTCGTAACGTTTATTATCACGAGGCGTGTTGCTTCGCTTGCCTGCGACCTTGTCACTTGTAAGTATGGGCGCCGTGTTGCCGTTGAATAGGAGTGGGCGTTGTTGATATAACAAAGCACTACCTAATTTAGCATATACGTTAGACCTCTCGCCTCCCCACACTTTGATTAAGTTAGCCAGGCTCTTTTTGATCCTGTCTTGAAGCCGCATGACCAGCCTAAGCTTTTTTTACATGTATGTAACGTTGCCGGTTTCTCTGTTCTACTAAGGAAATACCCGCGTCGCACCGAGACAATTACTTACTCCACGTACGATTGCCGGAGAATAGCAGCACTTCGATATCGCCGACGTAGATGGATTGAGGGCACCAAGTCTTTGTTTCGGGTCACCTATCTATATATATTTTGCGTACGTATACATACCCAAATGGCTAACTTGATGTCGGAAGCCTGGGATCAATTCGAACATTGCGACGAACAGTCTAGAGCACTTCGGGGAAAGCTCATCAACCACTCGTTATTTAAGACGTGGAATGACAAACATCTGACACCCGGGTTACTGTTAGCATCTGTTGGACGACCCTGGAGGATCGCAGCAAGCCAAGCGCATCCCGGGGACCTATTATCGACCCCGTCTGTTCTGTAGCACAGCAGAGCTCATTGACCAAGGCCTGAGGTTACGTTGGCTCACACAGCTGGATGTGACAGCCGGATGTGACAGCTCGTTCGTTCCAGAATCCAATTAGCGGACGGCGAACGATAAGCATGCACGGTGCAATCTAATTAACAGCATGTTACTTTTTGTCTATGTCGTATTTTTCGATCCCGAAGACCCTTCAAGTTGCCACGCGCGCCACAGCTGATCCCTCGCATCTAACCGATCTCCCACACGGGATCAAGGGATCATTAGGGCCAGACCATTATGTTGGGAAGCCTCACATCCCTCATATGTACACAGCGAAGGATTGAAGTCGTCGAGCCAATCAATACGTGCCTAGATTGTTTCCATTTGCCTACTTCGTAGAATGTTGGATCAGCATGACACTAACCTAATAAAACGCCAAACCATGCGACCGCAAAGCATCAATGCAAAAAAAAAGACCCGATACCAACTACCGGGTAAGCTTATTAAATCATTTACATAGCGGTGGTCTACATCTCGGTAAAACGAAACCCTAAACCTTGACACCGAGTACCCGTTCACCTGGATTCAGCACCTAACTGGGGCCATCAAGCCGACCATAATGATGATGATGGCTTCTCAATAGCTGTCAAGTTTTGAATGTTTGGTCCTTGGCGGCCCACGTTCCGCCTGATTGGGTTCCCTTCTCCAGGTAACGTCACGCAAATTGATGACAGGATCCGCCACGCAGACCATGTGCACGCGGGACACCGAACCTTGGGGTGCATCATATTCTTAGTCCCAATAACGTTCTTATATTTGGATTTATACTACGTAGAATGATAGTATGATAGCGTGTAAAGATAACGTTAATCCGGGTATCTACTACTGTCTACTACGTATTACCTATGGATTCATATCTCAACCTCACACTCTTGGCCGGCCTTCCATGATTCAGACATCTCAATAATCAGTCATCACCAGAACACGAGATTCCCCTTCGAATATAGCTAAATACGAAAATCTTTTCTTTTTCTGCCCCTTTCCCCTTCACATCTAAGATCTGCTAGGCATCGATTAAGAACATAGGTAACCTAGAACCAAGTATCAACCGAACATTATTCTAATAACAGAGGGGTATCAGACTTTCTCCAGAAGGTCCTTCAGATAGGACCAGGTTTCTAGTAAACGCCTGACAGACGCTCACAAGGCTGAACCACGTGTTTTTAGAATATACCGAGATCCCCGGATTACAGTTTCTTAGCTTAGTTTACTCACACATTAGTGAAATGTCGGGAAATAGCGTTTAGGGACTGTTAGCCTGATGACGCGCTCACGTCCCTTGAGGATGAGGGCAAAAAATAATGTGAACTCAGGCGTCTAAATCTCGTGCATGAGACGCGAGCAGGATATATCAAAACGGGCGAACGCCTCTATAGAGAAAAAAATTGTAAATTTTGTAATATGTGATAGAATTGGTAGCGTTCGATTCTTGGCCATTAATAAAAGTAAGGCAAGGCGTTCACGCCCATCCAAGTGCTACATTTATTAGACTCGAGCCAAGCTGCTGTAAGTCTGAGCCTTACCTCAGATTGGCGGCTGTCCGAAGAAACTCTAAGGCTCAGTACGCGTCATACGCACACTATAAAGAGAAACATCCCCTCCCCATCTTGTTGATCTTCTTCCTTCCCTTTTCAAGTGCGAAATATATCGGCTTGTTGGGTCTTCCACTTCTACCTTCATCGGCACGGTTCATTGACGCAGGACCGAAATTGCTAGGTTGTTGGATCTATTACCTATCGCCTGTGATGAACACCGATCACTGCGACAACGCAAGCTATTCCCGGAGTATTGGGCTTATTGGTAAACTGAGGCGTTCTCTACATACCTGAAAACCCAGGTAGAAAGCGAGTTTTATTACACTTCTCGCTGTATGGTAATCACTAGGTGCCTCAGCGTCTCCTAAAACCGAAGTCCTTTCGTTATGCGAAGCCATATTATGCCAGTTATTACTATTACTGCCACGATGAGACAGTAGACACGCATGTTCGATATCGCAACAGACAGTGATCTAAATAATAAGAGAGAGAAAAATGTGGAAAATTGGGAGGATATATCAAAATCACAAAATCCTCCTGATGTGCCCTAGACTCCGTATGACAGTACATAACCTATGTATCTCAGCATGGTTTACGGTATGTGGGAAAGACTTCTTATGTGTAGAGAGAGGAAACTAGCTATCGAATCTAACAGACATATCATACTACCATCAGCACGTACAGTATACCTATATGAGGAGATGCCTTTAGTGTTACGATATAGGCGCTTCGTATCGACATCACTATGAGAAATATCATATTGGTGGGAAGGTTGCCTCGTCTATCTTCTGAGAACCCGAAACTAGGGCTGCTTTCAGGGTAAAAGTAAAGGTTATACCAATCAGAAAACTATTATCGGCTTCATCGTATATGCCGAGTACATATCGGGATAGAGATAGTGACTATACTTTCAAAATGCTATGGATCCGCCCGAAATAGTCCTTGGGTTGGGTATGTAAACGTATATATTGCGGAGTTGCTAAAGATCCCTGGCTCTCGAGTCTGGAAGGATGTCCCCCGTCTCTGAATGACATTTTGCAATGGCGCACATGTCGTCCCAGCTGTCATCACAATAATCTGCTTTGTGGCTTCAGTAGAGAGAGAAAAGGAGAGCCAGACAAGAACCGAGATATACTCATAATCTATGTATAAGTTAGCATTATATGAGAATTAAGTAATTTCAGCTTGCTAACCACTTTCGTCCCGGTCAAGAAGATTAGAAGTATCCGCGCTGAGCTAACCATGTGCCCAACGAATGCGATCAGGATTCAGCTCTTCCAGGTTTTCACGCCGGAATATACCGTATGATAGTATCCCCCTACTTAATAACCCTGGACTCAGGAGTTAAATAGCTAGCTATCGAAAAATCATATGTATATGCCATGTTCTCGCCAGAGCATTTGAGCTGCCGCCCATTAACTTTTGATCACTCATTTGCGTCCCTTTTATTACCTCGTTCCGGCGTGCTTCTTGTCTTCGTGGAAACATAGGTGGAAACATAGGAGGCCGAAACGCACTCGACGCAGTCCAGTAACACCTGCAGTAAATACCTCTTGATGATCTTAGAATGTATGATGACTAGGAGCCTCTAAATTAATAGATCATATTCCATTAATTTTCAGGAATGAACTTCCTTCAAACAGGTCCATGATAAATCAGCCTGTTCAAGAAATCAAGGAAATCAATATCCCGTAATAATTAACCAGGGGGACGCATTATTCCCCACATCGACCATTTTGTAGAAGCGACTACGTCGGTTTACGAGCTCCGACGAACCAGGTAGTCGGAATCTGCCTATCGACTTTCGGACCGATTAAGATAGTAAGTAGTCCGGGGTCAGGCAACGGTCCTGCCGAAACTCACACTTCTTCACGCCGAAGCCCCCTATTATCCGGGACCCCTATCGGGTACGCGAGTCGACCGACCACCTCGGGAGGGCAGTCGGTGAAGCTGCTCTCCCTACCAGCTTCCTGAGCCGGTCGTTCTCCTTACTTATGCATCCACACACCCGCGCATCCTTCGCACAAGTCACGCACAGTAAGTACATTCATTACGGACGTTAAGGGGGCACACTCGGTATTATCCGCTGCATCCACGGCGGCGCGTCTCGAAAGTCCCCTGGAGGAAGGATCAAGATGCCGATGCCGCAGTTAGCGTCCGTCGCCAAAGCCGAGCGCGGAGACCGTGCCGCCGCTGCGTTCGGCTCCTCGTGACGCATCCGAGACTCCACGTCCTCGACGAAGAAAGATATCAGACCACAGAACACCTTTGTCAGCAGTCACCACAACAGCCTAGTGTGCAGAACCGTTTTCGCCGCTTCACCGTAGTTTGTTACAGCCACAGTGTCATCACCAACTGCTTTTTAATACGTGTTCATCAACCTACCGATGTCATGGGTGAGCATGAGTTTGACGACCAGGCAATCGTTCTCCGTGCCCGGTGTGGTAGAGGTGAGTAGTGAGTCGGCTCCGTCGTAAAAGCAGGTATTGCCACAGGTGCCGGACGTACAGCTCGAGATTCGGCGAGAAAGCTCGATCATCACTTTTATACCATGGAAGCTTATGATAAATTTCCCTGGGGATCAGTCTTAGGGGTTCAGGGTTCATTGTCCACCATTGTCTACGATTAGCTAGCTCTACAAATTTCTTAGACGAGTCAGGCTGTACCCCCTTTTCAGTTTGCTTAGTTCGTTTCTATGCTGAAATACGACTTTACCTAAGTGCATTCATTACATAGCTATAGGAGCGGAGCTGAAAGCTGGCATGACAGAATTAAATGGTTATAAGGAACTAGGATTCAAGAATCGCTATTAGATGTACGAAGTAGCCCGTGCTCCCTCAACTAGCAATCATATAGCTTCAGATCTCCGTAGGGATAAGAATATACGCAAGTATGAGAGTGGCCCGTACATAATAAAATATCGATGAGAAGCGCAACGTACCCAAAGGTAACTGTCGTGACTTCTATCTCTTTAAACTAGTACTACGCGATGGATTACACACACACCCGAACACAAGCACGCAAACAAAGCCAACCAAGAGTCAAGAATCAGGAGTAAGTAAAGTTTCTTTTAAAGAGCCTGTATAACAAGGTAGGTAATTCGAGATCTGGATCCAAACACCGTCCGTTGATTTATTTCTTTATTCGCAAGAGAAGGGGGGAGGGAGCGCCGGGGCCGGGCCTCTAAGAGACAAGTATATCACCTAAGTAGTCACGAGAGGAAAAAAAGCCCCCCCTCCTCGCCCATCGGCCAGCCTCCTGCGGTCTATTTGTCTGTCTGTCTGTCTGGCCGCCCCTTCCCCCATGAAAGCAGACCACCGATAGTAGGTAGGTAGATACAATGACGGATGTGGATGTGCGCACCAAAGATCGCCCCGTTGCCGCTTGCTTTTATCGTGTGTTTTTGGTACTCCAGGAAGAGGAAAAACCCGAAAACCGGATAGATGATCAAATCCGAAAAAAAAAGACAGACGCCCCTTATGTGTGTACTTTTGTTTTTCGAACCTACATCCTCTTTTTCCATTCCCCTTTTTGTCCACCGGGAAAGTAAGGTAAGGAGAGCGACGCGGTTGTGTTGACGACGGTAGGTAGTGTATTTCTTGTCTTGTCCTGCTTGACCTTGTACCGATTATACAATAAGTTCCTTCCCCTGGCCCTTCGGCCACCCCTTTTCCTCTGTACGAGCATGTATGTAGTCCCCCCCCTAACGGCGTTTCGATCATTTCCCGGGTATCAACTTAATCCCCCTCTCCCCCCCGGGGCCGAACGTGGCCTCCGCACGTTTACGTCCAAATGTTGACTCCGATATCCTCCAATGCCGTTCGAAGATTCCAGGGGTATACCAAGCTCCTTTTCCTCCTTGCCTCCTCCTCCGCAATCCTGGGCCCGACTCTCATTTACCCAAACGAATGGCTAGCCGACGTTCGCGCGCGCGTCGGTTTCCGATCTGAGAACGGTAAAGGAAGGCCGTGCCCCCACGAAACGAAGAACGCGTATGTGACCACTAAACAATATATGTCGACAGTAGAAGGTATAAAGGTCGTGTCCCCCTTTCCCGTTCCCCTGTCCGCTAAACGCCGGTATCTGGTACGATACATGATAAATAATGAGTTATAACATAACACTGGACGGACCGTCCGCGTGTCCAACAAATCCGAAAACAATAACAAAATGCTATAGCGACTAAGGTCCATAACAAAACACAATGAGGAACGTTAGGGGGTATCAATAGATGTGATGAAAATGACGAGTTGATGGTAACGAGAATCATGATTGGGCGAGAAGAGGTGACGATGCCGGTTGTAGGTGTGGCGGCAACAGAGTCAGTGGAGCAGCGCGTATAGGAGAGTCGCTATATAGCAACGGCTGCGTTGTTGTTATTATTGTTGTTGTGATTGTGATTGTTGTTGTTGTTGTGGCGGTCTCGCGAGATCCAGCCAAACAAATCGGCTTTCTGGCCTACAGGAGTCGCCACCGGTCCCTCAATCGGGGTCCTTAAGGCAGCTTCTCGAGGCTCAAGCAGCAGACTTTTGCGGTAGTAGCTCACTTGGACATTGCCCTGGTCGGACTCCTTGACTCGGGTGACTTGAGCCTGTATCCATTCTTGCATGTCAGGAACCTCCGTCAGCCGGTATGGGATCTGGAAACGCTGTAGTTCGCCGATGATCTTGGCGGTCCGTGTGTGTTTGTCAAAGTTGATCACGGTTACGCCGTGGTCGTTTGATCCAGCGCCTGGTAGCTGCTTCGTGGCCGGGTTGCCGATGTCCACAAATGTCAGGTCCGTCAGGAACATGCCGAGGAAAGGTAGACAGGGCGGTACGTGGCCCTGAAGACGAGCCCGGAGTACTTTGTTGTTGTTGGACGGCTCAACGATCGCTTGCATAGTTTTCAGCAGCTCACGTCGCTTCGGGCTTACCATGTCCCAAGTTTTCCGTAAACGGCTGATGATTGAATTATTCAAGCTGCAGATGATAGCCATGAGGCCGTCGTAGTTGTTGAGCTCGAGGCATTGGTGCGCGATCTTGATCCATTGCTTGATGACGGTAGCCCTCTTCTTGACATCGGAGTGTTGAAGAATAGTATCAGCTACTAGGTTGGAGACATCGGTAGAGAAGCCTGACATTGCTTTGACATTGGGCGAGCCTACACCATTCTTCTTCATCCACTGCGAGCCCAATAACTCTTCGGGTAGGATTGAACAGAAGATAGTCATTTGTCGTAGAGTTAGCTGCCGAGCAATCTCGAGAGGTTCGAAGTCGAGAATCGAGGGGCAACTCCCTCCGGACTTCCAATTGGTCAACAGACTCTGCTGGCTCTTGGAAACAGCCGGGTTAGGCATCGGCGTGTCAGCAGGCACGAACTGAGATATGGAGGTATTTGTTTTGCCCATGGAAGATACCAGACGTGGAACCAGAGAGCCATTCGTAGAAGAAACGCGCTGCGTGAGCTCCACTAACCTCCTGCCAGCCGATGGAAGTATGTAGTTTAGTTTGTGTTCCGCGAAGCTCTGGATAAGCGGGATCGCCTTGTGGTCTGTAGAATCCCGCCAGTGTGACTCCAACCATCCTTTTAAGACATTGTAGACGCGTAATCTCACGGGGCCCGCAGTCTGGGGTGCTTCACCCACGTAGTCAAAGCGTTCAATGAGAGCCTCTACCAGCTTGATCGGCGTGCAAAATAACCGAAAGGTAAGATAGAAAGTGGACACAAAGATCGCATCGGGGGTTGCTTCATGAGTTGTAAGACGTTCAATCAAAGCAGGAAGGGAGCCGCCTGTAACCTGTCCCTCTTTGTTGAACATCAGCTCATGCGCGTAAGTCTTCTCTAGCAGCTTTGACTCAAGCTCATCGACCTCCTCGCTTACGCTAGAGCTACCCGTCGTGCTCAAGTCAGACAGAGAGGGCTGGTTCTTTGGCACAAGCGTAAGGTCAGGGGTCGTGGCGCGGGTCGAGGTTTGAGACACCATGCTGGACTCTGAGTCTCGGCTAAGGTAAGTACTGCTCGTTCCAAAACTAGATGCAGTCCCCGTATCGGAGCGGAAAGAGCTGTGAAATTCACTGTCATGTGAGTTATCTGTCGACGGACTATACGACTCATCTGGTAATAAAGAGGTAGTGAGTCTCGGGAGTGGTGGCACCAAAGGCCGAAAGGAGGATACGGAGGACGCCACAGTAGATGCAGCATCGTCGGTAACGATGGAATGAGGTCGGGATGGCGGGGGCGATGGTTGTTCGGCATTCCTTTGCTCGATCATTGACTGGTCGACGGGAACGTCGGGAAGAGGCTTTTCCATGGATGAGTGCACGGAGTTGACAGGCGTGGGTGAGGAGTCGGATGTCCTGGATTCTGTGACACTTGGTGACGCTGGCGTCCGCGGTCGGCTTTCTGACACAGCTTCAAATACGCCCAGATCAAGCCCCAGGTTTCCACTCTCAGCCTCAAATTCGAAATCGCCAATTCGCTCAAGAGCCCATTTGGTTTTGGCGACACACTCCCCGGCCGCCTTGACACATCCAGTGGCAGCAAATAGCAGACGGCTGTTGTCCTTGGGTACGATGACGTCCTCACCGTCAGGTCCGCTGTTACCTAAGATCTCACGAGCTAGATAAACCAGGTCACGAATGCGAGCGTACATGGCTGCTCGGGCCTGTTCTAACGTCTCGGACACGGAGGTGTTGTGCTCACAGACTGCGTCAACCACAGCGAAGAGCTGACCACCTGAGATGACGGAGTGTTTGATGGCCAAAGCTAATTCGGGGCGCGATTGCGATTGGAGGTGTAACCGTCCAATGAAAGACCCAAGATGCGACAGGAATGTGTCATGGCAAGAGTTCAGTCGCTCTGAAACAAGATTTTGCGACTGAGATAGGGGTGAAGGACCAGCCAGAGACACTCTGTGTGATATACTGGCCGACAGGCGATTCCCGTGTAATGTATTGGCCTGAGACAGCCGGTGGTTTGCTGGCAAGTTGACGGCGGACAAACGCTTGTTCGACGATTCGGTCGTTTGTGCGCCCTCGGTTGCTTGTGGTACAGCCAGCTCAGTGGACGCCTCCTCAACTTGTAATCGGGAACCAGCAGTCTGGTCATCATCCTGGCCCTTCTCGAATGCTGTAGACTCCAAAGGTGGCGTCGGTGGAACAAACGACTCCTCCACAACGGTCGCCATAACGGTCACCGTCGGTGCGCGTAACCGTCGATCCTCCTCCATAAGATCGAGAAACCGGACGCCTTTGACGACAATTTTGAAGGCTTTGAGGATCATTTCGTCAACGATGTCATTGACAATATCACTCAATTGTGAATGGTCCCTTAGTATCTCTTGCAGCCGTTTCGCCGATTTCACCAACGAGGACAGCTCTGATAGTAGGGATTTCCGTGCGCGTCGCAAGCTCTCACTTCTCTGTATTATGGCCGACTCGCGCGTCAAACAATGTGTGCGTTCCTACGTAGGATGATTAGCCCAGGACAGTCCGAGTAACAGCCTCAGCGGAAAGTGTCAGACTCACCAGGAGATAGCGCACGCCTGCGATAATGCCTTTTATGAACTCCTGGTTACCAAAGATATCCCGATCATTCGTCATTGTGCTCCGTAGCAGGTCCCAGAAGTTTAGAAGGGCGTTGAGTAGATTCCTCATCTCGTCCGGGTCGTATGACTCGCAGTAATTCGTTGGCAGCCACCCCCTCGCTCCAGACACTAGCAACGTCCCATCGGCCCACCCATTAGTGTGAATGGAGTGGACCAAGACCACATCTCCCTCGTTCAGCGGTAGAGTGACGGTTGAATCAGTCATGGCGAACGTCGGGTGGAATGGGTAGAAGGCCCGAAGGAAGTTGTGGAAAACGGGATGCGAGGGAGTTGGCTGTATGGCCAGGTCTTCTTGCGAGTCGTGAGGCGTCGAAGGCGGCGTTATTTGGGATTGGATATATGGGTGTGTCGAGTTTGTCGATGTTGTCGACGTGGTCGGCGACTCGTCATCTTGTGCGCCATCTGCTGCAGATTCGGAACGATTCTTGTGAATCGTCAGTGGAGCCACTTGAAGGCTCGACCGCATAGATTGGACATCCAGCATTATGATTGCTGTAGAGGCGTGCCGTAGACAACCATGGGAGCCAATTGTTGCTGTCACTTTCGTAACAGCTATCGGGTTGGGAGGAGATATCCAAGCTCCTCAGAATAATATCACTTCAGTCAAAACCACTCGTCTGACCCAATGCCTTTAGAACCCTTGCCAGCTTTTTTTCTCACGCAATTGCTTCCAAATAAAATACAGACAGTCGTCGATAATGAATCGTTTAGGTCGAGATGCGAATCGCGGCAGGTTCCTGGAACAGAGATTGAGTTGGTTATCAAGTGAATGGTGGGATGGTGGGAAGATGCTGTAAAAACAACGTGAAAATGTGTCAGTATGTACTTGTTTGTTGTTTGCGACAGTCGCGAGAAAAACGAGTCAAGAGGTATGATGGAATGAAGGGAGGGGGAGGGATAGGACGTGTTGTGTTATCGGGTTCGAGACGGGATGGTTCCCAGGGTTCCCAGGGTTCCCAAGCTGTGAGGTAGGAATGTCAAGATCCTCCCCGAGTTTGCTTAGGGTGAAATCTACATTTCAGGGAACGTCCTTGCTGTCCTTTGCTATCGATTTTACCCGCGTCTAATTCGACATCGACCACATCCACCTAACCCGCAGAATGCCAGTACGGAGTACGAGTATGTGGTAGCCGTATAAGGGTGCAGGTATTCCCTTGGTAATCCCTTCTTGCGTTCCACCACTCGGGATGGGAAGTCGGAAGGGATTATGCTAGTATGCGTGCCTCGTGGACTTGGATGCGGCAACCCGACTAACAGAAAGTCCAAAGCTAGGTTGTTTTTTCCCCCGTCTGAATCGCCAGTTGCAATGAGAGAGAATTGAAGATGGGAGAAGAAAAAGAAAAGAAAAAATGAAAATGTGAATGCACCTTTTTTTTTTTTCAAACACCTTCTTCGCAATCCCGAGATGGGTTTATCTCCAATGTTTGTTTGTATCAACCACTTAGACCCAAACTTACTCGAGAGCTAAGGATAAGCTTGGGTTTAACAACCAGTGCCAAAAATGATTAGTAATTGACTGGAAAGTCCAGTCTGTAGGTGATCGATCGTCCTGCTTTCGAATTGATCCTCTTTCCAATTTCAAATCCGAGTTCGTTGTTGTTGCGTTATTCGAGCGTTTTCCAAGCTCACGAAGAGAGAGAATAGACCCTAAGCCGGTGTCGTCGAAGCGAATGTCTCCAGAAGAACAAACAACAACACCTCCAGTGGAGTGCGTGGGGGAATATGTAAGAACCGAACGTATCGTATTATTATTATTATAGCTGTACGATATATAACCCGTACTCTTCAACTGTCAGACCCGCGTGGTCACTGCGTCAAGTAGGCAGGTTAGGTAAGGTAATGTTGCGTCCTGTGCTGCCGCGGGTATGCGAGTCGAGAGGTCTGTTGCACCGTACTGTTGTAAAGACCGATCTTGTGTAAGCATATAAGAATGGGTTGGCTGGTTGGGTGGATAGGTGTGGGTGGAAAAGACGTGGGACGAAACACAGATCAATGGAAGCAGAAGCAGGAGAAGAGACGGAGAGGGAAGAGAAAAGCCAATGCGCAACCAGCTGCCCATCAATTACATATTATTATCCACGTTATTGACCATGCAACCCCCCATGCAGCCATGCCTAACCCTGAACTACCCTGACAACCAAGAGTCGGCACCGTTTTTATTAGGCATGATAGACAGACCTGCCGGCCGGGGATAAGGGGCCGGGGTGTGTGTGTACATGGACATGGACGCACAGCAAGAAAGAAAAAACAGCCAGGATGGCACTGACGATGGTCGTGGACGAACCAGATAGTGGACTGGGTGGATGGGCCAGACTGCTGCCAGATGAGCAACCCAAAGTGATGGATAGCTTTCTCTTGGTTTAGCTCAGGGTTCATCTGTCTCCAAGAGCTGCAAGCTGCAACATGCAATTGAACCGCCAGGGATCCAGGGCCGTTCCTGGGGCTTCAGCGGTTCAACGCCCTACTATGTATGTACTCCGTATGTAGGTAGTCTGTAAACGCCACCAATGGCGAGCTGTGAACGGCAGTGGATGACCCGTTTGGCTCAAGCCTCACCAGTGCCAAATGCGCCCGCTCGACACAGTAGTGCGTATGTACCTGAATCGCATGGCACCTACAGTACACAGGTGGGGAGGTGATCCAAGGGGTTGTCTTGCAGCACGCCAGGTCCCCAGCACACCCATCCGGGACGCCCCCGGTCGATATTTGACGGGGATCTGGAAGACAGGGATTAGGAATATACTTATGTACATAGTCTACCAAGCAGGCCACGACGGGACAGTACCACATCGTTGAAGTTCACACGGGGTAGCGTCTGATAAAGAATCAGGGTCCAATGGACTCCATGACGAAAAGCCGCAAAACTCTCGAATCAATTCACCACATAACGTACATACACCATCTATGTACATGCTCATCGAGGGTCCATTCGCCGAACTCAAGAGCAATTGCCCAATGGCTAACTTGCCAAAGCATCTCTGTGTGCAATCGATCGACTACTTACATTAAGTATCCAATTTTTGATCGATAATTCGCCATCTATTCACTTGATATACTCGGAACCAATTGGTCCTTGGAGATACGTTGACCGGTAGCATTCACTCGTAAACAGCCATCTTCTCTCATTGGCAGGATGCACTCGTCGTGACATTGGTAGAAATGAGCAAGAGGCTCATTGGCACGCTCAAGATGCGGATGCCCTCCACAGGTTAAGAGCTTGTTCCATGGATAGCGGCCACGGTCGAGGCCGCTCTCTTTCTGGGGTACAGCTAATTAACTTACCTATGTCCTGCTAGACAGATTTAGAACATATCAGAGTTGAGTGGCCATGATTGGTTATCTCTATCAGTATTGTCCTCGAGAAAAGCGATAATGGTTTCCCGAGGGTTTTCCGGGATACGGTGCTCATCCGCCAGCAGACACCCATTACTCGAAGTAACGAGGCTGACGAGGGGCTATTTTCGGAATACGCAATCCCAGTTGGCGTTCGCCTTAACGGTGGTCGTATTAGATCTCTTCAACAACCGTGAGATCGGGTCGTCGGGTGGGCGCAGATGATGGCTTACTTGTAGTCAATCGGTGTAGTCTATCGGAGAAAGTCTCGGTGATATAATAGGGAGACACAATAGCGAACAGTATCCTAACTTTATACGAGGTACGAAGTGGTACGTTTGAAATTAAGCTTCTCTACATAACATACCAGGCTACGGGAAATCGTCCCAAGATTGGACGATTACAAGCCCAACCATCTCCGAGCGGGCCGCGCCCAGAAGTCCAGACGAATGTTAGGTTCGTTGAACCACTTGAACGGCAATACCTAGGTACCGCTTGGTACCGGAGAGGCGAATCTACGGTTACATCTTTTCGGTTTGTCTTGTTCCAATTTCAAATTCAGGCAGATAATAGCAGCGGTTGGTCGTCGCAAGTCTGATAGATCAGACACATGGGAGATAGCAACGTCAGAGTAACAGTAATGACCGCAATTTCTGTTCCAACCCTATTGTAAGTATGGTAGTTTTCTGCGAAATTCCCTCTGGGTAGCCCTTAGGGGGCTAATCGCTACTTGGACGTGCACTGCCATATCGCTCTGTGTGAGAGCTAGAGTAGCTCACAGTGAGCACTGTTGCAGATACTGCTCTTGATAAGACGAATAATAATTCGAGTACCTCGTGATACCATCTGTTGCTTGAGTCGAAAAGCCACGAGTGCCTCTTTACTTAGATAGGTTTCGGTTGACCTTCGCGGTTCAAGTAGTGAGTGGGCACTGATCTTTAGGTAGACTACGAAATTGACGGCGTGGCATCGATGGACGGATCAACCAGCCAACTTTGCAGCGTGATTTTATCCTCTTATAATCGATATCACACGGTATTCACGATCCATTGGTCGCTCGCAGGTTGTGGGATGGTGATATTGATCTCAGGTACCCCAAGCATACCAACCGGCTCAAGCATGCAATGCAACCCTATCCCCTCTTTAGCACTATTTCCTGCGCATCTACTTCCGCCACCTGCATAATAACAGACTAGTTGTGTTGTGTGACATTCTTCCCGTTGAAGAAACCGACCCCGAGTCTTGTCTTTCCAATCGGTTCTCGCATATCTGGTTAAATTTTCAATCAGCCGGATTGTTAGCCTACCACCCACCACCTCTAATCATCTCAACATCGTATATAGCTAGACTTCAGCTCGGACTTTCACCAATGGCTATAGAGAGTCCTCACAAGCGCTTTGCTCCATGGTTACGCAAACAAATTGTCCTTCTCAGATGTACTTTAGCCACAAGAGAACCCTCATATGTCTCAGCCGCTCTGATAATAAGGGATAGGTTACCAAACTCCTAGGCAGCTTATAAAGTCCGCCGATATCGTGAGCTTTCCTAACATTCTCAGTATTAACCCGCGCATACTCTGTATATATGTACGAGCCTTCTTCCCTAGCTGTCAACATTGGCCGTACAGATTATGTCACTCATGTGATACCACACGGCCCGCACCCGGAAGAACAGCCGGCGAGGCATTGAATCACTCATGGTGTCAAGGATTATCGACAAGCCACAAGGGTTGCGCCAGGGTTTCCTTGTGATAATGCCAGGGTCTCGGCGAGGCTTGTATTTGCTAATGCAAGCCATTTGCATTTTCCCCCGCCGAGCTTGTTGCCCCCGGTGCATGCCATGTTCGGAAAGCCGTCATTACATAACACGAAATATTCCGGATCGTCAGCATGAAAATAGGAAGCTCGAATTTCACCGGCCCCCAGAATAGCTAATCTTATCCGTCAATAAATGTAGTTACTATAGCCAGGACATCGAGAGCTTCCATTCAATTGGAGCAACAAAAGTCCCGCAAGGGGACAGCTCTCCAAGAGTCATCTTCTATCCAATCCTGTCCAATTGCTTCCTTACCAAGTCCAATTTCGAGGAGAGAATTGACAGCAGAGACGGACGATATTATTCTGCTTCTCGTATCTGCACTGCAAGCGCAAGCAAAGCGGGAAGTTAAGAGGCTCTCTTCTATGTATCCAAGCAGATTCGACTGGCTAAAATCATCTGCGACGTCGTCACGAAAACTACCGAATACTAGCGTTAGCTAACTCGCCTGCCACGCACGCCCCGCGCTGCGAGTCAACTTGGCCATTAGACATTCGCTACTCAGTAGCTAGGTAGGCGTCTTCCACCAGCCACGCGCCTACGAAGTCCGTAGCTATCACATACCGTAGACACGCTTGATGTCAATACATGCCAAAACCGAGACAACGAGTTGTCAATGGAGTGCCACAAAGGGCTTTTGTGCCGAGGGATAAAATTATGATTGCGAGTAACGGTTCGGTTGCCTTATCCGGACGCCAATCTGGGAGAGTAAAGCCGAGACCCCCCAGTCTCGCGATGATATCAACCTCGCAGGACACTCGCGCATAGTTGACAATAACGCTAACAATAACGTCACCGTAGCTACAACTCCATCACATGTCTCTTTCTCGGTAGAGAGGCCGAAGCTAAAGACATCGTGACGGAGATCATTGTTGTCATTTGGTAAATATTCGCGTGCTACTGGGTACTAGGTGCATAAGTCGGACTGACCATAATACAAAAGGATAGTCCGACTAGGATATAATAGTGCTTGGCACTCATTGGCGTCTTAATGAATGATAAAAACGGTTGGCCCATGCTGACCTATCGGCCTATGCAGAAACTTACATCCCACTCAACGCCACATGTACACAAGCTGTGCTTCCAGAACGCAGTGCGATTCTAGCAAGCCAAGCCTCAGGCACGTGTGAGCTCTTACAGGTGCCTTCGAAACGTGCAGGAAAGACGTTTCACTGGGATATGACTTAAGTGCTTTGAAGTGTGAGAGGGCCTCTTCGGTCAGACAGAAGTCTCCATAACTACTTATTCATCGTTTCCAAGGTACAAGCGTTGAATACCCTCTATCACATCGTCGAGTTGCTTTAGTTCGAAGAAAAGTAACTCGTCACTTCGTTTTAGCACAGAATTGTAGTCCCACAGTGTCCCCGGCTCGCGCCATAAGTGTATAAGGACTTCCTAGCATCATGGAATCCGCGTTGGCAGTGAGATGGCAGCGGATGCTTGTTTTCTTTTTGCTTTTCCCCCATCCTTCCTTCTCTCTTTCTCTTCTTCTATGTCGTATCCATTGAAGCTTTATCCTGTCGTTCCTAGCGGCGCAGCGAACGCCTCATGTAGGTACCTAGTTGAACCCCCACCCCATGAGAAGGAGACTTTCGTCCCACGCTGTGTGTCAGCGGAAGTCTTCCGGAGGAGCACAAAAGACCCCTCGCAAAGGATTCTAACACGTTTTCCGTTTTCCGGTAATGATCTACATGTGTCCTTGAGAGGTCAGACTTCATCCAATTGCTAGCAGCGTCTGTATTCCTTGACATATACATACGGCAAAATATTATACTTGGTCGGAAGGACGATTTCAAGGCAACCCCGCGGGACTGATCCATGCAGAACATCCAACTTCGGGGTTATCTGATCCGTACTTGTATAATGCGACGGGATCTACGCAGTATGCCAATGCGTCTGAGCGAGGTCATTGCTGACCTACCGCCAGGGCCAGCATACTGTTTTCGTAAGGGTTGAGAACAGGGCACACATGTTCTCAGTTGTTTGGGAAGCGGGACCACATCAGGCCATGGTGACGATGCGGTAAGTTGTATCCTACCTATGTAGTACCTAATCTTCCATCTAGTACCGATCATGCGCGTACTTGGAACATAGATCTACGGAGTGGTGGAAGACCCAACGCGGCGCATCACCAATTTCGCTTTACAACCGACAGTCTGGAACCTGGGCTTCGTCGGGTCCGTTCCATATATGTATCCGAGTATTAACTTACATGCTAGCATTGCCTACTTACACTCGTACGTACGTAGTATATATAATCCGTCATAAAATATCTGGAGGTCCCGGCATGACGGCCCAGCGTCCGTTGCTCAGATCTAGCGTCTAATACATTTGTATGTAGCATCTACGCAATAACGAACAAGCTGCATCCATGAAAAGCATCAAGGCTCCGGGCACTGGGGGGCGTGCGAGAATAAACGATCCACAGTAAATTGTGGCCTTTATTAGGGCTTTACCACTGTTATCACGGAAGAAGACTCCTATGACAAATTCGAGGGGACGCACAGGCTTGGACTAGCCCATTTTAGCCCATCGTCGATCATGTTAGACGTCCCAGATAAATGACTGTAAAGGCTTCTTCGTAGTAAGTACGACAGCCCGGTCAGATACCTATTGGGATCCTGCAAGGGACTCCTCTCGACACCAACCAACACACAACAAGACGGCAGCCAGGGAGCTGATATCCCTGGCAGAAGCGGCGCGCTGACCCGGAACTACAGAATAGCTAGCACAACTTCTGTGGGCGGATGATCGTGAACGTTCCAAGCCACAGAAAACTTCACTTGGTCTCTGCAGTTTCTAGGTTATTTGCGATGACAAGCGGGAGCAAAGTATCGTACGAGTATCTCCCACGAGAAAGCGTGTATGTTTCAGGCGGTGTGTAGCAAGCCATGTGGCTGCAATTATCTTCCTCTTCTTTGTTCGTATTTCTACTCAGCGCTGTTGACGTGAGGACGCCGTCAAATGTCGATGTAGGACGGCGCAGAGATCGGCCAGTGCTACAAGAACTAGACGGCGATCTCTCCAGCACTGTCCGCAGCTTATTTTCCTACCGGACGACCTGCGCACTGGTCGCCGTTCGATCTCCGCTGCTGTGTTCATGCAGATACTGCAGACTTTGGGCGTACCGTCATTCATAGCACCACAGCCAAAGGTACGTATGTGCAGTCGTTATGAATAGACTGATCATCCTGTGAGCTGCTTGAGGCCAGTCGCATGTTTCGTTCCACCCCAGAGCATTTGGCTAAAAGCCTAGCGTGGACAGTAATAACCCAAAATTTCAACATCAGACTTCAAGTACCGCAATCTTCCTGTCCCATCCGCCCAGCCTTGAAACAAAGCTGGTCAACCCCAGTATTAGTAATCTTTACATCGTTAGCATCGTGAGATCGAGAATATGGGTTCCCTCAAGAAATTAAGGTAGACAGTGCCAACATACGCCATCAATCAGAAACATATCGAATGAAAACTCGCCGTGGACACGGCACAAACCACGGGCCATTTGAGACACTGAAGGTTGATCAATCATCACAACGTGGGGGCCAGGAACGGCACTAACAAGGCTCGTGGGCCGTGGCGACCGCTCCGCTCCACCAACTTTCGCCTAAGATCCCCCCTTTTAGGTAGCTACTGTGGTAACAGGGGCATTGGTGCGCTGTTGGCTGCTCAGCTTCTTCTAGAACTATGCAGATCGTATTGCTGAAGCCAGCGCAGAAAACTTTTTCATAGGGAAAAGCAAAGTAGATGCTGGCGATACCACTGCGTTGGTAAATTGAAATATGACTTATCGATCCCAACAAGCGTAACTAATAAATTACAGCTTTGATACACGGCTCGCGAGCATTGCGGGGTGATCGCTCCAAGGATGCGGACATGCGGATATGCTAGAAGGTCCAGCACGAGTCATGAGGACAACGACCATAGTCTCGTCACGTCTTGTCGGTCGTTGAAACGAGGAAAGTCGTGTGGGCCTCTACCAGATTCTTCAGGGGTTGGCTACAGTAGCTTGTTGTTGCTTCTTATAATCTTTAACCTTAGAAACCGTTAAGGTTAAACAGTTCCGATCCTAATCTGAGGGTACTCGAAATCACACCTACATAGCAGTAAGGCAGGTAGCTAGCTACACCGCAAACTCGGAGGAGATCACTGGAAGAGAATAAGCTAGGAATACCTAATACATCAGCTCATAATATAACGTAAAATCCTATGAACCTACGGGGCAATCGCAATGAGAATTAGCTTTACTAGCTGTCTGGAAACAACCCGTTAGTAAAGTACGAGTAGTCAGGGTTGGCGTTTCCCGAGCTCCTGTCCGGGCCGCGCCTATTCTAACTAAGGAAGTTTGCTAAGTCTTTGGCCACACATATAAATACGTGTACATACGGATAGGAAAAATCATCGACGGCCTCGCCATGACTAGACCCTGCCCAGCTTGAACTAGGAGACTGGGTTGGACCCTGAAAGATGCAATCTTACATTCAGGAACCGCCTCTTATTAATTCGCAACGACTAACATAGGATTAGTTATGAGACATTATGGCTTCTTCGGCGGAAACAACGCGAGCGACAGAAGGCCGCATCTCCTGCGACCATTCTTGTTCCTGGGACCTGAAGATCATCATTCCGTACTGCAGCGCCGATCCCCAAACCTCTGGGTCCGGTAAATGGGGGAGCCGTTCAGCCTATTACTTGTCCAACGAGGAAATACTGTGATGTAACATGGAGCACGCGGCAACATAGCCATAGGTATTGGCTAAAAGGAGTGATAGACGAGATAAACATTACTTCTGCATTACATATTATCTAGTTACGTCACTGTTTATTACGGTTCCAGATGGCGACGGCGATCTACTGAGGCGCATACACGAAGGCCAACTGGTCGATCTCATCCCCATCTTGGCCGACAAAACCCACGATGCCCCACCCTTCCGGCGCCGTGAAGGTCGCGCAGTCTGAAGTCGCAGTGCCCGCCTCGAGGGTGCGGCCGGTGCTCGTCGTCGCTTGGATGTAGAAGTTGCGCGTCTGGTCCGACTTCTGCCCTTGGCAAAGTTTGGCGCTGGTCCAGGACTCATCATCCTCGAGTGTAAGACTGGCAGCATCGCCGCCGTCTCCGCCGTGCGTGAACGTCGTCCCGTCCGTCAGCGCCACCCCAACGCTATCTAGGCGGTCGGCTCCGCGGAATGTCAGCACGCTGGCCTTGGGCGATGTCTTCTCCGCGAGGGACGGCACATCGCTGAACCAGGCACCGTGAGGTCCGCCCAAGAAGCCGGACTGGCGTAGCGAAGACCCAGATGTCCAGGTGAAGTTTACCGTTATGGGGTTATGGTCCGTCAGAATGCTGCCGTTCGACTGCAGGAACTTGGTGCTTTCGTAGTTCCAGTAGGTGGCCTGCAGATCGACGACAGGGCTGCCGCGGTAGAACACCTTATCGACCGTCTCGCACTCGTTAGTCGTGCTGGGGTTTTCGCAGAGCGTTTCCGCGGTCGGGATCTCGCCGTCGTGAATTAGCTCTACCCAGGGGTCGGTCATGCCGTTCTGCTCCGCGAAGAGCCGGATCGAGTCGCCGGCGCGCGTGTACCGACTGTTGGTGTCGCCGAAGACCAAGACCGCGTTGCCCACGCTCCACGTATCGATGTAATCGGCCACCTGCTGGACGTTGGCGCTGCGCGCCTTCAGGTCGTCGTCCTCGGTCCCTGCGTCCGTGTGCACGTTGTACGCGTCCACGTACACGCCGTCGTCGACCCGCACGCGCATAAACGTAAAGCCCTTGGGGGTCAGGCAGTCGGCGCCCGAGGCATTGCTGCAGGTCTCCCACTTCACACGCGCGAAGTCGACCCAGTCGAAGTTGGCCAGGGTGTTGAGACCGGAGCCGAAGGGCACGCCGCCCGAGGTGGCCGTGCGATACGGATGCGTATCCGTCTCGTAGACGTATGCGTGGAAGTTGAAGTCCTACAATAGACATGGGGTGCCCTCCGGTTAGCTCTCTTCATCTATATTTGTGTGTACCAATGCACGCGCGTCTGTTTCAGCAAGTAGAAAAAAGAAAAGCAGCGCACGGACAAACCCCCTCCCCCCTTATTGCGTCCAGAGTCATATATAGAAGATCAAACACTTATTGTACCTCTTGCGCATGGATTATGTCATAGCCGTATTCCGCGAACTTCGAGCCGATCGTTTGGGAGTTCGTGGTCTTGTCCCCGGGGACCTCGTTGCCGTTGAGAATCTCTGGCAGGCCAGCAACATTCATGGTAAGGACGTTGAACTCCCCGCTTGTGGCTGCTACTGCGTCGCCTATGAACGACAGCAGACTAGCCGCGATGGCCAGGTCGCTGGTGATTCGAAGCTGCATGGCGGCGTTGACGATATTCGAATTCTGCAGCTACAATCCGTCGCACCTCTGCGCGGTCTACGAATGAGCATTCTACGGCTGGTTTTATATATTGGCCTACGCAGTCATTACCGAAGGGGATACGAAGCCTTCATCTTAGATGGGTCGATCTCAATTGAGGCGTAGCTCAGGCGGGTGGGTAGTTTTCTTCCCAAGACTTCTCCGTCTTAACACACCCATTTACCAGAATGGGGAGTTGGGCCGACCTGCTGCTCAGGCATCCCGGCCGATGCAACTCATCCGAACACTGGACTGCTATAAAAGGACGCGTCGCCGTTGACCTGCTGCTCTATACACTCAACTCATGCTCGGAATAGTCATGATGATTCGTGGGCTTTACATATCCTAGATTTCTCGTCTTTAGAGTATTGCAAAATCTGGTTTCCTCTTTCTTTTTTGAAAGATCAGAATCTGACTCCCAATCGTCACTGCACGTGAAGTCCGTGATACTGAAACGGCGACATGTTAACTCCATTTGGCGAAAACCGTCCCATTCGGTAGATTGCATAGGAGCAGGGACCAATTATTTTACATGCTAAGTAGGCCGTCCGTTCCGTGATAGCCACAACTTAGACACCTATCCGAAGAGAAAGGAGTAAAAGCTACATAATAGACCTTGACGCTGCGAAACTGAATTCAGTTAATCCCCAAGATTCATACTAGAGATCGCGAGAGGCTCGGATTACACATCGTCAAGTCCCCCTACACTATACAAAGGCCGTCCGTCCGATAGTCGGGGGTGCGGGTAAGTTAGCACGCTCCCATTGCTGGCTTCGAGCATGACGCTTCTCAAGGCATGAGTTTTGTCAATCTAGCCGCAGAGATGCCACAGCGCGCTGTCACCTACGTCAACGACGCTAGACCAGAACACGATGATTCAACCAGATAATGACTACAATAGCTACACGATTCTATTACACCAAATCGTTACCTGGTTCACAGACCTTTACGTTCTCAAGCCAGAGACTTCAAGGTACAGTAGCAAATGCACGGATTATGGGTATCGTCTCCAAGACAAGGTAATGCCTGGCAAGGTCTAATAGTCTACACAATCCCAAGCGGGTGTCGTTCTACACAACACATTCGGGAGCTAGACAATGCGATTCTTCCTGTTCTATTATGGTTTTTGGGGCCGGTTACCATGAACCTATCTCATAGCGCAATAAAGCCAGGATGAAGGTTCATCATTTTGTGACGAAGATGCTTCTTGCATAGGAGATCTTATGGCGATCTATGGTAGAGGGGTATCGTCAACATCATACCATTCCAGTTTCATGCCTCAAACACGCACGAGCCTCCACCACGTGCAGAATCTTGCAGCAAGGTTCAAAAAGTTCTGACGATCTCGAGATATCACGGCGGCGAAACCACAACCCGGGTCTCGTAAAGCAGATACCGTAGTTGTTGAGCTTCTAATTCCCCATTTTTAGAAGGCAAAAGTTCCGACATTCATGCACGGGCATCGAAGCCTTCAACCTGGTACTGCGTAATAGTGAAATGTTTCTAGGTCAAGTCAGTTAGGACGACGAACTTCGGACGATTTCCCGATCCAAATTTTCCGGTCTGGAGCACTACATGTACATTGTCCCGAATGCCGTTACCCGTGAAATCTCCACGATAGACTTAAGGGTCCGTCACGCGATTCAACAGGAAGACTTGCTCGCCCCTCATTATGGTCATCATGGCATGAATGTGGCAACATAAATGCCGTCGATTCTGCGATCACTGTGCTTGGGCCTCTTTCTCGCCACAATCCTGCGTCAATTCCGTTTGCTTCACGAGGTGTGCAGAACTTCTGTGTCCCCCGCATGTTCGAACCGGGTCCCGTAAGGGATATCCTAGCAGAAGAATTCGCTATATTGTGTATGTAATAACCTCTACCTATATAAAACCTGTTAAGCTTGCCTATAACCTCGTCCCTTAACTTACCCGCTATGCATGAATATGATCTCCAAGTAAGATAAAAATTCCGAAGTAGTAGTTTATGTCCGCGGTATCCTTTATGCGTTATGAGCAGAGTCCTCTGAATACGTATTTATATCGAATTTTTCCCTTTCAGGACAAATGCTTTAATCAGTAGGGCTACGGCAAGCGATCCGGCCCTGCGACTGTCAGATCATGCCCTTCTTTAGTCTCTCGCAACCCTAATTAGGTACTTGCGATCAGCAACGTTAACGGATTCGTATCACCCCTACCGCATATCATAGACTACGGTGTTAGTATGGCAAGAAATTCGGTCTAGACTATGGCTTGGCTTCAAGGAGGTTTTATGCGCACAACCGCATTCAGCAGCCTGTCCATCCATCTGCCTGCTCTGGTTATCCCTAACTTTGGACATCACTTCGCAGGTACCTAGTAATATTTAGGATTTTCAGTGAAGCCTAGACCTCTCCAGCACCACATTTCCAAAGGCTACGCGCTCGTATGCCGTGTAGACTTTGAGAAATTTCAATCGTTGGTGGTCGACTATAAGCAATATCCACCATCGAAAGGTCTCGCTCTATCATCACGACTACAGTATGTAGGTATGTACAATCCCATCTCACAAGCCCCTCTCCATCCCGCCGTCTGTGCGCCCCTGAAGCCCACATCTGCTCCGGGAATTCCCCTGCATCGAGCACCCCTCCCTGCCTGTGACTGCGATGCGGGGGGACAACAATGCCCAGCTACTAGCTGGCAGAGCTCTTCCAATGACCAGCTGCGTCACCAGAACTGGTGGGAAACGGGGCTTTCACTGTATAGCTAACGGGTTGCCTGCAGCACACTATTGATCTCGTAAGGCCCACCCGTCACGACCTGCACCGTTGAACGCTGTTGAGCTTGATTTCTCACCTGTCAGTTCGGCATTACTTGCTTAGATGGTGCACATAGCCGTAGATCGCCTCGGCGACTCAGACAGGCGTGTATGTACATACATAGTATAGTGTAGCGGCCCGAAAGACCGTTAGGGGTAGACTGCCTAGGTAGTATAACTCTACTAGAATGTACTCGCAGTAGTAGCCTCAACTCAGCTCTGCTACTACATAGTCTAAAGAAGTTCAATATCGGCGACGAGGCTCTTTCCTCGCCCACGATGCGCATCCGGCGTAGTACGGATCTTATCTACATATGGAAGGAGGTTAGTCAGGAATCAGGAAAGATACTTTTTGGTACTACAGTGTGAATATAACCCTAGCCTATCAATGTCCCAAGTATCTCTTTTGGCCCATGTACAACTTTAATCGATGATCCTTGACGGTACCCATCATACTGCAGCTTATGCAGAGAGCTCTTATGGGTCGTGCTGTAGTCGACGGGTCGACGATGATGTTTGTAAAGTCATTTGACATTGCGATGAAATCACTAGCGGCTGCATCCGGTCGGGGAATGATGTGATACCGGAAGAATCAAGCTCGGCATTACGGGCATGAGCAAGTCAAAACATATCAGTTGCTATGCGGGGCAACATTGCTCCCAAGCATGAGAATAGCATCATGCAGAAACGGCACATCATGTAATGGCGGGACTAGATCTAGGATTGGCGAAATAGCAGCAGTCAACAGTCCCGTGAGAGTAGTGTGCATATTGGTAGAGTGCAGCAGCTCGTCATCCATCAACAGCAGCTTAGTATCCTCATGGAAGAGACCGGTCGTTGTGTGTGCTTGTTCACATCAATGAGACATGCATAACCGGTCAGCCTCGGCGCATTACATGATGCCTTGACACCCTATCGCTGCATCAAGATGAACGAAGACAGGGCCAGGTAGTCTGGATGCAAGAAACTCGAGGGAACCTTGACTATGTAATCGATCGTGACCAACCGGATTCAAATTGGAACATTAACGGTCAAGCTAAATGATCCAGGCTGCCACAGCACGATGTCTCATAAGCTGTGCGCCTGGTGGCAAGAAGCCAGCTTCGTTGTATTATCCTTGAACTCTTGCAGTTGCGTGGGGATTGCGGTAAAGTCTACATTTACATTATGTCAACGCCTGGTTCAGTCTTTCATTTTCCTCGGTGTCTAGCTCTTATACTCGTTTATGCCCTTGCTTTTCTCATTGTAGGTCATGTGTTCGATGAGTTCCAAGATATCTATTGGAATAAGAGGAATAACAGTTATATTCGTCGACGAGAGTCCTAGAAACCTCTGGCGTTCCAACTACATATAAACAGATAGCGCGGGTCGTATCAGCCACCTCTCTTTAACGATATCCACGATATCGTAGAAAGTACAATATTAGGGGTTTAGGCAGGCTTGTAATGATAAGTACCTAATGGTCAACTTCAAGTCCTGAACGTTAGCTAGTTGAGACACGAAGAACACGAGCAGCAAGGGAGAGGATAATAGCTAGAATAATATGAGTTTCTCTCTCATTAAACGATAGAGACCATACTATAATAAGCGCGATCGCGAGGCCGGTTGTCGTACTAAGCTGAACGTGCTTATGTACGATTAAACATACTTATTATTTAGTCATTAACCATAAGTAGATCTATAAAACTAGGTAGTGATTATAGTAATTAAGTGAGAAATACCTGTAGAAAACTTATGGTGTCTCTTAGCTTACGTTCACTGCCCCTCGACTTATGGCCGCATAACGTTCAACACGGATGAAGACATCTCTAACGGATGTTCTCGACTAAGGTTCCGTTGATGATAGATCCTGACTATATAAACAATCATAATGACTCCACTAGAAATTACCACCATTGGTATGCTTCAACGCGGTTTCTACCCAGATATCAGAGAAAGCTCGCAGTCTGAACTCTAGTCTTGCTGCGAAGGAAATATCATCTACTCTGGGCGACTCTCCCCTGGAGTTTTGGTAACTATTCAAGCTAGGTCGAATAGTACCTAGATGAGGTTCAACCTCCTGATATCAGACTTTACTATCTCCCTGCCGAAGCTCTCACAATGATCGTTGTCTAGCATCTAAGTATGATTCATGAATGACATTAACTATGCAAGGAAGGAGAGCTGTGGAGCTCTAGTCTGCGAAGTCGCTCAGGGGATTGCAGCATGGCGATATTATATTGAAACTGCAATGCCGGACACGAGGAATTGCTGGACATTGCCGCCGGTTGATTCGTTGAGATACCAAGGGGAATAAGGCTTGAGTAATCATTCTATTCACTTATACCATAACAATATTTGCTTCCTGCCGTGAATAACAGACACGATTGTTGTAGTGGATGAGTTAGGTACTTATGCCTTAGTTTCTATTATTCTGGTACCTATCAATGGATGACAGGACATGTGAATCGAATACATGTCCGTGGATGTGACTAAACTCAGTTCTCGTAATACAAATAAGGCGAATATCGATGGCAAGGGCAAATAGCTTACTACTACTTGATAGAATTATGAATAGGAGTCTAAATTGGTGAGATCATACTGCTCTATTTAACCGAACGAAACTCGCCATCCGGTAGTAGATATCAAGTAGAGTCAACTATCCTAAGGACACCTGCATCATCGGCATTAACGACAACAACAATATCATTAAAGACAGCAATATCCGTGCAACGTTTAAACCTTGAGATACCTACTTGGGTGAATGGGATCGTTACTAGGGGATAGAACTTCGAAGGAAAAGTTTCCCAGACAGGACTTGAAGAAGACATCGGTTGGTCAGTCTTCTCATAGGGGGGTGCCTCAATCTTCGCAATTTCCTCGTAATTGTTCCATCCCCAGTCGAGATTAAACTGTGAGTCAGGTTGCGCAGCGATTTTAAAACTGCCGGAGTTTACAAGACTAACCACTTTATGATATGCCTCATCATAAAGGTTCCTCGAGGTCGTCTGCGTCTTCTAACGCCTCGAAAGATCTCCTGGAAGATACTAAAGGCAGTAAATTTTCTCGTGGCTCGGATCAACTTTGAAATTTGACCCATGCTTGGTCGGTTGACTCTTCGTGTGCACGCTTGCTGAATATTTGCTGCAGACCCTTCGAGGCCGTGGGTAAATCTTTCCGCGGTGGTACTGGTAGCATAGCTCCTCTATGAGGCTATTGGAATAGCATTGTTATGGTGTTGTATTCACTGTTTCGGTTGGATCATGAAGTTTCCGGCAATCAATTTTGAATAGACCTTCAGAGCCTTACATATCATCCTCAGCGGCGTATAACAACTTCCTTTCACAAGGACTCAGAAAACCCCAGTAGATGTCGTTTTATTACATTACCTGGAATATCCACACGACAGACCACGCCGGATGGTTTTAGAGGGCTATTATAGCTTATGTCCTTAGGTTTTTTCCTCGTAGACTAATGCTGTCTCGATGTTACTTCTAGACAGTTATCGGTTCTAATATTTTGCGTGGCTTCTCTCTATTTCAAGCTGGACACAACCTTGACGACATTTTGATAGTTGAAATTTCTATTTTGAGGCCTACATGAATAAGCGCTTGTGTGTTTCACTAACGAGCTGCTTGTTATAAAATGTATGAAGTCTCAATATCATGGATTAGTAGCATGTACTGATATTTTTCTGCTGAGTCTCAGTTGCGTCATGCGGCAATGTCCTTGCTCCTTGTCAGGGGAGTTGACTTTGGCAAAGCTATTTAAGAGGTAGGATCCCTACATGCTTTGAACAAAAAAAGGCCTAATATCTCACTCTGCTTCAGTTGTATCATTATTTATCTAGGTAGCTTGTCTAGGTACAATATGGCAAAAAAAAAAAAAAAAAAAAAAAAAAAAAAAAAAAAAAGACACTATGGCCCACAGCGGCTCACCCCCAGCCGCCTAATAGCAACCCATGCTGTGGACTAATTTGAAAAGAATGTTTGACTACATGACGTGGTATTAAGTATGAGTTTTGTGAACTTGAGACCCAGCAGCTTTTAACAGTATCCAGACAGCAGGCTGTTGTGACTTGAATTTTCTGATACTCGATTCTTATTAATGCAAAGTCTATGGCCTACCTAACTATTTCCTGGAAGAATGTATATCAAGGTCATTTAAATTGTAGCTAAATACTCCTAAGAAATACGGGTAGTTGCCTACGTGGAAGGACAGACATCTAACAAAGTAGTTTCTTCTATTGGAAAATAATCCCATTACTTATAGCCATGCTTAACTCGTAAACCTCAGCCCGAGCATTGCTTTCATTTCTGTATGCGTTGCTTTACACTTCCGAAGGAAGTAAAGAAACTACTAGTTAATACCTAGGTATGTTTAAATGGGGAGGTGCTAGATGCGTAAGGTGACATTAGTACGACTCGGTTTGGCGTTTCTTTAGAAACCCCCGAATCTCGACTATGATATTACATCACATTGAAACGTAAAAGGTTGTATGTAAGGATATATTGTTTTGTTTTCTTATATAGAGCATGGGATTTACAGACTAGTATTAACTGCGAATTTCCATATTAACATACCTAATATGTTAACTGTTAATTATAAGCCAACTGGTGTTTATCTATTGTATATATATTATGATAGCAACTTTATAACCTTATTTTCTTCTTCTTTTAATATATTATAACAAGTCTAGCTGACATCTAATGCTCCTAGCTTATCCGAGGCTATTGTATAAGTTTTAATAATGATGATAGCTAGTATACAAACTGTTAGGTACGTAGCTCCAGGGGTAATATGCCTGCTACTTGTTAACTATATGTATTTATTAGCAGGTATTAAGGAAAGCAATAACTAGCAATTTATAAGTTAGAAATAGCCGTGACGTATGTTTGAGGTTCACTTGAAATTGAGTGTGTAACTTTATGCAAATGTCAAGTTACTATTCTTGTTTCCAAGGTAGTAGGTGGATAATTACCTATTATGACGGAGTAGAGACTTTCGCAGTCCGTTACACATGTATTTTCAAAGATACCAAGTTTTCTAGAGTGTTGCGCACACATCGATATATTTCTTATTAGTTGAACTTGACAAGTTTGGCAGAAGTAAAGATCCGTATATACATTTAATGTTGTAGTTAAGTTGAATATGTGGTCACACATATTACATACGAACATTACCTAGGTATACACACCATGTTGTGAAGGTAGATATGTACATGTACCTAGGTAGTTTTCTAAGAACAGCAACACACTGCCCTCATAAATCGGTAGTCATAAGGATGTTGATTGGCCATACGGGACTCGGAGGAATATATTGATTATGTAAGACATTCTACCTGTGCATTGGGTAGCAAGGTAGGTACATACATTAAGTACACAATGGTGAGTGGGCTGTTGCAACCAACCGATACATATGTACTGTACTCGTACTCGTAGACGAGAAGAAAGATTTAGGTAAGGTTGTCGTGGTGGTGTCGTCAAAGACCTGGAAATCCAGAAAATTCACCACTCCCCATTCCACCATCCACCATCCACCACTCCTCACCAACAAACCCCCTCAATTCAATTCAAAATCCGCCTTAGCCCGCTGGCTCACCCTCTCACGTCGTACATATGACACTTGTATATGTGTATACTCTCTGCGAAAACAACTAATCCTGTTCTAAAAGTTGATTTATCTAGTCGTATCCATGCGACCAAGATACAGATACAGATCTAGATCCTATCCGCGTGCTAGTCAGTGGCCACGACGCGAGTCGAGCTAGCTAACCTAGCTATTGTACGTGTACGGTATCATCATTGTTACCTACGGCCTCGACATTCCATCCATCGAAATCGACACGCTTATTCGAGTCATGTTGGCGATTAGTTTATAGATCTACTCTATTAGATCCCATACCACCACGCATACGCCGGAATGCTGTCTCATCTTCGCTTTCACAGACGGGGCCCGTCGAATCCCGCCTCGCCCGTACGCGAGAACAGTCCCTGGGATTCTGCGTCGCTTCAACCAGCCCAGTTGGTGCCTGGCGATGGCGTCCCGGCTCCTGAAATCCGGCCACGGTCCGCTACCTCAGTCCCCTTCGCTCATGCTCACGGACCGCCCTCACCACAGTCAGCACCAACGAATTCGCAACAGCAACAACAGCCCCAACTCCAACAACAGCATAATCACCCGCCGACCTTACCGCCCATTACCAGGATCACTTCGACCGGCTCGGATATTTCCTTAGACCTCAGCGAGTATGAATCTAAGTTACGCGAAGAACCGAAACGTGAAGAGCCGAAACCCCCGTCGCGGTCAGCCTACAAGGAGGAATCCAGATTTATTGGCGGACTAGCGCTACAGAATTATCGTCGGGAGCAACAGGCTCTCAGCTCGGGCGCCTCGGAGAGGAATCCACATGGCCCAAAACCTCCAAATGCTCCAAATGGCGTGTCAGATCCTCAGGCATTCAAGTCTAATGCCTTCATCCCCAGTCCTCCTACTCGCCCACCTCCACCCGTCAGACCCGCCAAGGCCGCGTCTTCTTTCATTACACCCACCGATCTTCAAAATTCCACTTCGACCGGCAAGCGACCGTCTCCTCCTAGAATAACTTCGGACATACAAGGACCACATAGCCAACCGCCTATCCAGGATCAGCCAAGAGGAAGGAAGAGTCTTCCTTTTCTGAAAAATCCTATGTCGACATTGTTAATGCGGCGGAAAACCAGTCAGAACATACCGGATCTCTCATTGCCGTTGCGCAATTACTCGGAAGAGCCCTCGTACGATCCTCGGATCCGAGGTACCCGAGTTCATGACTTCAGCGCCCCGCGACCTAGGAGAGTTGTGTCGACCATAGATCCAGCTCACAAGCCAGATGAAAAGCCTCGCCAGGATGTGGTATCGCCTATCATCGAACACGACTCATCCGCCGCAGAAGCCCCGCCGGTACCTCCGAAGGATGATAATACCCAGTCTATACGAACGGCATCAACACACTCTCGACCAAGGTCAACAGATGTTGCGTCTACGTCTCTCCGGGGGCCACAGGGTTCTACGCATCATGCGCAAGGTGTTGGTCGCAGAAATGAACCCAATGATCAGAGGAGAAAGAGCTCGATCCCGCCATCGCTTGCTTCGCTGTCTCGCAATGTATCCGAAGCATCCGCTAGGGACGTTCTTTCGTCCCTACCCAGGCATATGAAAAGCACGTCCTCGAGGTTTAGCTTTGATATGATAGGAGCAGCGAAGCAGGAGAAGCTACTAGAAGAAAGACATCGGCAACGCCAGCAAGACAAGAAAGTAGACGAAGCAGTCGGTCAGCGAGACTCTCGCTTTGATGATTTTGACGAGGATGCATTTGATTACGATGCGATGGACGACGACGACGGATTAGAGGAGCGCATCCCTGGTATAAATGCTGATTATGATGACGCAGACGTCGAGGGCGTAGACGATCCGGATAATGACCAAGAAAATTTTGCAGGCTTTGTATTCCAGAGATCGAATCCTACATCAGAAATAACGAGCCCTCATAGTGCTGGCGTATTGCCCACACCTAGGGATGCAATCGGCAATGTCATCGGTTATGCGGTGACAGGAGAGACGCCTGACGTTTTACAAGACTCCGAATCCCCTCTTGATAAACAGAACGCGGCCCTTATAGAAGAGCTCCTAGAAGAGAACACGCCAACTGGCTTGGGTATCCAGGGGCTCGAGACTGTCAACGAAACATCCGAGCAAGGCACTCAACAGCAAGCCACGGTTCAGAAGCCTCTCGACAAGGATGACGAGCTGTATTTCAACGACGGTTTGATTCATGACTTTGATGGGGAAGGAGATGGCTCTACATTTGATGAGTCCCTGTTCGATTTAGATGACACAGATCAGTACGGGCGACCAATCCCAGGCATGTTCGCCAATGCGCTGTCACAAAGAAATGCTTCTCAGGATGCGAAGAAGAGAGAATCCGATATCACTTCCCAGCTATCGGCGCAGTCAGAGGCTTCCCAGTCAACTGCACACACGTCACTCAGCGCCGACCTAAACTCGAAACCCGGCCCCGCAGCCCACGAGGAAAAGATCCCTGGTCTTGAAGAATCCCAACCATCAGTTCCAAGCTTGAGTCCTACGGAAGGCAATGTAGCGGCGTACCAGGCCGCTTTGGCGGCAGCAGCCTACCAAGCTGCTGCCTCTGGAAAATTTCGAAGAGATTCATCTCCACCGCCACCGGCAGAGTTAACGATCACATCACCTACCACGTCCGGATCGTCTCAAGGCCATTCCCATCCCGATGAACCCGACGATTACGAATTTGACGATGGAATAACTACAGGCCTAGACGACTATGAGCTTGATGACGACGCTATAATCGCGGAGGCCAACGCCAGCGCTCTCGCTAATGATTCAGATGGTTGGTACGGTCAAGAATTTGGCTTCTACTCCGCTCCAGTACCGCTGCAGGTTCATCATGGCACGAGTTCACTCAGTGAAAAGAATCCCTACAACTACTCGTACGGTGGTTATTTTGGCCCAAGCGGTGTTAATCGCACTTCGTCGGGACGCGTTGTCTCGCGCGAGCCGAACTTGACACCTATTACCGAGCGGTCTGAGTACTCAAACCGAAATTCCATCATGAGTTTAGGCGTATCTCAAAGCGCGAACGGTGCCGCACCACTTCAAAGTCCAGGCCTCGCTCAACTGGCCATGATGTCCGACGACGATAATATGTCTCTGTCGGCTCTGCTTCGTCTGCGTTCCAAAGCGTGGGGTGGTTCTCAAGCGTCATTAGCGAGCTCGCGCGACGGGTCTCCCAGTGATCGAAACGGTGCTACGAGTCCGTGGAGTCAGGAGCAACATCCGCTGCCTTCGCATGGGCGTAAGAATTCGGCGTTCTCGATATTCAGCCAGGATTCGACAGGAGCAGGCAGCTGCTCAGGTAGCCCTACGCTTACTATGTCGATACCTAACGTGCCCAATCATGCCATTCCTCCACTCCCCGTGTTGTCAAACCCAAATGCCAATTCAAGCACCTCCCCTGTTAGTGCCCCTGTCTTCTCGCCACTGCAACCATCTCCGGCGTGTCCGCCGGTATTCGAGGATGAAGAGACGAGCCCGGCGGATAAGAGAAAGTCCAGGGCAAGCAGTATCAGCTCACCCAGGTTGGTCACGTCACCAAACCCGTTCACGGAGAACATGAGCCCGACAGTAGGCGTGCCCTCGCAGAAGAGACCGGGCATGGGCCATAGGCAAAGGGGCAGCGCGGACAGCATCTCATATACGAAAGAGGAAGATAGCGGCGAGACTCGATGGATTCTGGAGCGCCGTCGAACGGCAGAATCGGGCGAGATCGAGGTCCTCGGACGCGAGGTAGTCGAGAGGGGCAGGATCTAGGGATTCCTAAGCCGCTTACCCGTCGGATTTGCCGTCCGGCGCTTGTGGTTGCGGCTACTCGTCGACGCCCAGATGGTGAAGGAGAGAGAGGCTGTTGCCTAGATGTCGAGACGGCGGTATATATAATAACTCGTAATGTGTGTACGCTTGCTTATCTGTGGGGTTCTTTACTACGATGGCGTATAAACCGGGAAGCTATGGGGGCCAGGCCCGGGGGAGCATGTCTAGATATACTTTTGTTTTTGGCGGTGCAGGATGGGAAGTGTAAGGAGGGCGGGACCTCAAAAGGGGGAATAAATGGCCGCGGCCGCGGCCGTGGCCTTCTGGGTTTGCGATATCGCTTGCTTGGCCTTGTTCCATCGAGGACATATTTTATATTATACATTGGCTCAGCCGGCTGTACCGTGCCGTGCTGTGGGCCGCACGTAATTGTATATATTAATTAATCACCTGTAATCGTCTGTTCACTTTGGGTATGTGTGCCTGTATGTGTATAAGCCTTCTATTTACCGTTCCGTGTTATAATACCTGACTTTTGGTCGGGCCTTGTCGGGGAGGACCTACTACGCGATTGTTGCGTGCGTTCTCGGTATCGAAGAAGGGCTGAGTGTGTTTAATGTGTAACAGTCGATATAAGTCGTATGTTTGCGCAAGTAGTATGTAGGTGTGTGTATGCTGTGATGCCTTGGATCTTCGCATCAGTACCAGCAGGGCTTTCTTGTTAGTTGGAAGTAAGCCCATTCGCCTCGACCTGCCGAAGACCGAGATATGTTAGTTACACTTGACCGGGAGCGCTCTGCCTTGTCACCTAACTTATCACCGTTCATTGATAGCGATTATGTCGTAGAGTATAGTAGAAACTCTTAATGAGGTAATCGGCTTAGACAACATGTAGGCGGCGCTATAGTTATCCACACATCCAGAGCCCACCTCCCACCGCCCCCTCACCAACGAATGCAGATTCCCGCTGCTTTTCTAGATTCACCGAGGGGATACCTGAGCCTACGCAATCAAAGGGGTCCATATGGGAGTTCTCTTTGAAAAGGGACGATGGCAAATCTATATATAACGTGACTGTAGAGACATGAAATGTAGTTAGTTACTAGGATGTTATCGACTCGTAGATTCGTTTCTTCGCGTACCTCGGAGGTCAGTCGACTAGCTGATCGATGACAACTATGTATATATCAATGTCGCAAGCATCCCGATGGTGTCTAGTGGTAATTAAAGCCATACCGGGGAATTATATTTTGCCCTCGGGTCTAATGGTTGTGTTGAATCACTGCTGTTGAACCACTGCAGTTGAACCACTGCAGTCAATCCATGGTAGGCTAGTCTAGATTAGGTTTAGCGTGGTCACGTGACTACGTCACGTGACCTGCGGGACCTCAGTGGTGGTAACTAAATCCCCACCACTGCAGCCCACAACTTTTACCTTTCAATTCAACAACAACAGATTATCACCACAAATCGCGATTCCATCGTAATTCGTACGTACGTACAACAGAGGCCATCCAACAGGTTGCGTCGTTACTGATAATTACCTGAACTCTCTTGGTTAAGTTTATGCATTTGCAGAAGCCATCATCATTTCTGCCCTGGCATAGATGCAGGCGCACGTCGCACGACACAGTGCCCAAACCTCTCCAGCATACGGGTCATATCGTATAGGCTTAGGAGAGTGCCCCCCTCTATTCCGGCATGTGTCGGTTCGGCAGTAGCATCTGAGAAAGTTAACTCACATTTCGTACCTTCGTTCGATTCCAGGTTGTGTGTTCCAGGTAGTTCGATTATAAAGAACCTGAAGAGCGGTTAACAGCGCGTCTTATACGTGGATCCTGCTGGGATCCGACGAAGCTACTGACTATACATGCGTCAGAAAACAAACTTTCAGTGACATATAGACGAAGCATTAGAGTTCGACCGATCAATGAAGAATTGCTCTCGATGTCTTAAGTTCAAGAGCCTCTTTATTCCAATGTGTCATTCTCTACATCTAAGGTAGCTCTTGTCGACACAGAGAGAAAGATTGGGCACCTTCAAATCAAGATGAGAGTGAACCTATAATTCCTCATAGACTACTGATTTCCCCCGGATTGCTTCAAACTATATGGATCAAGCTGATAACGAAAGGTGTGAAAACTGAAATAGGGGGACCGGTGGGGGTTGTATTAGATCAATATTAGATCGAGAGAACGCCGGGGAGGTTCAACCACCTATAAATGAACAGTATTTATAGCACTAGCCGTCTTGTTTTGGCAGTGACGAAGCTGGTTTATAATGAAATCGTTCATATTTGACAGAATGGTACAGCATGAATTAGTGTAGTTTAACAGCTACCTCGTAGCTGATAGGGTTAAGGTCAGGCTATGGGCTACGTCAATAACAAATCAACTAGAGCTATTGCTATTGTTTTAGCTCCCGATATACGTTGTGCTACGGATTTCATATCGCTGTGTACTAATATACAGA
The DNA here is from genome assembly GCA_022376535.1 of Xylariaceae sp. FL0662B. Classification (NCBI taxonomy): domain Eukaryota; kingdom Fungi; phylum Ascomycota; class Sordariomycetes; order Xylariales; family Xylariaceae; species Xylariaceae sp. FL0662B. The sequence goes on along the minus strand of JAJJKD010000036.1, from coordinate 234,092 downwards.
ACCTAGGTGTCTCTATTTTGTCCCGTCGCCCGCCACTCCAGAAACAACAGAAGCTACTTAAGTATTTATTCAGTGCATGAGATTGAGGTTACAACTTGACTTTGAAGGTACATAGATATGAGTATTGCCATATCAGAGCCGCTTTATAGAAGAGATGCATATTTCAACTAATATTCACATAGTCTACCTCACTCAACAACTCAAATCAAAAGTCAATGACGATGAGGCATCGTTGTTTTATAATGTAACGAACAAGAAAGGGGTAGCCACATTCAACTTTATCATTTATATTTGACGTGTATAGAGCAATGCTGTATCCCTTTCGCAAGACATATCGAAGATCTACTATATAGTGTGATCTATTGGTCTCATACTATCAAGATTTTCTATGGTTCTCCTAATATCGATCGAACGCCTCGCAGGGGACTTATGGTTTCCTTCTAGAACAAAGTTTGAAGCTTTCGAGAGTACTCAAGCTCTCTGTCGCTGAAATAATTCCTATTGCGAGACGGCAAGTGTTCTCGAGTGTATCTTCAACCTTGAAATCGTAACTTCGCGAACTGGCTAGGTAGATGAGTTGGAAATTAAAACCACCGCAACTTCTAAACTAGAATTGCATAAGACGGGTCGATGGCATTAGAAGTTATTCAAATTTGATGCCGGATAACCGGTTCTACACAGAATCGCTATTGAGTGTTCCTAGTCCTGCTGGATAAGCCCCTTGCAAGTCCTACTACGTGTTTCCTATTGAAAATCCATAGCATTCTTCCCGTAGTCACTCCAGCCATCTCAAGGTCATGTGATCTTATCCCACAATCTAGCACTTTTTGGTAACGAATCACCTCCTGCTGTTTACCTCCGAAACGTCTAAAACCACTGTGTTGCAGGATAAATCCACTGTGATCTATCTATTACACCTAAACCAAATAGGGCATGGAAAGGGTGGGTACTACCCCGCCAGTACATTTTACTAGTATTTGGATGTACCTTTTTACTTTGCACCTTTATTTGCTAGGCTCCGGAGGTCTTTCAACAACTATTATCACCTTTTGCAATTATTAGCTGTAAAAGCGAGATTAGGCCCTGATTCCTTTAAATCTGCAATAAAAATCAAAAGCACGCGTGTTTTTCCCTCTCAACTAACTGATTTTTTAGGTACAATAATAACCGACCTCCACGCTAACCTCTCAACCTCAACGTCGACCTCCTAACCTCCCTAACCTCCTCGAACACCCTACTAGCGCCGTTAATTGATTTGGTTATCGATAAAAAGGCTGGAATCAGCAAATACAGCCATCGTGATACCTTCAACAAAAATTATTATTGTTAAAAGTGCTGGTGTGAAAAGTAATCTGCGAGGTTTAGGTGGTTAGGAAAGGTACAAAAAATTACTAGTAGAATGTACTGTTGTGGGGGTATATCCACTTTGTGGTGGATCACAGTGGATTTATCCCATAACACAGTGGTTTTAGACGTTTCGGTTTACCTCGTCGAGAACCCATAGCTTGTAAAGGGGTCAACTGATCACAGATCTGGCTATTATCACACAATTACGTGGACGGCCGCAGGAAGCCAAAGAGAAAAGCCAAAATACACGAGATAGTCATTAGTTACTGCTTCATCACAGCAACGTTGTGATATTCCTGTATCTATTGGTCCTTGGGTTTTGAGGTCTGACTAGGTTTTCTCTCCGGTTGCGAGATCCCTGAGCTCAGCACCAAGTCACTGAGAAATACGGGCTAGAGCTTGGACGAGTAAGCAACACGTAGAGCTTGGCGTAAGAAAATAGTAACTCGGCTCATTTGCCGTTGCCATGAGACAGATATTCACTTCGGGACTCATCTTCATCCACTCCAACAGCTTCTCTCCATATCTAGACATTGAGCTTGTATGATATTACTTGGTGCTGCCACAGACATTATTATCTATGCATGCATACTGTTTCATGCTGCTCTGTTTCTTCAGCGACACTTAGACTTAGAGGCTGCATCTTCGTGCCGAACTCAGCCAGTCACCAAGTTAACCTGGTATGCATGTGCTGGTGGTCATCACCTCAGACGACAGCGCTGTGGCCGATCGCTGTAACACTTTGTCCTCCTTGTGAGTCTACCCAATATTTTGTAATACGCCGTCGAGACAATGCGAGCTATCACTTGATAGAACCTCGTTGATCTGGTCCTACACGTGGGGTACAATATCAGTTGACATTGCTAGGTAAGAAGATAGAGTGCAACATGATACTCCAGGATATATTAGAACGGTAGCAGAAGCTGCATGCGCTTCGGATGTGCGACACGACTGCGCTCCTCATTTTCGTTGACACGATGCAGCGGGTCATCTTGCAGAATTTTGTCGTTGATCTTTGGCGCAACATCGCAGGGGTTCCCGTGGCAGTCACCATGTCCTACAAGGAACACTCGCAAAGTATAATAACTATTTTAACTGCGTAGGAAGAAAGCAGGGTACAAATAGTCATAAATGGCATACCGACGTGGAGTTAACCGAGTTTAGTAATCCGAAGGGGTGAAGCAACATCACCGTCAGTAATGGGTAGTTTTCGTAGTTGCATGTTGAGATGGAAAATGCCACATCCGTCTGATGTTGTTGTCGCGTGAACAGGCAGAAGGATCTTCACCGGTGACCTCCCAAAAGATCCTCCTCAGCGAGCACTGGGGTAGCGAGGCGACTCCATATTTGATGTCGTAACTGATCTGAGGATCGTTCGACCCTACATGCTATGGCAACTCCAAGAATTATACTGCCGGACTTGAGTTGACATTGGTTTGGGTTTTTTGTTGTCGTATCCAGTGGGAACACATCTCTTTTAATACGCAGTATGAGTGTGAGTGGATTGCGAATCAAATTCGGATCCGGGAACATGAACCAATGATAAGTTGAACCCGGAATTATTACCACTCCTAAAAGATTGTGACCCTCTTGAATCTTTATCTCGACTCATCTGCTAAGTGGTTCGTGTAGTCCGAAATTGGTAACTTTTTTGTCCAAATTCTAGCCTTCATGTTTTTCACGAGGACCCGGAGATACACAGGTCGAAGGTCTGATCATACTGACCGAAGTACTGTAGTCGGTGGTTGTCACATATCATAGTTGTTTTCCTACCTAGCAAACACCTCCACTTGGGAAGACAACTATTGAGATAGCATGTGACTTGATGCTGCAAATGCCAAGCTGCAAATTTCCAACCTCTAGCCAGTTGAAGTTAGGACAACAGGAAAACTTACGACTTTGTAGTCGTTGATCTATGTATGTACATAGTACGCAGGAAACGAGTGTGGAGTGACACTATCCCATCTAGGCCATGTTAATGATACGCTGACAAAGAAAATACTTGAGGCTGAGATACATTCATAGTTATGCAGTTCGCTCGTACACTACGGAGTACAGCGAATGGTCGATAGTGTCAATGTGTCAAATGAACGAGCAACCAGGCAACCTACCATCGAACCTTGGACCGGGAATTTTTGGCTACAAAGAACGCATTGCCATTGGCTTGAGGGCTATATCATATATCAGAAACAACACGAAACCCTGTCCGCCCAGGCAATACAACCTGGTTCTATGCGACCCCACCTGAGTCTGGCTCATATATGAATGTACAACTCTCTTTCCCTCTACAGTTGCATATGGATCAAATCAACTGAAACCGTATCTAACCGGTCGAAACAAGAGTTCATTCAGTGGGCTATGACTGTGGAGTTTGGTCAAGTGATCTCATGTATACCCGTATGTCTGGAACATCGATCCTCGCATCTACTCCAGGACCAACTTGCCCTGAAATGGGACCACCCCAGGACCGGTCTAGATCCAGGGCCAAGGTCGATCATATGCGTAGGCAAGGCGTCAGAATCGGAGACTCTACGGCGCTCTGCTACGTAGTAATCTCATGTCTTTTGGCCTATGTCCATGGCTGGATTGACTCAAAACTAGAACTACGTAGAGGTTAGCGAACTTGATACGGTTGGGCTACCATGTATGTATGTACATATATAGTAATCGGGGGGTGTGCCCTACACGTAGCTGCTAGCCTTCTTGCCCTATTGAACATAGCGGCGGAGTAAAGGATTGGACCCCTCTTCATATTCTGATTCTACATATTTCGAGCCTTGGCGATATACCTTCCTTTTTCACCCTGTCGACGGTGAAGAAATGAAGAATCCGAATCGCAAAGGTCTGCTCTCCACACTGGAATATTGGAACAACACAAACCCCGTTCCATGAATTTCGAGATACACGAACCCCGAGCCATGAATACTGGGATACACAAACCCCGAGGCATGAATATTGAGATACACAAACCCCGAGCTATGCCCCAGACTGGCCGGGGATGGTTTGAACCACGCCTGGATCCCACGGGCGTCTTTTTTTGGTCAACACGTATCTATGGAAGGCAGGTGAAACTGCTGCCGCGTGCGGCTCTTTATGTCGTGAAACGTCATGACGATCTTGTCTATCGACGTATTACCGACGACAGAGCGTTGGATTATTGGAGACGATCTCTCCCATGGCCATTTTTTCAACGTTTTGCATAGTCGCCTTGGAAAGTCACCTCGGGACGCCATGAGGGCTGCGACACCACTGGCCTACATATTAACAACTTGAAACCTAACAAAGAACTCGTAGCGTCGATTCAACAAGAGGGGTGAAGGCGGCTTGTTTCGTCACGAGTCATGAAGATGGGCCACTTTTCCAACCCCTGACTCTGGCGGAGTCTCCCAAATAACGTCAAATTTCGTCCATGATGCCATCCCGCCTTGCCTGGAACTCTGAATATGTATGTACCATGTATTTGAAATTATTAGTTACCAATCAACGGTCTGGATTGCATCCCGACAGCATGGATTAGGGACCCGAGACGTTGCGCTGGGTCTGCCATCATTGGTCGAATGTCACCTTCGGCTGCTTGGCTGGCTCCAGTGGCCCCCGGATATCGCCAGGGTTTCCATTTTGGGCTTACTCTCACCTCATTAGGTCACGAAGACAGGTTTAATGTGTTTTGGAAGCCTCGGGTACACAGGCCCGCGGAGTTCATTGAACCGAATTTTGTCAGTTTCTTTACCGAGAAGTCTTTGCTACCACATATGTAGTACGTACTGCGATTAATGCAGGAACGTGCTTCAAAGCACGAGTAGCTTATCTAGAAGCTTGATGATATCGCAGGGGGACATCTATTATTATACACACACAGAGGCAAAGGGAGAGGCCCGGCAGCTCCTCCGAACTGACAGGCAAGCTATTGGCTCATCTACATATCGCGAAGGGACCTGTCTATGACGGGCGTTAAATTATTTGCAGCTATATAGTGTATATTTCTGCTAGTCTAAGTACTCAAGTAGATAGTAGAAAACGAAACCGACAGACGCGCTTACAGTACAGAATAGAACACGTGGGTTATCTGCTACCCTTTTTGGAGCGTCCTTTAGGTTAATTAATATTCTCCATACAGTGGGTCGTAGTGTATAATGTCGTCGATCTTTAGGCCCGGCCTGAATCCATTCAGAAATGTGCGCAAGCATCTTCCTTGTGTTGTCATACTACACACTACGTACACTACGTACTATACATACATGTATATGTACGTAGAAGAGTTGCCTCGAAAGACGGAAATTAGTGCGTTAAGTTGTCGTCGGCCAAACCCGCACCACGTGTGTGTAAATACATAATTGTAACTCTGTGTCAATACACTAATGCTCATAGGAGGTATGTACTGTACATATTGTATGTCTTGTAGTCGATAACAGAGTAACTACAACAATGGAGCAACGGCGCAGAGCGCTATAAGTCAAAGCGCCCCGAATGCTTCACTGTCCGGTCGATGGCTAGGGATCAGTGCTAAACTTGACAGATATTGACTCGACCTTCAGGCTTCAGGCCAACAGCTCGTTCTTGGCAAATAATACGTGCATCAAGTTAATCGTGCCATATGGCATATATGCTTGGGTTTAGAAAATACGATTGATAGGTAGATATCTCCCATTCGTATGTATGTAGAATGGTCAAAGTACTATATGTATGTACGTATACAGTGACAAAGTGATTACGAGCTCTGTAGACACGCAGATACGTAATATTTCGGCTAATGGCCGAAACTGTTGCGGGACTCCGGGGCATACAGAAGTCCGTTCCGTTCTGGAAGGCTTCGTTGACCCTAATTTAGTTATTCACTCATGGGAATGGCTAGGAGCCTAACACTTGGCAACATGGATGAGTGGAGGACGGTGATGATCCTACCATGGTTACCCACGTTCCGACTGTTGAGCCAATGATTCTGCGAGCTTCTCAGCTTCAACCTTTACTAACTTACTAAATGTTAGACCTTCAGGTTGACACATACGTACTCATTCGCGTCTATGTGAGTATGTAGTGCGTACGCAGCCCCTCATCGGTCTTTAACTGTTGGACTCCTCGTGGACGATTGTATGTATGTATGTACTGTCAAACATCCATGCCTGTCGACTGCTTGTCTATGTGTATGTAGGCACGTACGCACACATATCCTCGCTCGGAGCGCCCTGGACTTAAGGACAGTGCAACCGTATTGTTACGTCTTTCGCCAGTTGCTGATGCTACCGTGGTAGATCAACCACTAAGTGATTTTGCCTCCTACATAACTTCCATAGTATGTGTATACATGGGCGGCTCGAACGCCGAAAATAAGTCCTGTAAAATCCCAACTACGGGGGTTCTAGACAGGGTGCGATTCCCTCGGCTATTGTAGGTATCATCCATCATCTCAGCTCTGCATAGATACGGAGATAGGTCATTCCCGTTGGCTCTCATCCTCCAGCTTGCCCATGTCTATGCGGGGTATCGATCCCAGCGCGGCTGTTTCATTGAGTTATTGAACGTATGCTGGTACGTTGCCAGTCAGCCAGTATCAGTTCGCTTCTTCACAGGTATGTATTGTACAACACAATATGTACGTCATGGTGAAGGCAGATCGTGCATATGTGTTTCTCGACTGGATATCTTGTTCTCCAGTAAACAGGCCACAATACCTACATAGCATTATTTTAGGAATAGCTTTGGATTATATATAGGTGATCCACTTCTACATGTATCAGTTACGTGTAAGTATGTGATGAAGCTTTTTATGAAATTGAGACAACTAATTTCACGTCCTATTTATCGTAAACTTTTTTTTCTTCTTCGGAGTTGCACTCACATGAGCACTGGTTGGTGCAAGTTCTACAGCATCGCGGCAGTCGACATTGATCCTCGACCATGTCAACGCTGCACAGTTTTCACACTATGTAGCTTCGGCCCCTGGCTGCGCCTAGAAACGCCATTAAGAACATCGCCTTGTGGAAAATGCCCCCCACTCTACGGACATTTTCCTTCTTTGCCCCTATATAGTGGGCCCTTCTCTACACATGTCTATTCGCACATACACACATACGTGTAATAATAATAATAATGAGACTGTACGTATGTACTGTCTCTCTACTATACAAATACATCGAATATTGTACCTCGTATGATGGTTTCCCAGTCATCCATGCTCTCTCTATTTTGCATGTGAGCATACAAGCTTCAGCCTGTCACTCTGTGTGAGCGACTTGCATATTTCTTATGTGCTTGATACTACTGCTGTCAGCGTACCTGGCATCTTGTTGCGTATTTCACTACCATGTACATATAGATAGACCTGCTCTGCGCCTATGTAAGTCTGTACAGTACATATACCTGTCACAACTACATACAGTATGTGGAGGTTGGGAGGGTGCCTGGTGGATCAACACTAACATGCCTGTCAAACGAGTAACACTTGGATAGTAGTGTATGTAATCGTTGATTCCATGAGGGTGGGACTCTTCGGACAAATACTGCGTACGTACTATACCACTGTACATCTGTAGTGTACATCTAACTCTCCCTCCGATTAACGAGTACGTACTCCGTTCATACTCCTAAATGCAAGGATCATGGTGCAACGAGAAAATCCACGAGCCCATCTAAGGCCATCAATGATAGGTGATTATGAGAACCTTGCCAGTTTTTAGTATGTCGAAGGAAAAGCATGGCCTGCATGAATCCAGGCATGCTAGGCACGCGAAACCAAGGATTCCTTGTCATCGTATTGCCTCTTCGGGTTGTTTGTTGAAGTACCGTCAACGACACACATCGGACTTAAATAGATATACCTTTCCATTCCACCCATCTCCCAGCTTTCCTATCTCATGATTATACGGCAGACTGGATACCTATATCAAGTTGCTCATTATCCAGACTTCTAGGTCTGAATTACCAGGAAACGCAACCTGCGGCTCAACTCGGTCTTCACCTATGCTCCTTTCGACTGACTTACACATTTTGTCATCTGGAGGTTCAGAAGTGTCACGTTAGCACATCGACAATGTGTGACTATACTCAGGTACGTTCTGAGTTTACTTTTCAATCAAGAGACATTCACTCTAAACGAGAGGCGCAGGTGGAATATTGCTGTCAGCACTTCCGCTTTGTGGTCCAACAGTGGTGTTCAGTGTACGAGAGGACAAATAAGGTCTGCGCTCCAAACATTACACATCTCGAAATAAGGTACTGTTCTCGCTTTGCATGTAGCTTATGACCCTTTCTTCAACGCTAACCGTTCTTATAGACATAACGAATTATGCTGTAAGCCCTCGTTTTCCGTTCTCGTCCACCTTGCCTGGGGGTTCCTGATCATTACGGGGACTTGCTATGTATATCTAGGGTCGCCGGTCTGCGTCTCCAGCACCAAGCTCTTCCCATGCACTCGGTGTTACTTGGGCCATTGATTATCAAGAGCTTTTCCGCCTCGAAATCCGCTCCAGGAGATTCCCTTGTACTGACTAGACTCTTCCAGCTGATTGTCGGCCTCGATCCCCGCCCGCATGGGAGCACATGATTCGACGAAGCACCAGACAGACACCTTATGTCTAAGCTCCAAGCTGATCCATAATACGAGCATAATACGGGCATCATCGACCAGAATGCTCGTTTCAACGCGGACCATGGAATGTTTCTTCATCATATAGAGTATCAACACGATACGGACGACCTAAGGTTATCAGGGTGCAAGCCTTCCAATTCTGGCATTTTAAGAGTTTCGTTCAAGGACTGGCAAGCTAGGAGTCTGGCGTTCTGTATAGGGTTTACGGTTATTAGGCGGTCATCTGACGGACCCAAGGTTTTGTATGGGCGCAAGGAGCATCGAGTACAGACCCCCACGAAATGAATACACGTTGGAGAGGTCAAAGAAAGGTAGCGTTTTACTTGGTACTACTAAGAATCTATCAAGACATAAAACGTGCTGCTTGCCTAGCAGCGGGCCGCATAGGAAGGAAACAGAACTCTGCTTTACCGGCTGAGTTTTATTAAGCGGATGGCGTAAGCTGATTATCTTAATTGGTTTACGCCGTCTTATGTTGCCATATTACACAACGAATCATATGCATGAAAGTTGAATTCCGTTAAGAGTCGGTGACGCCCCCACTCATATCAGAGCTGATCCTAGATGCGGCGGAGGGTAGGGTACTGTTACCAGACGAACATGCGTTTTCCCCTGACATTGACTCAACATGCGCATCGGAAAGACTCGCCCATAGGGATCTGTGGCGCAGATTCACGAAAGAGGCATATGATTCGACGTCCCATGCCTTAATACACACTCCAGCAAGCTTTGTGAACGAACTCGACCTAAATTTACTGGCATAAGAATGGGCAGCAATACATAAAAAAAGCAGCCGGCGAAATTATCTCGTGAGCCTGGCTAGAACTACGAATCATGTCGTTACACGACCTGTGGCACGAGATACGATCGGAATTCAGATGAAGCCCGTGCTCTAAGATGGGGGGGAACCCATGTCACCGATCACACGATGGGATAGTAGTCTAACAATAATGCTTCCATGGACCTCGCATCAACTCAACGTCGTCCAAGACATCATCCCGGACATTACAATAACGAGCAAGTGATCGGGTGGACTATACTGCAACACGTGGGGAACCGATTCCCGAGACAGGAGTTCTAATCTAGATCTGACGCGCAACCATTCGACGGCTTCCCGCACGCCTGTCGAAGTGGATTCGACATTTCCTTCGAGATGGGGAGTTGAAGCCGACATGCTGCCCGATCTCCCGGGTACCTGTTTGATAGATTACAGAAAGCTGAAAAGCGAGCTTCTTCATCGGTCGTCCCGAAAATCGGCAGGACACGACACGCTGGCATAAAAATCCGGTTTCTTCCCCTCTACAAGACAGGACGCCGCATCAATAACTAAATTACATCCACAACTCGATATAGTCAGTCGATGCTGTCACCCTCGATGGAACACTCTCCGCCAATAGCGTTCACTTGCGCGGGCACGCGTGGACGACTTCAGCGCTATGCAGCAACTCACGCCTAGTAGGCGGCAACAAGCATGCCGTCCTTGTGCACTGCCGGCTGCCAGCATTACATTCCAGGATCTTTCATCTCTCCTAGCGTGGGTGGGAGTTTCTAAGGTCAACAAGAATTCGACTTTAGGGGAATCGGTGAACGTTGGGAAGACTTTCTCCCTCGCAAATAGGGTGCATTGAGCGTTGACGTGGCTGCGCGGTCAATGTAATATGAAGGATAAGCGAGCCTAAGCTACAAGATTATGATCAGTCAGTTTCGAAGGTCAGCCAACCCTCGTCAGCGTCTCTCTCTTGTCAGCATTTTCTTCGGCTTGTCGCGTGGTACCCTAGGGACCATTCCAACAACTCGCCACCCCTTCTTTTGACTATTAGTACGTGTAGGGACATCCCATCCAGAGGAGGAATCATCCCGATCTCGGCCTTATTCATGGTGGTTGCGAACCCAGGTCACCAATTATCTTGCTGAGAATCTCGACCAGAACAATTCCCGAACCGATCTTTCGGTAGAACGCACGATCCCGGCAACTGCTGCATACTCAACACCGCTCTCTGACGACATCCACTTCGCTGTAGAAATGAAACGATCACTTGGCGTCAGACTGACAAATGTGACCCTGTGTGCACCACATAGTTCCCGTGCAAACCGTCTCTGGTTTCAACCTCGTTAATTCCACAGCATCTTTATTAAAGACTTCATGTTTCAAGCCTAGGCCGGGACCAACGGTGACCGCCTCATACATATTGGGCTGAGCCGGCCATCTCGTTGAGCGTGAGCTGTCAATTTCGCGCCATTGCAACTACACCTTAACGCAACAATGTCATGCCGTACGGAGACCGCTTATCCTATACCTCCCCCTCTTATTATATCCCTATCAAGAAGCAGGTTCCCGCATCGAGACAAGCAGGACAGCAGAGGCACATGTCCGGCGTGGCATCAGCCTAAATGTGTGAAATCCTCGTCCGTGCATCATGATCTAGGCACTACCTAGTCTTCTACAGTCAGGTCAGGCCTCTGTGACAGTTTTTTTTTTTCAAGACGCCACGAAACTTTTGAACCCACAATGCTACCTACCTGATTGGGAATATTTCAGCCCGGGGTTCTATTGATTGTAGTTGTGACTGCGATGTCATCAATGCAGATAATCTATGTGATTTGGGCTAGGGTCTTTTCGATGGCGTGCTCTGAGAAACGCATTACAGAGCTGACTAGGTATTGGCTACGAAGACATTGCTGAAACCCGAGCAGTAGTCAAATTCATAAATTACCTTTTGTATTCTCTGCTCTGCAGCAAGAATACATAGATAACTTGATATTGACCGTATAATATCTATCATGTCCGTGGCCAACTTCGCCCTATGCCTAACCCCTGGAGCAAGATAGGACCTCCCTTCTCCAGTGTCAGTATCACGGCAGCACGTGGTGCGGTAACGATTTCATTAGACCTGGGTATTCAACAATTGTGGTACTCTTCAGCCTCCCAGAGTTCCCCATCCGCAACTTGACTGACATCGTCACATTCCAACAGGCTTGGCGTACCACAAGACGTCTGATCCCACGGTTCGATGGATCGTGTACTTCCTGTGGTCGTAGAGTCCAATAGTCACGCTTGAAACGTCCGCACCCCTCTCGGAGCCCCAATCGAACTGTTCGAGAATTCTGCAGCTTCAGGTAAGGATTCCGACCTGGCCTAGCCTAAGTAGGCAGGTCTCCTACATAATAATAATAGCGCAATCCTGCCCACCCATCCACCCGTCCTGCGCCCTGTGACTGAAAATGGAACCCCCTCCGAAATGGGTAATGGAATCCATGTGCCATGTCCTTTGGAGATGTCCATCTTGGCCCCCGCACCTCCACTCGGTGAGCTCCTATCTTCGTCCCACAGACCTCTCACCGAGTTGTTCATTATTAATGGCCCGAAGAGAGATTTGAAACATTCATCAGACTCTTGACGATCACCCTATCGGCCGCTCGATCCTGACGCCTAATGCGAGCTTTTCTGGCAGGTGAGGGCAACTCCCCCACCCAGACTCATAAGTTGTAACGGTGGCAGCCGGCGTATTTTCGTTGCAGAAGCATATTCGTTCTGGTAGGATGATGGCCTTGAAGCGGGATAACGAGCGATACATGATCTCGGGGTATACTGTGTGCATTATGTCAAAATCTACTGGCTGGCTTTTCTCTCTACGCGGTTGGCTGCGCTTAGTTTCGATCGCTACGTACGTGATACGATGGTTCAGGATTCTATACTACGTATTCCGCCCACACAGCCGATACAGCGTAAGCCTCAAGCTTACGTAGTATTTACTCCATTCATGACAGAAGCTTACCGCCCAAAGCAAGCCACTATGTATCGGATATACGCCGTACATACATATGTACAGTTGGTCGTAGTAATCCGTGAGAGTGTCCAGAAGCGAGACTTCGTGGCTTACCGATCGCGCTCGATGATAACTCGGAACTCATCAAAGGGCGAGCCGGCTGCCTGCATCGGGTTACTGGCCCGATATCTGTCATCAGTGGCTTCGGATGGAAATTATGCTCTCAAGATGAGTTACCCGCTTCGTTTGATTTACGTCCTCGCTGAAAGTCGGTGAGGATTAATAGCGCGTGCCATCTCAACCCCGTCATCCACAGAGCGAGACCTTGCCGAGCTGGTCCATCGTCGCATTTGAAACATGAGTAGTCGAATCGAATGCCATACGCATGTGTGAACGATACGGAGAAGAGAGAAACATGGCGTGATCTATAACCTGATCTATCACCTTGTCTCCGCAAGCTGAGACCCAACCCCCAGATAGTCGCCCCGCCATTGTCACCTCACCCGCATCGAGCGCAATTCATGTGACAGTGTCAATTAGCTACAGTGGCTGACCTCTGTGTAGTCTTCACACTCACAACACCACCTATATCCGGCTACTCAGATTTGTTTTATGCCCCGGGATAGGCTCGTTTGCAAGCAGCGAGACTCGCCTACTTTGTGCATTGAGCTGCCCTGACGCAGAAGGGAGAAGGAATAACTAAGCCTAGGGGCGACGGCGTATTATAGTATCCATTGGACGGACAGCCTGTTGACGGTAAGAGACAGCATGTGAATCAACTTATTACGGCCACGTTTATCGGCAAGTCTTCCGATATCCCTGCCAACTACGCATGGTCACAGTACCTAGCACCTAGCCCGATCCAAGGGGCTTTCACCCAAAATAATGCTGCTGCATAACAACGGAACGCAACAACTTACCTCGTAAGGCTGGCATGGAGACACTTGAAGTCACACGGTAGTCACGCGATATGTATATACATAGGAGGGCAACAAAACGCGAGAACAAAGAAAAGAAGTTTCCGGACCCCTTGCTACTATCCAAGTACACAAATTAGATCCCAATATGGACTGACCCGATGGTACGGTTCGCCCTAGTCAATCTCAAACTTGACTGAAGTGGGTAGATTTTGCTTTTTATGCATCTCGCTCAGAGGGGAAGGATGGCCCCCTCGTCGCCTATCTCTGATGCAACCAAGCAGCCAAGCCGCACCCTTTCCACGTTGTTCGCGTGGGGTCCTATTCCCAATTTGTTCTACTTACATACACTAAGCACCAAGCTCAGCTGCCATGACTTACGAAGCCTAGCTTAAATTTGCTTCCCGGGTCTGCTGCATACGCACACATATAGCACGAAGGTTAGGATGACGCGCGGCTAAGCGGTATATCCCTGAGGAGACTGTGCCGAATGTGCATGAGCATGAGATCGTGGGGCACGAACCTTGTAATTGGCGTATCAGATCAGCAGATGCACCTTGGCCATAAATTCAGACGATAGACGGTACTTACGTGAGTCTCGAAATCGAGATTCAAGCCCCCCAATTTCCGGGGAAGCGCTAGATCGCCCTACGAAAATCTCCGTGCTTCATGCAAAGTAGCAACACAAGGTGATATATAGTTATGACTCGTCCTATCTCTATCACAATATCGACGCGTATATCCGTGTAGTTGAACTGCAGACTGCCCCGGGAAGGTCCGTAACCCAGGTGTCGGGCTGAGCTACTATATAGGTAAGTCCCTGGCCATTTCTACAGTATATGTGCCTAATTTATCCTAGTCTGCTAGTCGATGAACGACTAGTCATTATTAGGGCGGTCGGTTGCTTACTTTCTACCCTTGTAGAACATTGTGTAGCAATAGACACCATGTGTCATGAGGCGATGGCTAGTGCGTTGGATTGTTACGGCGCCTTTACCTCAGTCCAGCCTATGTTATAGTGTACACTCCCCCCTGTCGTCATCCAACACTTTCTCGGGCTTTCGAAGTTGTCACAGTACCAATAGGCATGTGACTGCTCAAACCACCCGAAGGTCTCACACGAAGATCTTCCATCGATTGAACGACCTAGGAGCCGGGTGACAGGTCAATGCTACCATGGCAGGCCGTTTGTGGCACCCATACCGAAGTCCGAGTCCAAGAGTCTGCAACAACGTATTCCCCGCTCAGTGAAAACCTCGGTCCGGTAGTTCTCCCTTCGGTACCCAATTTCCACGTGGGACAGCAGCAACAGGCGGAATCGACGCAAGGGGCGGTCTCTCGCCGACGGTGATTCTAGCATACCTACCTAACTACCGCGAAGTACCGGTACTGCGTAGAATGTCTCCCCTTGCTGAAATGCCGGGTGCAACGTACAGTATACAGTTAGCAATGGGAAGCCATCGAGGCGACCCAATCATATATCCCACCAGCCGCAGTGCCAACTTGGTACCGACTCACGATAGTGGCAGTTAGGACGCTATCCGAGGAGTGTAGGCCGAATGTTTGTACTACAGAACCGGTGTGGATGAAAGAGATCTCTCGGCCACCCCAGCAAGACAATAGGCCACGCGCTAAATGCGGTAGCCCGTTCTGCTGGAATGCGCTTGCGCCATCAACAGGGCTGGGCAGGCTAAGGGGCAGAACATAAGCGGCGTCGGGTTTCGTTTAGAGGGCCGGCTCCGTCTGATCGCAGCTTCGCTTCCTGCCCGAGCCACCCCTCACCACTCCTGTGTGCTGCAGGACGAAGGGAGATAAAAGGCACGAACGACGGCACCCTAACCCCTGTAACTGACATGGTTCTTGAGGCCCACGATACACGCCGTAGGTAATCACGTCCACAAGCTGGTTGCTGTATGCCCAGTCCTCCGGGTAAGCGGGCGATCGCGTAGAGAGGCCAGTGGCAGCCACAGTGTAATCTTAGGCTTCTCTAAGTACAGTACCACCTTATTAGTGAAGTCCTAGGCGTCGTTAGTCGCGAGCCCAACGATCAACAAATCGGACAATTGTGTCCGAAGGCTATGCCATGTTGTGAGGATGTACTGTACACCAAGTCTTAGAAGAGGATGCCCGGCCCAAGGCGGCGGTCAAGACTAGCACCAAGCAATCCTAAATGTACAGGAACAATGTACAGGAACAATGTACATGATAAGTCAACCTGAAATATCTAGTTAGCTTGCGGATGTGCAGGGAAAGGGACTATTAATGATAGTCAAATTCGGTGGTGTATCTACATGGTGAAAAGCTAAGTGAAGAGTTATATGGCACCAAGTGGTGATCCCGTCAAATCTGAAGTCTTACGAGATTGAGGCCTCTGTCGTGTAGTATGTCGTAAGGGTACAATTGTGCGACAATTTCGGCGTAGCACACCGCGCAGTATCTGTGAGCCATCATTGCGTGAAACATGTGTCAAGGGTAGGGTTGCTACCGAAGGTCTAAAACGAGGCGTATCATCGAGCATGTGATTTAGAAAAAGGTGTTAAAAAGCACAGCATTCACGGTATGTTAGGAACGTCCCTTTTCCCGCGTAAAAGGGCTCGCGCTGAGCACATGCTATCTAAGAATCAAGATACCCCTACCATCAGCATGGAGTATATGAAGGGGACAAGGTGTGCTTGCATCTTGTAGTCAGGGCACTGCTAAGTTGATAGCGACTTGATGTCCCCCTTTTTTTTACGAAGATCCGAGTTTACCGAAGATATAATGTAATTCATAAACATAGTTAGACAGTATGAAAAATCATGAGAATAATGAGTCGAATTAAAGCACGACTACCCCTATTACGCTTGTGCTGATGAGTAGAGACACTGTAATGAGTTGCTACGCAAGACAGAACCTTAGATGTTTTTATAAAGCCTAGATGTACCTGAATAAGGTTTCTAGGCAGTCTACTCTTCAATGAATATGTGAGAATGCAATAAGCCCGACGATACCGGGCCGCTCCTGAGTCACAACTCTAGTCATTGTCTAAGCTCCACTTCATTACCAGAGACCACACCCTCCCATATGCCTTGATGATAGACCGTTCTGTATCATCAGAATAACTGTAGCTATAGTATCGACTCGTGTTAGAACTAGCGGCGTTAAAGATCCAACAGAAATTAGCTAAGCACCAGTGTCACTTGTTGAATTATCCCTTTTGGAATCGTATACAGCCTAGTTGGTCAACTGTTAGTGAGAATGCCACGGATAAAATTCTCTAGTATCGAGGACGTGAGGATCAAACTAATCACGGATTAAAGCTTCTGATAATTCTAAACTTCTACTCAGAATTCACTTCCATGATGGGTAGCTTTCAACATTGCTTATCCTCTAAAACTATTGAGATGCTGCCCTTTCTTGTAATGTCTTGTAGAGACTAGGGCAATGTTGGGATCGCTGTTGATGCCCGGCAACTCAGATCTATAGTTACCTTGAGAAGAGTACTAACTCGCGAGCAATTCGAAGGATTGTCCTCGCCAGAAACTATTCACCTCTTTTTCCGGTTTCACACATGTCCTGGAGACACCTTTCAGGATGCAATAGTGATTACACGAAGGTAGACAAAGTTGAGATTAAGGCCCTGGACTGATATTCCTGTTAACCGTTCCTCAACCTAGGCGTAGTTTACGTTCCTGGCTTCTATCACATACTAGCTCGATGGGCCGGTCAATACCGCGAGATCATCGAAGAGCTGGGTGCTTGCTAACTAGAATCAGCGTCCTCTGTTATGTATTTGTCCCAAGACGTACGACGTCGGATGGAAAGCTATCATATCAGTCCGACGTATTGGGGTCGTAAGAGACCACGACTTATTACTGGAATATTCGTACTAACATCCTTCCTAGGCGGGACATGCGTGCAAATCTCGTTCACACTTCTGGTGTTGGCCCGCCATCTACATATACATCGAGACTAGTATTCCGGCAAATCTAGCTCCCTGTAGTGTCGGTAGATACCCATCGAGTACGCCTGTCTTCTATCGCTGGCCAGGTACCTCTTGATCCTCGGTCTGCTCTTGACCGCGTCGTACAGCGCGAAGACGTGCGCGTACTTGCCCGACCGCTCGGCTCCGGCCATCGCCTTGCGAAAGGCGTGGCTGGTGCCGTCTAGACACTACGAAGCATCCACGTCAGCATCTATCTGGCCACTGCGCTTGTAGCACGGCGAACTCGATGTGTGTGTCCGAGTTCCCGTGTACATATAGCAGCCGCCCGACTCACCTGGAACAACACCAAATCCGCATACGTCAACTGCCCACCGTACAGCCACGGGCCCTCTCCGCTTGCCTTGCCCTGCAGCACGCGCTCGAAGTAGCCGAGGAACTTGGGAAGTCGGTTTCGGACGAATTCCTCGCTCTTGCGCCTGGCCTCCAACTTCTGTTCCTCGTAGTACAGGCCCACGGCGATGGGGTGGTGGGTATCGTGGACCTCGTTGCTCAGGCCGTCGAGCGCCGTCAGGGCCAGCTCGTTGACCTTGTAGAGGGCGCCGGGGTGTGCGTCGTCGTCCGGGGCCAGTCCGAGTCGCTGTCCCAGGTAGAGCAGGATGTTGGGCGTCTGGCTGATGACGAGGTCGCCGTGGCGCAGGATTGGCGGGGCGAAGGGCGGCGGGTTGTGGTCGTCGCCGAGGTTCTTCTCGTCGATCTGCGCGAGCACTTGGTCTACCCCTTGCTCGATACGCGCCGTGTCCGTGTATGTTGCGCCGGCCTCCTCGAGCGCTAGGCGGATGTGCTCTCCTCGGCCGGGTATTCCGGGCCAGTAGATGAGCTCGTACGGGGCGTCTTTGGAGGACTTCTGGCCTGACATGGTGGAATACCGCTGTCGAATTGGTATCTGAATAGGGTATGTCCGGGAGGCCTGAACGAGGCAAGTGATCTTGATACCTAAGGCGTAACGAGAAAGGGAAAACTGGGATCTCAACATCACATCAGCATGGAGGATAACGTGAAAGGAGGGCCACCTTACGTAGCACATAGGCAACTTCATGTTTGACAGGGTTGACGGAGCTACCGGTAGAGACTGTAAACTCCTCCGCCCACTACATATGTACGTACCCCGTGTTCATCCATCCTGGTGGGGTATCTGCATGTAGTGTACGTGTGTTACATGTATCCATCACTGCTGGGAGGCATATGGATGGATGTACCTTGCGGGGAACCTTGCTTAAGCGGTCGTATGACGTTTAAATGCATCATGCAGGTCCATATCGGATTCAGCGGGAGCGGGAGCCCTGGGTAGCAGGTGCGATTGGGTGATATTCCCGGTCATAGTGATACAAGTATGTAATCATCATTCTATCGACATAAGACTACTTAGAAGGAAAACTACTGTATACAACGTAAGCCATATTCGGGTATCGGAAAATGCTGACGGGCGAGAAAAGACCGTCGAAGGATTGATTATGCGCAAAAGAAAGCCAACCCTTTATAAACTTGCGAAAACGCCTGTCGGATGGATCCATATGACTATTTCACCGTGATTTTGAAACCACATCTTGGATAATATTCTTGCACTCAGCCGGGTTTGAGAACACATGCCAGACATCACGGGGCACCTCTTTGAAAGCCTTTTCGAATCGTTCTGGTTCATTCTTGGCCTCGATGCCGATAGCTGCGATGTCTTCTACTTTGCGGATGAGGATGACTTTGACCCAGCCGGGGAACGCTCGATAGCTAGAGCCAAAACGCAGGTCAGTGTTGCGTTAAAAGATAAGGTGAGTAATGTTTGATGCCATTGAGGAAACTTACATCTCGCCATAAGCTTCAGGATCCGATTGAGTCGAATCACCAATACATATCATCTTTTTCTTAGGAAACCAGGAGTGGATCTTCTCCATCCGATCCACCTTGTAGTCTTCTGTGCCAAGCGTCAGAGTCGTGAGAAGCCCCGGAAGACTCATCCAGCTGGAATCGCGCAAGATGATGGTTCCGTGGGGGTAGTGCTGCTGGCGAAAGTTGCGCAGGAACGGATACAGGTTGTAAGGCGAAGCGGACAGGTAGAACCAGGGAGACGATTCTTTGACGCACGATTGGATAAATCGATACAGCTCAGGCATTCCAGGGCAGACCTCGGGCGTTTCGAGAAATGTCGTTCGAAGGATGCCGATAGGGTCGCTCGTCTGGGTAACCTTGATTGTGTCGTCGATATCTACGTTAAGTTAGCTAATGCTTAAGCGACTATGGCAGGGTTAAGACCGTACCGGATATGACACCCCAGCCTTCAGGTTCGGCATAGAATGTTCTCATCTCCTTCACACCGTCGGCAGCTTTGGGAACTTCCGCAAACGTAGGGACCAACGCGCCACCTCGATTGTTAGGAAGTGTCCTAATGTCGTTGCTTATGCCATTCCTGCCCCCTGGACCAAGTGTCAATGGGGACCTGTCGCCATGACGCACCCTGACTTGTGTTCCCGGCTTGATATCCTGTATAAAAGGCTTTACTCTTTCCTCGATCGTGGGATAGTTTGGGTCATCCTCCTCCAAACCAGTCTTCTTGGCGATAGCACCGACGGCATCTACCACGTGGCATGACGGATGCTGTAAGAAAGTTGCTGTGAGAAATTCGGCCTCCCACTGTCCGGTTTTCTCATTGCGGTACGCAGTATTGTCGAGCAACCAAATGGTGTCTTCAGCCGTAACTGAACGTGGGAAGGGATTCCTCTTGCCGAGATATGAGAGGACATCGTGAACCTTGTCAGTTGGGCGGAGGATCTGCTTGATTGGACTGATAGCGCCTGAGAAGTCGGGGAGGCCTTGCTCGGTCTCGTCGAATCGACGCTCCTTTCGCGTGCGATACTGCATGTCGATCGCGCCGTTATATTTGTAACGTGTGGCCATTTTGGCTAGGTAACGGCCGTCTTCCTGTCTTTATTAAGGGTATGAATGTTAAGCGCTATTGTTTACCAACACCGACGTAGAGGTTTATGATCTCGTGGCCCGATCTTGTGACAGAGGGGCCTGGGTACGAAATGGATGTTCACGGGTCAAATAGCTAAGAAATATAAATGAGACTGTAACCCCAGATTAGAAAGAATAGACTTCTATTCTCTTTAAATCAAGGTAAGGCTGGATCGCCGCCAAGGGAGGCTTCCCAGCCCCATGAGGTCAGATGCGACCTCCCCTACCAACCTATTAATGCACCTGCGTGCATCACTGTTTACTATGACATTTAGACCCGTCAGCAGGACATGGTGGCGGTGTTTGGACCTGCATCTCGTTGCCCTAAATAGCTAGGTATAAAAGGCTGATGCTGACGATCGGTTTCCATCTGCGACTGATCTCTAACAACTTGGCAATAGGTTGTGTGACCGGTCGCATGTCGCAGCTAATAATAATCCATAATTCGCATGAAGTGAGGGCGAGAGGAACGAAACAAGCGGAAAGTCGAGACAACCGCTATTTACTTGCAGCCCAGATCTGTAGAAGTGCAGCAGGTGGATGAACCCCTGGGGATTTCGCTAGCGAATCGAGTTCAACCCAAGCTACCGGGTTGAATGATAGGCGGGGACAGCTAATAACAGTACATATGTGTGCATATCTTCGAAGCCCCCCTGCCCCCTGACATACTGTATCGTTATCCTTCCCCCAAACTTTCGCTGCAATACGATGAAAATGAGTTGCAGCCGACAAAAGCTGAATCTCCAATCTCGTTCTTCGTTAGTTCATATGGCTTGTTTAGTATATAATGAAGCTAATGGATCTCTGCATGATCCTAGGCCGACTACTTAAAAGTGGTTTCTAGTTTGGGATCTAGGTGAACTTTCCTAATAGACACATGATCGACCCCAACAGAATACACGACGGCCCGACATTATGTATACTTACCCCTCCAGGCACCAGGAGGCCTCTGCTACGTCGCTGGTGGTATCGGCGGACGAAATGTGCTTGGCAAGTTGCAATGATTTAACTTGTCTTTCGCTCGTGCGGAGAAGCCAGCGAGTCGCCAATGACGTGTTCCAGGGACTTGAGGGCTCTCTCCTTTACCCCATTGCCGTTGACCTAACCAGAGCAGCTGGATGCCGATTAAACAGGTTAGCTGTGTTCAGTCAGCGTTCTTCAGATCTTATGCCATGCTGGATATTCGGTGCAGTGGGACTCCCCACGAGGTATGAAAAAGAGCCTTTAAATCATAATATCCTATTCTCAGCGGGTTGCGCTAAAGATATCCGTAGATCGGAGTTACACATGGTGTGTTGGCAAAGGAGAAGATAGACGGCTCCATCAATTTCTACAGGCAGCTATTCCAAAAGTCCTGCTCGATGAGCTGGCCCGAGGTGGTGCAGGAAGCGTCGAAATACGTTGAGCCTCTCGAGAAGCTATCTCCCCGTTACCTTGAGGAGATCAGGGGCATCGCAGAAGGTGCAAATCTACCGTTCCTGGATGTCCTAGCCCTGAACGTTCGGACCGAGATCAATTTTGGCCTTTTCTCAGATACGTCCGAGAACCTTGACGTTCCTAGCGACGGCTGTACCAGCCTGGGCTGGCTAACTGGTTCGCACTCTTTTCTTTGCCAGAATTGGGACTGGATGGTCGAGCAAGGTCCGAACCTCATAATCTGCCGTATATCGCAGCCAGATAAAGACATACCGGACATCTCGATGGTCACCGAGGCTGGGATTATCGGGAAGATCGGGTTTAATTCCAACGGAGTGGGATGCTGCCTCAATGCGATTAGGTGCCGCGGCGTTGACCGGTCCAAGTTGCCCATACACTTCGCGCTCCGTACCGTCTTGGAATCGAGGTCCCGGGCAGAAGCTGTAGAACAGATCAAGTCAATTGGCGTCGCTGGAAGCGGACACATTCTAGTTGGCGATGCGACTGGGTCGACGGGTCTTGAGTGCACAAGCAGCTGGGTAAAAGAGCTCCCGATGGATGGTGAAGGACGTATCTGCCATACGAACCATCTCCTCCTCGACAAGTCCGGTGTTGACGAGCCCCCTTGGCTGGAAGACTCGCCTGCACGCCTGCAACGGATCCAGGAGCTTGCTTCTAACATGTCCATCCCAGGTACAGGTACGATATTCGATGTCTTCAAGGATACCGAAGGCTATCCCTCAGCTATCAACAGAAGGCAGGAAGGTGGTTGTAAAGCTGAAACCTTGTTCAATATCGTGATGGACTTGACGAACAAGAGCGCTCAAGTCACGTTTGGCAGGCCTACTGAATACAGTGAGCAGATGACTTTAGCATTCTAAAGGGACAGATAGTTAGGTTTGGTAATTCGAGTATTTACTTTAGGCACACCTATGTAATATATTTTACAATGAGATAGCGGTATTTTCATATACTGGCTCTTGCATTACGTATGGCCATAGTCTAGCGACTAGAAGCATAGTGCCGTATATATCAAGGCGTGATCAAGAGTTTAGAGCAAGTATTTCCAAAGGTTGATAAATGCTTAGGATCCTATTATATCTTTTCAGTGCCCGTATATGCTTAGTCTTCGTATACGTGTAAGAGGCACTCTAGACTAACATAGTGCCTACTTAGCTTACAATGTTTGTTGATGAACATTTGGATGCCAACACGCGAGGATTGTAACATATGATCTCTGCTCAACTAACTAATTATCAATTCAATTGAAGCCAACTCAACATTCATAGAAGCCATGAAGTTTATAGGTTGGCTGACATGTAGTTATAAATGGCCATGTTGCCCAATTGCATTACCTACCAGGTAGGCAAGTAGTTATTTGTGTTCCAACAGAATGGGACGTGTATATGTACAATGCCTACGTAAATACCTTGTAGATGTATGTAATTAGTGGATAGACCCGCAAGCTTAGCGGATACGTCAGCACGGCAGGGGTCCGATAGCTCTTATTATTCTTAGTCTCAGTTATCCCCTGTGGCCTTATCATATGAACAAACCTCACATCTCACCCATCTCACACCTCTAGATTGCCTCACTCTGGATGTAATCAGGGTTGGGAAAACGCGAGAAGAGTCGCGAGCAACAACAGAATAGCCAGGTAGAGCTTGTGGATTTCGTTTTTGCACATGATGAGTCGCTCGCCAGCATCCTCCGGTCTCTTACCCATGCCTGGCTCGCCTTCTTCGTCTTGGGCCCTTTATAGGGCCCGACTGACCGCTGTCTTCCGGAGCGCCGAGACGGCGGTGGTGATCGCCTTTTGGCTTTTCGGTACACATGGCTTCAATGCATGCCTTAGGCCACTTTGTATTAGTGGTGTCCTTAACCGTGTTCGCTAACTAGCGTGTCGCAGGATTAATCAACAATGTCCTCTACGTTATTATCCTCTCCGCCGCCCAAGATCTCGTGGGCTCCGATGTGCCCAAGGGAGTCGTTCTCCTGGCCGACGTCCTTCCCTCGTTCCTAACCAAGTTGATCGCGCCGTACTTTATCCACAACGTCCCCTACTGGCTTCGAGTGCTCATTTTGGTCGCTGCTTCGTCGCTCGGCATGTTCATGATCGCTCTTACACCGTCGGACCGATCTGTGGGTGTCAAGATGGGAGGTGTCATATTCGCAAGTTTGTCGAGTGGCGCGGGGGAACTAAGCTTCCTTTCGATGACGCATTTCTATGGCCACATGAGCCTTGCTGCATGGGGCAGCGGTACAGGGGCAGCTGGCCTCGTCGGTGCTGGTTTATACGTCATGTTGACCGACTGGATCGGCTTCAGCGTCAAAAACAGCCTGATGACATCGGCATTCTTGCCTGTGGTTATGCTTGTCAGTTTCTTCTTCATATTACCTAGAGCACCTCTCCGTGAGCACAAGATGGTGAAGCAGTACCAAGATATTCCGAATCGTGACCTCGAACAAGATGATGATAATGGGAATGAAGAGCCAACTGTGAATGCCGCAACAAGCTTGCTTACACCTGATTCTACGGGAGCGTCTGTAGACCATACAACGGAAAACAGAGATGCATGGTCTAAATTGAAGTCAAATATACAACAAGCCAAATCATTGTTTATTCCGTATATGCTTCCGTTACTGTTGGTCTATGTCGCCGAATACACTATCAACCAAGGTGTCTCGCCGACTCTACTATTCCCCTTGGAGCACACCCCTTTCGAGGAATACCGAGATTTCTATCCAATGTACGCATTTCTATACCAGGTTAGTGTCCTAATTCCCTTTCCTTTTCCCCACCCGTGAACTTACCCATTGGGGACCTGGTTTACTCCTGGAACGTGCTTGAGAAGTTACATAGTCTTTGCTTGCCCCCGATCATGCTTCCAGTAGCTCCCGAAAACTGTTGATTAGAGTCATTGCTGACTCCCGAAGCTTGGTGTCTTCATCTCCCGCAGCTCGATTGCTTTCATCCGAATCAGACACCTGTATTTCCCATCCTTCCTGCAAGTTGGCAACCTCGTATTCTTGACGTTGCACTCGCTCTTAGCCTTCGTCCCTAATGTTTATATTATTTTTATCATCATATTCTGGGAAGGCCTCCTTGGCGGGGCAGTATATGTCAATACCTTCGCCTCCATCATGGAGAACACCCCCTTGTCGCAGCGCGAATTCAGCCTCGGCGCAACTAGCGTCAGCGATAGTGGCGGTATATGTATTGCTGGATTTATTAGCATGGCCATAGAACTTTGGCTCTGCAACTGGCAAGCTCAGCATGGGAGAGACTGGTGCAAAAGGATCGATATCAGCTAACGACGCTTCGTCGGTTCGAGGCTAACATGTACCCTCCGGACAATTTGCATATAGAGAATCAATTATATGGCAACTGTGAATCCGACTGATTACGGAAACAGATTGGCTGGACCCAGTCCGCCGGATCCACGAACTGGTATTTATTTATTGGCAGACCTCCTGTACGCTCTATGACTTCTGGTTTGGGTATTGCCATACCCAGTCTAAGTCCACTGTGGCACCCAAAGTCAGTATTTCTCTATTTTGACAACTGTGCCGGAGGCTATAAAATGTGTCTTGTGAGCTTCTAACTCCTAGATATACCTCAAAACGGAAGCCTTGCTCCTGATACGGGACAGGAAGGGTAAATAAATGACTGGGTACTGCTCACTATTCAAACCACCGTCATTCCACTCGGCGAGTTGCAATATCCTATCAGCCATGAAATCAGCATTCAGCCCATTAACTCGGGGAGAAACGGGGTTCGGAGAAAATAGGACACGACGATGGCGGTATAGGTCAACTCACATATCCCATTGCACATTGATATCCATATCAGTATCTGAAGAATTCAGAAACTCCTGGTTCACATTATTTGTGGCGCAGAGATAGCCAGGCACTTCAAGCGTTACTTGGTCATCTTCACCAGCCTGCTTTCCCTGCTTAAGATGCTCGACATAGGTCTTGTCCTCTTCCGTGGTCTGGTTCCTGTTCTCCTTGTTCGGACTTTCGCCCACGGCCATTGTTCCCTGAACCGAGCTTGTACGGCGGATTGAAGGACGTCTCTCGCTGCTGATGATTCCGAGGGCAATTGCAAACTCACGAGACACCTTCGCGAACTGCGCGTTTGTCCCACACATATCGACGGCCGCCATCATTCGGCACAATTCACTCACGCGATCTTTCATCTCAGCTGTTGTGTACTTCTGTATCAACTGAGGCCTGGGAACCTTCGAGTCTCCTTCATCTTGAACCAGCGACTTCGGCGAAAATAAGGCGAGGATGATGACCATGCTGGCCAGGTACGCATAGTAAATGTCGAACCACGATACTCCGTCAAGGCAGCCTGCGCGCCACATATCTATGAGCAGAGCGCTGCTGCGCATGGAGGCAGTAAGGCAGACTTGGCCTAGTGCTACCATTTTCGTTGCGTCGGGTTCCTCGCCAGCCTTAGATTCGACAACTTTGAGCAGGAATGGACGTGTCGAGAAAGACAGGGCATGTTGGTACCGAACGTGGAGCAACAGAACGCTGCGATACTGATTCACATTTCCATTGAAACTCTCGACTGCTCTAGGCCTCAGCCCTTTTGGGATGTGCTCTTCCCAGGCTGCCAAAGGCTCTAAAAACTCCAAAGCTCGGCGATACATGTTCGCTAGGTTAATACCGGGGTCGAAGATCCCACGTCGTACGGCCGCGAGTAACATGGTCAGCTGAGATGCATGTTCCCAGTAACCACGGGGCAGGATATCTCCGTCGAGAAGTCCTTCATCCGGTATGCCGACATCCACTTCCCTATCGTCGATCGCACTAGGCCTTCCCAGCGAACAGCAGAGAAACTGCTCATAGGTGTACATAGTCCACCAGACCCGCTTTCGAACGTTGCTCTGAAGCGTATCGAAAGAACTAGATACGCTTTCGCGATGCATGCCGAGCGCTATCGCCAGGCGACACGCGGCACCGTGAAACATCCAGGCGCTGGTTCGGTCGTTGGTGTGGTGGTAATATAGTGATAGAAGCATGTATGCGCATACATTCGGGAGACTGGACGTACTCAGAAGGGATGGCAGTTCATCGATTTTGCCGATCCACTTGCGTTGGAACTCGAGCAAGTCGCGCGTCTGTGGGAGGGATCGGGATCCCAAGACGAAGATCATGTACAGGCAAACGAGCCAGCCGACCGAGACGGACATTTGCTTCATGCCCTCGTCGGCATTGCCGTCTCGGTGCGCTTCCCACGAACGCCACAGAGTCTCGTACGCGAGCTGAAACGTAGGTCGATGGAACAAGATGAAGTTCGGGTGGACATCGTGGAAGAAGGCACCAACGCAGGCGTCCCCTTGTTCTCTTGGGGGCAGCTCAACCTCCGACACCGGTCTGCGGTATCTCCGGTAGTCGGGGTCTTCGGGATACTTTTCCAGCAGCTCTTGGCTGATCCGGGGCGGCGAATCGCCCGCTAGATGATCATCTCCGCGAGAATCTGGACAGGCCCCTTTTTTTGAAGGCGGTTGATCCTCAACACCTTTAACTCCACTGAAGGCTCGGCCCGTTCCTTCTTCTGTGGGGGGATCGGGGTATTCGTCAACGCCTTGAACTCTTGCCCCAGAGGAGTAATTCGCTAGCAAGTCGCGCATATTTGCGAAGAATTTGAGACTTCCGCATGGACCTATGTAGTGCGGCCGGCCGCTGGCATCCATTATTAGCCCTGTGGAACCTGTCCCGGGCTCCGGGTGGTCCTCGGGTTTCTGGGGGAAAAGCTGTGCGCTCATTGTTGACGCGCCTCTCGTTGTATAAGCTGGGGCAAACACCGTCTTATCACTATCGGCTCCTCCAACTATCGAGTTTGCTTCCTGCTGCGGTTGACTCGTTGCGTGTTGAAATGTCATCGCGCCGTCGCTCTTTACGGTAGGTTGGGCTGGCGAAGAGCGATGGGGTGTTTCGCGAAAATCCGGCATCTCTATCCCTCTTTCTCGTCCGAAGGAAACCAGTTCCTCCGCGCTAGCTCTCGGGTTCAGGTAGGGGAAAAACCCTTGTACTAGTGCCTCGAGGGCGCGATATCTCTTATCCAGGTTCTCAACGCTGCCGTATACTCGATGTTTCCGCGCCATCGTAGTGACACAAGGAATCCCAATATCAGCGCACGACTTGCAAGGAAGCGAAGTCCCCTCCCGCTCCGGGTCATTGACAGATGTAGCACCCGGCCTCGGGCGCACACATTTGCATCTTCGCGTCTTACAAGCATCGCAGCTGACCCGGGTTCGCTTCCGCTGCGATAACGGTACACGGCGCCTCGCTCGCTGCTGTTCCCTATGCTGCGCTGTTGCGCCCGGCGTCCTTGCGGGTAGGGCCCCGTTTCCCAAAAAGGCCGAAGGACCCGAACTCGGTGGTCTTTGGTTCGAGATCGGTAGTTGCGGGTAGTTATACGGATGGGAGATCGCGGCTGCGGAAGCGAGATCGTTCAGACCCTGTAGAGGTATCCCTGGCTGCTGTACCCCCTGGTCAGCGGCAAACCCGAGCGCGCCTATATTAGAAGGCATGCCAGCAGCGGGCTGGATAAAATGGTGTGGGAGGTCGGGCTCCCACAACTCCCCTCCTACCGGACGACTGCCCGGACGTGGCTGAGAAGTTTTCATTTGGAAAACCTTACTACTCTTCACGAGTTCTCCCTAGAGGCCTGTTTATGCGTGTTGGTCAAATAATATGATATCTGGAAATTGTACAAGTGACAGCCTAGAATCATCGAGATGTCACAAAGATGTCCTTCCATATAATAGCCCAACGAAATCCAACAGAGACTCTGATAGGACAGGCGGAATACCGGGTTATTACAACATCATGGTGATGTTGACCAGCTGTCATCCTTACTAGTGATGGCATTGGCATCACTACCTAGTACGTAACTACATGTGCTATATTTCTTCCACGCTCAACCCAAGAACACCAACAGCCCGGGTACTTCCTATAACCTTGGAACATGCGTGTCGATACTGACTCCGATACCCCACTCTGTTCCCAAACCATCGGCGCAATACGGGGGCGGAAATGCGTCGGTCATCATGACATCAGAGAGCGCGATCGACTTTGTCACCGTGACGGCCTTCACGCTAGACTGAGATTTATGAGACGCAATAGTACAGTCGGTTGTTATTCGTTTGAAAAGAGAAAGGAAAATACGTACCGAATTCCTTAACGACTGGTAGATAGTGTCCTCTACGTATGTAGGTCGTGCGGAAACGGCCGGTACGCAGCTAATTATACTGTACATATGCAGTAGTGGGATGGGTGGTTGGGTACGGCCTTGTGAATAGAGCCTCTATACCTCCCTAGATCAAGACCGCTGGAGGTTAATATTGTGGAGAGGAACTAAGTGCGGGAAAGCGGCACTTGTATATAGGTTACTATATTCTTACATATATGTAGGCGATGATAGATGTCCATAAATCGCACTACACGTTCGTTAGCTGGTCGGCCAGATGTCCTTTACGTGTATAAGGGTGCTACTGATATCTCATGTTCAACAAAATATCCAAGAACGTATACACATTCGGAGGTTGAAACAATGCTCACCGTAGCGCGGTTAGACAATACAGTTAAATTAGTAACGCCGTCTCCACATGCGGAACGATCGGACGACTAGGCGACGGGACGGCTGGATCACTAGGGATATCGGGGCAACCAAGTGATTACCATATGCGGGCAAAAATGAACCAGTCGGCTTCGTCGTTGGCTTATGGAGGTTTTGCTATGTGAATACTACCCAAGTACGGTGTATTATCTACAGTTCAGGTAGTATCTGAAGTGTGATGTGAATGTTTTCACTTCAAGCAGTACCGCCGTAGGGTAAGTATATCAAATGCCGCGTTCCCTTATTCTTTGCCATATCAGTAAATTTCCTCAGCATCTTCTCCGCCGGGGCAGACGACATCGGACGCAGGTCGTATTGCTCTGGTGAGGCTTACTGCTCAAGTCAGAGCGAGTTGAACGCGTCAAATTTCGCTTACGCGCTACTTAGCTGTAGAAAATACCGAGTTAATAGAAATTATGACACTCTATCCCTTTTGATTCAGCGTTAACTAGCAACTCTATGCGGCTCGGTTCGATAACCGTTGCAGTTATCGCTAGTTGATTAGATACATGAGCTTGAACTGCCTTCGTCCTACTTACGACTGAAACCAGAGACAGATAAGTCCAAACCCAACGTGTGATCGGGTGAGTCCTTATTGCTCTACGGCTTGCAGGCGGTCTATAAGATGTACGGGCATCTATTATTTAGGATGATACGACGGTGATACCGCGTATTTCTTCATCACAAGCACTATTTATATACCAACTCAAGATTTCATACGAATATCAATACGCTAGCCCCCTTCTTTCGCTCCGTTGAGCCCTGAAGTTTAGCCACGCCATCACCATCATCCTGCCCAGCACGGCCATTGTGTCATTTGATGCTAGACGGGACGCGAAGCGGTTTTGCATAGTGATTTCTAACTATTTATCGGTAACCCTGTCTTTAATTCTCACATATTAGAGAGCCCAGTCAAAGGTCCAAAGGTGTCTCACGAAGTACCTACATCTGTCGATAACCCCATTCCTCGCCTAGCCCACAGTCAATAATCCAGTAATCCGTCACCTCAACAGACTTTTGCCGGTCTTTCTTGATACGGCACATACGCCTTGCTTGCGGTATGGTAAGTACATAGAGTCCAATTGATTGATAGTTGGTTAGTCCCTGTGCTTGCGCAGTGTATCCAGTATGTAATGTGATGTTCCCGTTTCGCCGAGTTCCACGATGAATTCAAAGTCCGCCCTCCTCAGCCTGTGCCCATCCGTTACTAGCAGCCGGTTCCCTTCCTACTGTGAGCGTACAGTCTAGTTGTACAATTGATCAGCAGAGCCATCGACACCTGCCCCCTCTCCCCTTTTCAACCCGCCCGGTTCATCAGACTGCCCATTCTTCCAAGTCCCAGCCATTTCCTCTTGCCAACGTTCTGGCCTGTACCAGGTGTCGTGTTGCCGCTTCCTCCGCCCGAGGGTCCAACGGCGGTCGTAGGTGTATTCGGGCCTACCATCTCGATATCCTGCTTCTGTGGATCCACGGGGCTTGCTATCCGAATCCCTTCTGATCCCGCGACCGACAGCGGCGCCGGCGGCGGAGCACGGTTACGCATGATCGGAGGCGGCGTTGCGCGATTAAGCTCGTCCTCCAGAACACCGGGCGGACGCAGTATCCATGGCATGGTTGCTGGAGGAGGCACACTATTCCTTCCCGAAGACTTCACAGGACTCAGCGGTTGAGTTGGCGGCGGTAGTTGAGCTGCAGCAGGGACGGGGAAGACCCCCTCAGTCGTGGTGGACGCAACGCTGTTGCTCTCTGAGCCAGGTCGTTTGAAAAGCGAATTTAGACCCAGACCTCGTCCCCTGGATGACTGTCCCGAGAT
This sequence comes from Xylariaceae sp. FL0662B, assembly GCA_022376535.1. Classification (NCBI taxonomy): domain Eukaryota; kingdom Fungi; phylum Ascomycota; class Sordariomycetes; order Xylariales; family Xylariaceae; species Xylariaceae sp. FL0662B. The sequence goes on along the minus strand of JAJJKD010000036.1, from coordinate 202,677 downwards.
CGGGGGGTAATGATTCCGTCTTGTTGCCATGCCCGCTCCTTCGGGACGTTGCACCCTAGATGATGAGCCTTGCGCTGCGACATCTACGCTGTTGCTTCTGAATCGCCCGCCTGCTCTGTTCGTGCTTGTATCGCGGGCGGGACTCTTCTTAAGAAGCCCGCCCAGCGAAGGCACAACGCTTGAGCTTCCGGTGCGCGCATGCAAACTTGATCTTCGATCGGGCGTAGGCGGCGCATTTCCGTTGGCTGGGGGATCGAGCGTTTCTCCTTGCGACATTTGCAAAGACTGGGTCATCTCGTCGATAGGATCACGCTTCAATGCCGAAACGGGCGAACCAAGAAAGCCGTTTCCTTGCAATGCGCCGAATATAGCATCCGATTCCCAGCTTCCCGAGTCGGCAGGAAAGGAAAAGAGGTCAGGCGATGTCGAACGATCGTTTCTGCGCCGCCCCGATGATGCTACGTAACGCCTGTCTGGTTTCATGCTTTCCTGCATCCAATGATCGAAACTGTCGACTTCAGAGTAAGCATCTACTCCACCATCGGAATCTGAATCTGATACGAAACTGTCAGCCCGAGCATGAGAGCTCGTTGTCTCAGCAGCTGAACGAGGGCGAGGCGGAAGCGAGTAGGCAAGCCGGCTGAGATCGGAGAAGAAATTTGTGTCGATGCTTGGGACTGGTATATGTTTACGATTGGGAAAGGCTGCTGCCGGTATGGGTTGCGAATCTAAAGCTGGGGAAGCTATGGAAGTAAGATTCGCGGACCTTCCAGACCTATCAGAGGCCGCTAGAGAGTTCTCGCCAGGAACACCTCTAGCTTGCTTAGTTAGGCTATCATCAGAGCTCGTGTGGTTTTCATGTCTTCGAAGTATGCTCGAGGATACAGTGTCAGGAGTAGGAGGTAAAGTATGCAAGTTAGTAGGTTCTTTATGCTTAGGATAGTTGGTCAGAACCTTCTCAAGAGCCTCCCTCTTCTCGTGTTTAGTTTTGGCCTGCTGTTGTGGTTTCATCGATCGAGAAGGCGCTGTCGATCGGCTCTGGCTGGATGTAGATGATCTGGATACATCATCGGCGATGTTTATCTGTTTGTCGAGCTTCTCCATCTTCTGTAGAGGCGGGCTTGGGCCTAGGACATTATTTAAGGATTGCATCTGAGTCGAGAGCCTAGCCGGTCCTTTAGAAGTGCCCGTGGACATCCGACCGGGAACTACCTTGTTTTGGTTCCGCCAATTCTCCGTAGTCGCAAATTGCGTTGGCGTTGACGAGCGGTCCATCTGGCTTCCATCCATCCCTACCACATTGTCTAATGACGGCGAATCCGTCTTGTCCTGCCCATCCTTTGCGCCATAGATACTGGTAAAGGAACTCGTGCTGAGTACGCTCAAGGAAGGGCTAGCGATGCGATTAATCTCGCTAGGGTCAGCGCTTGATTCGGAGATTTTGCGAAGGTGCATCTGGCTGTCCCGGCCTCCTAGGACTACATTTCGCAAGTTCTCAGTTTGTTCGGTGCGCTCTGTAAGGAAGCTAGGCATTCGTTCAAGACCCTTGACATCTTCGGGTAAATGTAAGCGACTCATATCGCTTGCCTTGCGTAGGGCGGCGGTCAAGTGCTCAGACTGATCTTGATCTGGGTGCGAGTGGTGGTACGAGCCATCGGCCTCGATCTGTTGAGCGTCTCGTTCCCAAACCAATTCGCTGACTTGTCCTTCCAGTTTTACTATCATGTTAACAGCCTCTCCGATGGCTTTGTCCCTCGTCTCCAGTTCCGCGAGCAGACTCTCTTGAATATCCATCATCTCGCTACGTTCGGACTCGAGTTTCTCTACTTTCTCCTCGAGGGCCGTCTGCCGGTTACGTCTGTGGTACAATTCTACCTTCAGATCGAAGTTCTGTTTGTGTAATGTTGACATGGTCTTCCAATGCGAGTTAGCGGCTATTGCCTTGTCAGACGAATGGATATGGCAAGTAGATGTCTTACCTTTTCCATCTGCTTAGCCCCCATTCCCGTATCGCCGGCGAGCTCATCGCCGCTATTCGGCCTTGGCCGCTGTCCTGTCGCAGTCGCACTCCTTTTGATGGGCGAGCTCTGGAAATCCCTGTCCCGAATATCGCCAATGGATGCGCTCAAGTCATCACCCATTTTGCCTATTAGCTTTTCGCTCTCAACCTTTCTCTCTCTTTGTAATCTCTCCTGAAGAAGACTCGAGACTGCTGTTGCCGCTTGCCGTGATTCCTCACTTCCTTCTCTTGATATCCTTGATGCAGGCCTAGTAGTCACTGAGCCTTTGCCGCAATAACTATGATACTTGTGTCCTGGGTGTGAGGTCGTTTCGCGCAAGTGAGAAGAGGAGCTACTCGCACTTCTCGGTGTCATCTGAGTATTTGAGGTGCTAGCTGTACTGGCTCGAGAAGATGCACGAGGATATAAGCGCTCGCGTGGTTCCCTGTTTCCCCCACTACTATCCATGGCGAAAAAAAAAAAAAGATTACTACCTCTCTCGAGACATTCGCCTGTAGCACGCAATAGGAGAATGGGAAAAGTTTTGGAGGTAGGTCAGGGAGAAACTACCTAGTAGCAAGACCCGCTTGTGAAAAAGAAATAATAATGCTGTATGCCAATGGCCACAGGAGACAAAGAGATGACTGTCGGGATGATGCTTGTAACGGGAACAGTGCCAGCATTTACTTTTTATTCTCCCTTAGTAGCCAATATCCCAAAATTGACATCAGAAACTGTAGCCTCTCGATACCAAAAAACGAGGGAATGGAAGGTATTCAGGGCCGGTCAGGGCCTTAGGGGTCGTCGGGATCGAAGTAGTGAGGCGGCTTGAGCGTCTTAATAGAATGACATATAGGTTTAAGTCTAGGTTCGGCGTTACCGGTGTGCCCCGTTTCGCAAATCGTGACCGTCGGACCTCAGGATTTATGTGTATTCGCTATGTAGGAAGCTAGCTCTGAAGCCATCCGTTGTCGTTATTTTTCACGGAACAACACCACTCATAGTCTCAAGATCCTAAATTCAAGTAGAAGCTGATAGTGAATCGAAGAAAGTTGAAGGCTGGCGTTCGAAAGAAAGGGTTGGGATGAACTGGAGGATGCAAGTGGTTTGACTTGTCGTTGAAGGTCCAAAGAGTTTTGCCTGTGTCTTAGGGAGAACTATCCATGGTTGGCTTGCCAGAATCGACGGGAACGAGAGTGACGCTGACGATGTCGGAGATATATTGCGTCGCGAATAAGCAACTACGTACGTGAACACGCGACAAGGTCGTCGAGTAAACCGGAGGCGATATGATGTCTCATTAGGCAGTAGAATGTTCAAGAGGATAAGAATAGCAAAGAAAGGTAGAAAGACAAGCATCCACCTGGACGCTACGCAGACCGAATGCCCGTTTCCTCATACCTAATCGATAGGGGACTTTGGCAAGGTGACTACTGCTTCATCTCCCTGTTTCCCCTTGGAATGCTGCGCCATTATGAGCGGGTCGCGCATCTCTCTACTTTAGGTACGCAGTAGTAGGAGTCTAGGGTCCTGTGTGGTCCCCCTCGCATCGGGATCTAGCATAATTACGGGACATCACATAGCGGGGAGCTCCAACTCCCTACCAGGAACAAGAAATGAGTGGTTGGCAGGTAGCGTGCTTCGTAAAATCAACCGATAGAATACCATCTCTGTCACCTAGCGCAATAATTACTACCTTGACTACGTAGTTATGAGGTTGTCGCGAACTGAAGGCCGGCAGCTTCAAAGGAGTAGCAGTGGTGCCGGTTGTTGGCTCTCTGTCTCACGTCCAACGTTTTATTTCCTCTTACTACCTATACATACGTGTGTCGGTGCTGCTCGGTATGCCTAGAAGCTATTCCTTGCATTTCAGCAGCTATTTTATCATCATACCACTCCCTTAGCAGGATAAAACCATCAGCATTCTTCACTACGTGCAAGTCAATAGAAAGGACTCAAGCCGAAGCTCTACACTCCACTACGTACCTGACAGGAGGTATTAAGGTTGACTTTTCGTCCAGAAACTTTCAGCTCGCCGGTGTATTGTCTCCTTACAGTTGCAATTAGCTGATTGCGCACGCTAGCAAGCCTTGCAATTGAGTTTCTCCCAGCTAAGCTAGCCATTCCGGGGATCCTGGCATAGCTTACCCCCGGTCAGGTCTCCTTGCTGCAGCCGCGTGAACCGGAAACGAGACGTTCTAGCTTCCATGTCACTGGGATTCGATGCTATTGGTTCAAATCGTGATAGTACAGGGTTGCTTAGTGCTGATTATTTCCTGACAGTTGCAGTTCGACCAGGAATAGGGGTGTGCTCCGAACTTCTCAGGCACACCCGTCATTTCGCATTCCGCGTTTGGACTGCGTGACGCCCAATACGATTGGGCTGTCCGGCGCTTCAATAATGAGTTTCACGTGTGCTGACAGGCATTGAAAAATTCGCAATAGGTTACAGCTTGGGCGGCCTAAAAAGATATTCAGTCAAAGCGTGCTCGAACGTGGATGAATGCTATCTTGCCTAGACAACATACGTAATAAGGTCTAGTTAGTCGAATGTAAATTACGTACATACACACTATCTCGATATTTTACATATACTATGTATGTATCGCGACGCCTTTCCAGAGATCTCCACTGCATGCGGATTACCTTAAGAGTTCATAAAGAGCTTGCAGATAATCCCGACCAACGCAGAACCGAGTATACTATGTAGCCCATGGGAACATCCGTTAGCGTTATAACCTCCAGATCGCGTTCGTCGACTATGTAACCTACCCCATCCTGAGCCATTGACCACTGCTGGTGTAGCTTCTGGGCCTGTCGGTTAAGCACTACGCAATAGTAGCCGACGGCCATGACAAGTTAGTATTAAGATGATCATATTGTTGCGAGCTAAACCATCTACCGAACGATATGGGGTATGATCTAAATAAATGCACATGTCGACGTCCGGATCTGTACAAGAATTTCATGAAGAAGACTTGGCGGTCGAAAGTCACGAAACTTACGACAGCCGCTTCGGGCCCGTTGCATCGTGTCTTTCATTCGCAAAACGACAACCACTTTACCTCATGTTGTGCCACCCACCGATTCGTAGCGCGGTAAACGTCGAAAGCAACCCCCATCCATCCATTAATCGTGGCTGGAGTAAACCATCGCATGTGTCCTAGTAGTTCAACCTGACTTGCGGCGGCAGTCTACAGCATCGAAACAAGACAATGCTGTGTACCTATAATTACGATTGGTATAGTGTTCGGGCGCCAACACAATTTTAGGCCTGCTGCAGAGGCCCAGGGCGTTCGATGAGACCTTGCGAGATTTCCCGGAGTCATAGATGCCAGTGCGACGTGGCAGGTCTCATGCCATGATACTGTATCATCCAGTTACAGTTGCCAACTACGTCTAAATCTCTCGACTTCAGCAAGTGCTCACTCGAGTATAATAACTACTTTTGTTGTATTTCTATTCGAGCAGATTGGGAGAAAGGATTCGTTGTGTGTGAAGGAACCCTCTAAAGACATGCATGATGCAAGCGGGCATCGTTGGCTGAGGAGACCGGTAAGCGGTGGCCAGCTTTCACACCAACAGCAAAGTCTAGGCCTGCCTTAACCCGTATCCCATCTCCTATGCCCATTCAAAGGCTAGTATGCACCAAAAATACCACCTCTCCAGGTTACACTGACGAACCTGCTAGCTACCTAAGCATCAAAGACCTCCACACTTGTCACCCGCCATGCCAACCTGTACTACACTTGCACCAGTCGCACTAAAGCCGACCTCACGCCGCCGGTAAACGCCCTTTGAGATATGTCTCAGTTTCCAATGTCCGAAAGTGCGGCCAGAATCGGTGACATCCGAGCTTCTATTTCTATAGTAATCTAGGCACTGTTTAAGTGTGATAACTCTTCCTTTGAAGCCTCATCTGGCTATGCTGATGATATCGTGGGGGATTTTACGGCAAGAGCTGATAGGCTGGAATCGTCTTCCAAATAATACAGCAAGAGCAATTTGCGATTCGATGTCGCCATGAGAAGTAAGGCTTACCAAGATGAGGACCATGAAAAGTGAGACAACTTGCCATGTTCTCAGGATCCCGGCAAAATCGCCTAGTAGTTAAGTTGAGGTTATTTCTACCTACCCAAGTTCTAGTAAGGGTCCCCGGAGCCACACAAGCAAAGCTTAGGACCAGCAGAGGATATGGCTTTCTCTAATTAATAAGAACAAGCTGCTCCCAGTCAGAAACATAGTGAAAGTAGTGTCTTTTAGTATAGTCTCCCAAAGTAAGGGCGGTATGTGACGCGTCGTTTCGATGCTCGAAGTTCAGCGTGCCGGACACGTTCCCTCGCAAAATGTCCCTAGCAAAGAACTTCACTCGGCCTGAGAATCCGTTTCCGAACCTCCGATATACTGATGTGGCCAATGATTTAAACTATACGTTTTATGATTCAAGTGATGCCACAAGAGCCTAGCTCAACCAATCTGCAAGTAATTCTATACTCGATTCTACTTCCGAGGCTCTTCGCAAGCTGAGTGAATCCAGATCGATAAACCCTTACGAAAATGAATCGAGCTGATGGGACGTTATCGGGAGACTTGGGGCCGTCTTACATCTTGCAATCACAGGCTCAAAACCCTCATCTGCCTCTATAAGTCCCTCAAGCTGCTTAGTGGTATGATACACCATTATAGCGAGATTATAGCTTATGAGACAACGGAGTCATTCTAGTCCATCTCGTATGAACGCTTCTGCGACCCCGATAAACGTCCTTTTCTCTGCAAAGAACCAGCAGCCTAGAATATTAAGTTCAAAGTGACAGTCCGAGGTAGAGTCTGCTCCCAAAGAAAGCATAGCCGATAGCCCTCATCGAGACAGGTATCCAAAATCAAAGCTATACTTTCCATGACAGTGACTTTCCGTCCCCAGAAAGCTAGGCCTTGAGATGGCATACGCTCACCTTTGAACGTTGTCTAAGGCCTGTCAACTACGGGGATATGACTAATAAAATCTCCATCGTATATGTACGAGGTATGAGACCCCAGAAGAAGAATGCTAAGCAATAAAAGGCCTCGGCCAGTTTGGCATGGAGTATACTTTGAATAGGCCGGATTAAGATATAGACTTGAGTTGTAATAGGGCTCCAGGATCTTGGGTTAAGGAAAGATATTGCCATAATCTGGAAGAATACCTATATTCGAAGATAGCTAGAACAATATACTGCATCAACTACATCATGAAGCTCTCGTCCAATTTTACCTAAGACCAAAGTCGTATCGATTCATCAGAGCCTTCGCAGCCTAATACAACCAACTCCCTCAGGGGTCTATCGACCTACCTCTTTGAAAGCAAACGAGTAGATCCCGCCATTACGTAGTCGAATTTTCCTAATCCCTAAGTGGGTTGAAACAAACTATTGAATAGTATGACAATTTTAGACGTAGCGGATAATCGGGGAAGGGGGAGGATGCCTGGCACTTCACCACATCCGCAAAGCTTCCAGCCCCTGTCATCGGTGCGCGGAGCCGAACGAAGATATTCATTGGCTGGTGGACCATTCGCTAATACTATACCCAGATGACTATACCTGGGTAGCATGCAGATACATACTCACTATCTGGAGTAGAATATCTATGTACATACGCGTATGTACAAGCAGCCGTGAGGTAGTCTCTTGGTCACATATTACACCTACGCACACCTACATCACAGGTGACAGCTGCTCCATTTACGTGGAGTGGGATTTCGATCTTTGCTGGACAGCTTGCTCTAGAATTCTCCAGGTCGTATCTATGTACTCTAGAAACTCCCAACCCAGTGTAATGGACCGTCTGCGACTTGTCGTTGCACCCACTAGCTCGGGTATCTTATCCCACGGATTTGATACCATCGACTACTGATGTAGATACTTAGTTATAGGCTGGCTACCATGCGCAAAAAGGTCCAACAACGACAAACATTACACTTGTATCATGCTGACCTAAGAGTTTGTCCCTCTACATGTAAGAAGTAGACCGATAGGTTAGGTATACCATACTTACAAGAGTATCCGACATCGGCTCTATCTACTTACCCTATCCCTCCACGTGGCCGAAGCTTGCGAGTCACTTGCGCTTCCATCCAGGTTGCCTGGTCATCTTTATATTGGAATCTCCTTCCCCCTTCTTTGGGGTTTGAAATGGACACAAGAACGATGCGGTAGACTGATATATGTCTGAAACCCTCGAAGTTTAAAAAGAAGTTTGCAGGGACGTGGGACATGAGGTAGGCCATTTGGCAACTGATTCTTTAGACTTGGGGCCAAGGAGGATGGTCTACACGATTCTTTCTATACACGGGATAATCAAATATGATCAATGCTCCAAAGCAACGCCATATGCCATGTCCGTATACAATATCCGTCATCTCACAGTTGCTCCTTGAAGAACTTCTCTTCGCTGCCCTTTTCCTTGCCTTCGCCCTCGTCATCGGACTCTTCTTCCGCTGACCCTGAGTCGACCACACCACGAATCTCCCTAGGGTCGCCCGGGACTTCGACGACCTCCAGCTTCCAGCCCCTATCGCCGGCCAGTTTCTGCAGCTCATTCTTCAACTCCTCTATCATCTCTGGGCTGATATCCAGCTTGGCCAGCTCCTCATCGGTGAGCACATCAACCTTGCTGCCGTCATCCTTGCTGGCCCCCTGAGCCAACACCTCGATTAACGGGTTGATATTCGCACTACCACGGAAGTTCCGCGGCGGGGCTAACTTGGGTGCTTCCTTACCGTCTTCTCCCTTGCCAAGCGTCTGTCTCCCTCCAACTACGACTCCACCAATGATAATCGGACTTTCCTCTCTGACCTTGGCTCGTCCCACCATGGAAGCCTGCGCTTCCAGCGTCTTTCGCGCGTGCCATTCTATTTGCTCAGACTCCGGCACAATAGCGCGGCAGCTGATGACATTGGCTCTTTCCTCCTTGGGTGGTTGGAAGGCGACATCGTCGCATAGTCGGGGCGTATGAACCACCATGAGGTATGCGCAGGTCGTGACCTCCTTGATCCAACCGATGCGGTCCTGCGTACTGCCCGGACTGCAGTGGTACTGAATTTCGATCGTGCGTTCACGGCCGGTTAGATCACATATGGTCCCGTCGCCCATTTTCTGCACCAGAAACCGCTGATCGCCCTTGATTTGCAGTTCGGTGTTTGGAGGCGTCACACCGGCTGGTTGTCCCTTGTCGTTTGGCTGGGGCGATTGGCCTCGGCGCGATGAGCGAGAAGTCGAGTGTGGATCTGCCGCTCTCCCTAGTACGTATTCTGCGGTATTGGGATCCCTCATGGGCGGGCCATGTTTGACGCTGGCGGGGAGGGCATGAAATTGCACGACGTCCTGACCATAGCAAAAGCTATAACTCCACCAGCCTGACATGTAGTAGAGACAGGTGCCATCGAGTCCATTCATGAGATCCCAGCCGTGAGAGGAGGCGCGTGCCCGTTCGCGGGCCTCCTCCGCCTTAGCCAGCTCAGTGGCAGTCTTGTTCAGCTCAGGGGGAGACTCGATGACGGGAATCGCGCATAAGTATCGGTGAGGAGGCATACTCATGACCTCATACGACTCAGCAACCTTGTGATCGCCATCGCTGGCACCGTGGCCTTCGTTGCTGTCTGTCGCAGCTCGGATATTGGCTGCTAGGTCGGTTTGGCTCGTGAAGTCGGCCTCATAGTTGGGATGGGAGGGGTTGGTTTTTTCGATTAGGATTTGCGCTTCAGGCTCTGATATGTACGATTCTGAGAAGACTACCTCGAACTAGACGAGCGAGTGAGGGTTATTAGTCCAGGGCCTAACCTAGCCTTGTCTAGGGGTATGTACCAAGTATGGGAATAGGAAGACAAGACAACACATACTTGGGGATATGCCAAAAGGTCATGGTGAATGCTGAAGCCCGGCTGGCGAGCTTGGCAAAGCTGCAGCCAGCTCAGAAGAAGTAGCAACTTAGAACGGCCCATGTTGCCGTTTAGACCAGAAGCATCTCACATGGACGCGGTATGATCATACGCACTATTAAAAAGCTTGCGCATGGGGCTGCAAACATGAATTACTCAAGTCGCAGATAGGTAGGTAGGTAGGTCGTGTAGTGGCAAGCTGTTTGGAGGGACAAACCGTGCAAAGATGAACGACGAAGGTGGCATCATCTCAATTGCCGGACTTCTGCCGGGTTACTTAGGGAGCTTGGGCCACCTAGAATCAAACCTTATTTTAGCTAAGCATATGCTTTAGGTAATGTTGCTTTTGCTTAGGTCATCAATCCTTAGGTTAGTATCCTTTTCATGACTTGTTGCCTGCCTGCCTGTCTGCCTGTCTACTTATTGCTCACCCTTCCCCTGACGATACCTACCTAATGCCACCACGCGATCACCACATGAGATGGAAAAGTCGCCACTGAGGCCGGGTTGATTGCTACTTTCGACATTCCCGAGTGGGTACGTTGGTATCAACACACTAACCCAGGTAGACAAGAGTATGTATTGTATGTATGTATGAGTTTGCATTGCACTCGTCTCCAAATATCTACATCCTGACAGCGATGCTTCATGACGGCATCCTATTGTCATAGGAATCTTTAGTCCTGTTTATTCAGAAATAATCACACTGCGTAAGGTTTTTTGACATGTCAACACCCGATCTGATTCCGCATCTCGACCCGGAATCGATGGTCCACACCCCCGATGCATCCGGCTTGCTCACCAAACTACCGGGTTGACTGGGATGCGGTATTAGGCCTTCTCCCTTTTTCCATGATAGCGGCCGTGTGCCGTGGACGCATTGGTGCCCATCGGCGGCTTTTGGTTAGGATTCTCCATCTGCAGCATCATTGAGATCCAGGTTAAGATCACCGGAAGCCTAACCGAGCTTCCTGCATATTGCATTTAGTGCCCCTGTTGTATTTAAGCACGTTCTCGTTGTACCTCCTTACGTCAATACCGTCATGCTGGCTTGCCAGATGGATGACGTTGGTATTATTCGACCCGAGAAGTGCTTAGCCGTTATCGCAATCACATATGTATGTAGGTGCTAGAGCCGTGATCGCGGCACCTACGCCACGGCTTACATGCCCGCTCATATCAATTCCGGTACAGCCTAGCAGCTCAAAATGAAGCAAAGACGCGTGGTAGGAAAAGCAATTCCAGGACGCTGGTTTAGTGACGTGATGTCTCGGACAACCGCCTGACCGTCGGTGTGATATATCAGGTTTGTAGACGAAAATAGCAGTCTACAAACATCACTAACAGTAGAGTTGACCGACAAAAGATTGGGAGGAATAGTCTGGTATGCGTTCAGGCGTCAGATTCGGAGGTCGTAATATGGAAATATATCTCCGGGTGGGTGTGCCGGTGGTCTATTGATTCCCATCTTCCTCAATCGGAAACGTCTGAGGTAGGCGGTGTACTTGTAGCCTTCGCCAATCATCAGCAAGGTCTCACCGACATCCCCTTTTGGCTGGCCGCCAATGCGTACATCGTAACCTGCAGTACTACATAGGAGTACGTTGACCATAGCAATCCACGGATGAATAGTTCAAAAGAAGGGGAGGCCTGCGCAAGGTGTGCAACCTTGACGTTCCGCCAGCTAGGGACGAGATCGGTGGACGGCTTGGCGGTTCAAGCTGACTGCCAGCATGCCACACAACATCTTCCACTAAAGGAGATACAGCAGAGAGAGTCGAAGAGTCAGAGAGTCAGAAACCACCAAAATATTCTCTGCTCAGCGCTCAGGCGGACGGCAAGGCTCTGAGGCAGCAGCGTTTACGGGTATGTATCTGCAGAGAGAACGCTGCATTGCATTCTCATATCCTGGCGACCCACCGTCGCCCGCTAGGATTTGGTCCGCCCAAGAGTCATCAACCACTCAAATGGTTCGCCAGGGCGGCCGCCTCACTCTTGAACAACACATTGACACATTGAGACCCAATGAGTGCAGTGCCAGCACAGATTCGTCCAAAAACAAGGCAAACACATTGACTGGGATATGCAAGCCATCGCATGCATCTTTCCTTGTATGATGGGCACGAGGTTCTCCCTTGCAGACTGTACTAAGTAGCATTGCGTGCTAGTGATGGCTGTCGTCCATTAATGTCCATTAATGAACGCCTCCCAGGTGGTCACAGCCAAACGGTGAGCGGGCCTCGGACAACGGTTTCTCGAGTGAGAAGGCGTCGTTTTAATGCAAAGCCACGATCTAGCGATCCTTATCGACACGTTAGATGCAATTGACGAGATTTACCTGGAGGTTATCCTGAATGCAACCCCCCACCCCACTGGCTGAAGGACTTTTGTCAACGAACACAGAACAGCTCAGAGGAAACATGCATGACCAAAATATGCATATGGCATATGTGGTTTTTGCCGTGAAACGAGAAAGATTCGGAGGGCGTCGACATCGAAAAGTCGACATCGTCAACTTCTGCTCTCTAGCCTTATGCCTGTCAACTCCGGGGTACCCATTGACAACTCACTGATGTGGGATTTACACTCCACGGATTGACATCTCTGCACCGACTCAGATCTAGGTGGACCGACATCTCACACTAATGCCGAATTTGACAATTTATTCGTGGCCAACAACTGGATATAGTAATCCATATCGCTGCTCATTATAGAACTTACAGTGTTCTGAGCAGTTTTGTTGCATTGGGACCTCAAAACGATCACTTATCACTTCCTCTCAGTCAGGACGCTTTCATCATCCATTGCTCTGGCAGAGTCTTCACTCCCACAATCCAACTCGGGCTCGCAAGTATTGTACATACATACATACCTAACCTAGTGCCTAGTGCATAGCAGAGATGGTCGGCCTCTGAACTGGCAGATGGGCTGACTGCGTCACTCGGGCGTGGGGCCCCTGTAAGGACAACCGGTACAACCGACCTGTAAGATCTCACGGCAGAGGTTCCAGCGTTGAATTCACATTGCATACGAAGTATGTACATACATCACTACCTGCGAGTGTAGGTTACATGGCATCAGACCTTAGTTGTACAACCCATATTCTGCAGACCGAGACAATTCCGGCTGGTCTCTTGTTGCTCTTGCAGCGGCCCATCCCACCCTCCGGAAATCACCCAGATATCAACTGATGTCCTCTGGTCTTCGAATGCCTGTCAAATCACACGAGTCCTAGACGTTAGCTTGTTTGGCATCCATTAAACGTTGCAAGGGTTTAGACCTAAAACCTGACCAAGTCGCAAAAGCCAAGAGTCGATCTATGTAAGCCCGCCGAATTCTCGTAAATTAAATACATGCACAATTGGGAAGTGTGAAAGTCGAGGATTTCAGACCCGCTGCCGCGCATGCGCCAAAGCCTCATCTCGACTGACTGGTACATAATTGATGGTCGTCCGGTCTTAGGTTTCGAGATCCCTTCTCGTTCTTCTATTTCCCCATACTTTATGGTACGCATATCGGATTATATCCGTCGATAGATATTGTTCTCGCCTGGTAAAAGCCTTGTTGACGAGACAAACATCATTCGTCCCTGTTGGCTCTCTTATCGAGGGTCTACTAAACGAGGCTGTCTGTCTGGTCTGAGAGCAAGAAGGGGAGACGTGAAAGTGAAGCTTCAGACGGCAGAACTCGTCCCGCCTGCCATTGTCATTGATTTTAATCAATTGCGGATCACTCTATACGAGTTGATATAGCAAACGTCATGAATCACTGCCAAAACCCAGAGCTCGAGATCCAGAATCTCCGGGCCCTGCTAGAACAGAAGGATGCCGCGTATCGCGAGGCGATGAGAAATAAGGACGAGGATCTTCTCAAAGCGAAGCATGAAATATTTCAACTGCAGAGTCTTCAATCTCAAATATCTCAAACCCCGAGTCCAAGCATTCTTGACGCTTCTGCTGTGTCCAATGAGTTCCAAGTGTCAAGTACTACATCTGCCCAACCCTTTCACCAAGATGGCTTGTCGAGGAGTAACGCCATCCCTCGCAACGATGGCGTCGATGTGCACAATCGTCGAGAACACGCTTCGCGACTCTCTGTAAGATGACCTTCTGCATAACTGATGTATGACCCCTACGTACTGACGAGGTATTCCCTAGCATCGACGGAGTGACATTACTCACTCTGTTAAGCGGGCTAGGACCATGTCTCAACAAAACCCAGTGTCACAGAAGATGGACCGCACCGCTTCGAACCTATCAACCAAGTCTGCTGGGCCCTTTACTGGTAATGCTCCGATATCCCCACCACCAAAGACTCAGGGCGCCAACCCACACTCGAGGAGCACTGGTATGATGGATTACGATGATAGGGATGAACCTGTGACATCTTACCCTCTCGGCTACGCACCTCTTATGCGACAGTCTACGTCATCAAGACACAGACGACACGATATGCCAACCGTTGCTGAGTCGGGTTCTTCAACTGGTCTCATGCTTGACCCAGACGAATATTTCGCCTCCCATCCATTTCCCGATGAATCTTCTTTACCGACAGATTCGTTCGGGCCATCAATGCCTACGCGGCCCCATGACGTTGATGTACCACAATTCAATCTTACCAACGCTAACGTGTCCGTCTGCGGTTCAATGACATCGGCACCCACGTACGATACCGCGCCGATGACCCGACAGAACAGCTTGATGGATAACCAGTCGGTATCCGGCGCTGTGCGTATGATGCGCCTGGGTTCGCAGATGTCGCAAGGCGGTGATGGCTATTATCGAGAAAGCAACAGTGGCAGTGGGGAGAACTCGCCCTTAGGGAAGCGTCCGTACTGCAGCGAAGACGCGCTCATTGCCGTAGGGTCAAGTCTTGCGCCACCTTACACGCATCAGTATGCTTCTTCGGCACCGACGGACGGACTACTCGCCTCTTCGGATATGGAACGGTCTATCTCGAGTACGAGTATCGCCAGCACGAGATCTAATTCGTCTTTGAAGGCTCGTGCTAAAGACACTCTGAAGCTGCAGAACCAGCGAGCCATGAATCTGTCCCTGAAGCCGAAGCCTAGTGCTGATGAGAACGTTGTAGAAGTACAGCCGAGTGTCAAGAAGGATGGTAAGACTGCCATCACCAAGACCAAGTATGTCCGACCGAAACAGCCCCGGGTCTTTTGCGAGCAGTGTGACGAGCACAAAGATGGGTTTCGCGGCGAACACGAGCTTCGTCGTCATCGTGATGCCAAACACCAAACCAATGTCAAGAAATGGATCTGTGTCGACCCTGCCGCACATGGCCTCCCAATTGGTATCCCTGCGGTCAACCCTCTAAGTAAGTGCAAGGCCTGCAAGGCACAGAAGAAATATGGTGCGTACTACAACGCCGCCGCCCACCTTCGTCGCACGCATTTCAAGGAAAAGCCATCTCGACAGAAGAACAAGGGCGCCGGCCACAATCGTGGTGACGAAGACAAGCGCGGCGGAAAAGGCGGCGGCGACTGGCCTCCCATGAGCGAGCTCAAGAACTGGATGAAGGAGATCTGGGTGAGCAAGTATGAACCCGATGAGGATGATGACGGCGAAGATGACGTTGCCCATTCCAACATGGATGCGGAGTCCAGCGGCATGGATTCCTACCCGGCTGATTTCAGCATGCCGCAGAAGATGACTGACAATGTATACAACGACATGGGATACGCCAACCTAGTTGTACATGCCGATGTTACTTACCTTAACGGAATGCCCCTTTCATCAGCTGATTTCAACTTCAACAACTCCATGTCGCCAAACTTCGCCTCGGACCTCTCGGCCTACGCCTCACACGAGCCTATGAGCCAGTTCAGCTCCGTCGTCTCATCCTCCGCTACCGTCACGCCCATCACCGTCTACCAGGAGACATCGAACCTTGAAGAC
Organism: Xylariaceae sp. FL0662B; assembly: GCA_022376535.1. Lineage (NCBI taxonomy): Eukaryota > Fungi > Ascomycota > Sordariomycetes > Xylariales > Xylariaceae > Xylariaceae sp. FL0662B. The sequence continues at coordinate 186,850 of JAJJKD010000036.1, read as the reverse complement.
TTCGACTTCAGCATGGTCTATCCTCAATGATTCCGCCCGTCTTGATATCCAGTCCTTACGAACATATATAAAAAAAAATTGTGGAAAAAAAAAAGAAAGATATTTGTTCATAGACCAACAAAAATGAAGAAAAAAACGGGAGAAAGAAACGGTAAGGGATGAGGGCGAGAAATCCCCTCGGCTTCGATACGATTATTTTCACGACTTTCTACGACAACGTTGAACTTACCACGCATTCGCTTTTTGCCGACAAGTAACCGCATCCCGACGGCCTTGATCTGGATCGATTGAATCTCATCTCCGAGCACATTCGTCGGTCTTCTGTCCGCGGATCGAATGGGGTCAGTTGCCTGTCTATTCGTTTCTAGTTGCTGAAACCATGGTTACCTATGCTTTTTAATGCTTTTTGCGCGCCTCTTGTTCAACTTCATTCCTATTCTTCCAACGGCACAGCAACAGTTCTTCTACCTACATCACGCCATTTGCCATTCGCCTTCATCTTCTTCTACGAATGTGTTGGGGCGGGTGGGATCCCTGAGGATACGTTTTAATCCCGGCACATGTTGTCCGCCCTCGGTTGGTTAATGATCGAGTCAACGGGGCTCGAGGGCGGCGCCGGCTTGTACAAACACACACATACACACACACACACACCACGTTTTACAACACGCAGCGCAGGTCTGCGGGAACGCATCATACGCATGGCAGGCGACGGCCTGGAAAATTGGCACGCGCAGACAAAAGGGAGACGGGCAGGTAACGTTGCCGCGTCGCGACATAATTTGCATTTGGAGGTCTTCGCGAGGAGATCGACGAGGTGTTTCGGGGTGATTTTGCAGCGACCCTTTCACGAATATCATGTTCCGGCGTTTCTTGGGGGCTGGCTACTTCGGCTTTATTCTATTATTTTAATAATTTATGCTTCTATGGGACGGACGGACGGACGGACGGACGGACGAGGCCCCGGAGATGGACCTATGTGGTCTTTCGCCGCTTCCTATAATACTTGCTACACCTTTGCTGCTTAAGTCTCACTTGGGTAGAGGGTTTGGTTGAACTTTGGTCTAGCGCGGAGTTCGTTAGGTTTATTGGGGATTCTTGGGTCTTGTCTTGGGTATGTATGCATGTACATATATATGTAATATGGAGGCGGTGGTGCATGTGCACGCCATGCGGGACGAGGCGCAGCCAGACTACACTACGCTTCCGTACTGAATGGACGGATGGATAGATGGATGGATAGATGGATGATGTCCGTGGCCTCTACTTACCTACCATTGTACCTTAATGCTGTTTACTAGTTGGATACTCCCTATAGTGGGAGTTGCCGTCTGCCATTGTATGGGGGACCGCAATTAAGGTGCGAAGAGCACACTTGCCAACTCGATCTCGTCGTCTTCGTTCTGCTTCCAATGCTCTGTACCAATGATATTCATTCGCCACCTACATACCAAGCAAGACCTCACACTATTTCGTACTCCAGGAGTGATAACATGCGCAATTACAACATTGCGGCAGGTGATCCTCCATACTTGAACTCAGCTATGTGCCATACATATGATACTCATGATCTTGCTAGGTTACACGGTACGAAATGTGAACGTAGCGGCTATCTTCGACAAGTAAGAATTTTATGTCTTCGTCTGGTTCAGACGCCATAACAATACGTCATCTTGATGGCCAGTATTTACCTAGCATTTCAACTAGTGTCGGATGCAGCAAGGTGCAGAACAGACGGAAGCTCGGTGGGTGACGTGTAGCACTTCTGCTGGGGATTGACCAACGGCATCGACGTAGGTCTGAACAGGACTGCTACAGGGACATGTTCGATCAATACTTCAACATAGTGACCAATCCACGCTCACGCCTAACGCTCCTCGAATGCTCTCCAATGCCAAGAACTTTTGGGGCCTTAGTGGTTCCTTATGTATTAGCTGGGGTCCGTCTCGTCAGGACTTGTTAGTACATACCTAGGAGTATACATATTCAGGGTTCATGCACCTAATCAGAATACTTTCAGAGGAAATGGACAGGCCATGCATTAGTATGTTGCCGAGACGGCCTCTAAAGACTTGCTCGGGGGCGAAAGTTATGGTTCCAACACACAGGGGTTCCTATTCCAACGACATCTCATCCACCAAGTCCCGTACATTCCACCTATATTAATGTTATTCAGTAGCTCTTGTGGTGAATTTATTGGTTTACTAAAAGCCCTCAGGACGATCAAGCACGATCTTATATCAATGTACCTTTCTTGTAGAATTATAGCTTCAAAATATGTCATATGGCCTTGTTAATATTGAAATATTACCTTGTAGCGGGAAAAATCCCGCTGTGTCTCTCCACCACGGAATTGAACATTATTTCGGGGGGTGGACTGCACGATAATTATAGCATATCGGTTTTTGATGGTGCCATTCACACTAGTCCGTTCTCCGCATGCGAAGAGATCGACATAGTTTGCACCCCCAAAACATGAGTTGATATCGAGAGGAGCGAGAGATGAATACCACCCTGCTCACTTGTCTGACCATCCTCTCATCCTCAGCACAACCCCATGTCCCCAGCCTCACGGTCGGGAACCAACACGGCTGTATCGGGTTGGCCTCTGATTGGATAGACCCCCCATTCGCATCGGTCCGGGTTGGTGATCCGGCCCCCAACGTTGGACGCACTCCGGCAGATCCGGGCGAATCTACCCTCCATGTTGGTTCGAAAGAGGAAAGACACCCCCCGGCTCAAACATCTGCAATGGAACGGTCCATTCACATTTCTGTTGCGGACTTGCAGATCAACCTGTGTCACAGTAGTCACGTCCCGGAATGGCAAGGAGCTTGTTGGCAGGTTGGCTCAATAAAGCGAGCTGTCGATGGTCACCTATATTGCTACTCCCCGTTGGCGATATTACCACCTATTGAAGCCAAGGGCTGAGTGTTAGCAGCGTCGGGTAACCATGCGTGCGGCCTGTGCGTGTTGATTCATGGTACATACTACGTAGGTATCTGATTCCTACTCTACGGCCGTACACTCATCACCGTCATGACGCCATTCAACTGAAGTGGACGGTGAGGCTGTGACGGCTGCCATGTTCGCGGTAGATGCTCCACGCTAATACCTGTGGCTTTGCCACCACGAGACATGCAGCACTTGACTAAGCCTCGTGGGAAATCTGCAAGTGTTCTAAGATAGCGTTATCGTTCCCGGCGATGCGGGAACGGGTGAAATGGCCCGCAAAGCGCAAGGCACATGCCATCGAACCTCAGTCCCATACTACTATATTTATCCTCGTCGGTGGAACAGCCTGCAGGTTGGCCCTGCAGCTGTACATGGTAGGTAAAACCCCTCATCAGCACCGACTGAACGAGCCTTGAACCCCATGGTGTTGGGGGGTCTGATACGCATGCGTGACACCACATGAGGAGGTCCCTAATTATGGTAGAGACGGTGTCTATTGGGGGGTTTCCGCACATCAGAGCTTGTGATAACCAGGTGAGCTCTCTCCTGCATACCTAGCTTCTACCTGGCTACATAGCAATCTTTGTGGCGAGCTCACCGGAGCCTTCTAACCTTAGATTTTCCCGTCTCTTCTAAGTGAGATAAATCCAATATGACATATCATTAATAAATATAGCTGGTCTAGGACTGGAGATAATGAGGTATCTGAGAAGTAGTATTTCTCGTCGTCACCCCTGTAGGTGTTCATCCGCAGCTCGCGAGCCGCGACTGTTAAGGTGGTGGTGTTTCCCCCCTCCCACTACCATATCTGGTCGTAGTCTCAGCCGCAGCCTGCCTTAACGGGTTGAAACTTATGCTCGACCTGATCAACATATTCTCCGCTCGATACAGCATTCAGCCGCCGTGGTTCGTCACTTCTCCCGTGTAACGTATCAAGGGGGTTCTGCATGCATGGCATGTGTGGTGCAGGGATCGTGGAAAAGGTTTTGCCACCCAGTTGGGCTTGGTGCACCGTCTGATGCTTGTTGATGCAGAACTTGATACTGAATACTGAATAAAGAACACTTTCAGCTTACCTCCCGGTGAGCTGGAGGTTGGGCGCGACAATGGGGGGCTATATACATCAGCCTTTCCTCTCCAATGATCAAGTTGGAGAAGGGCTTCCTGTCTTGTCTCGGTTTAATCCAGTTTCTTTCTTATTATCGGTCATCAGGGCAAGCCTCAGCCAAAAATGGGCTCATATGTTTCGGTTCCTTGGTGCGAGGCAGAGTATCATGTCATCCCAAATTGTACGGTTGTTGGTCAGATAACAGACGTTGATGGGAAGAATGTCACGCAACCGCCCTATGCAAGCATTGGTGATCAGACTAGAGGGTATGTATGAGATGCGATGTGCTAGGCTTTATGTCTTCTTTGTTCGAACCCCTTATATCGTATAGTGGTCTCAAGTATAGACTAATATATCGGTAGTATGTCATAAGATCCTCACCACCGTGTTGCCTCTAGAGCAGATGTTGACATATGACAGGCGAATTTCAAGGGGATCCGGATATTGCTGGCATAGGAGTACGTTTTCTACTTCTTTCATGACAGCTTGCTTTGCTAATGACGATCTAGATTCTCTCCGTCTTCGTTGGAGTTACTGGATTTGCTGTCGCTTTGAGTTTTGTGGATGTCGCATGGCAGGCCTACAAGGTCTGGCGTTTGCATAGAACCTATACCAAAGAGTAAGAAACATACGAGACTGATGTTAACTTTAGTTAATATTTCTTAGAGAAAAAGAGAAGAAAGGTCACGTCAGCGCCTCTGAAATATTAGAGACGCTGGTTCTTGGCTGTAGTGACCAACAAGTGGTCACAGGAGCCGCCTACGCACTTACGCTCCGATATTGGCGAGGCTGCACGATCTCGGCCTACCATTACAACATTGTCGCTAACATGATGTTGCTTACTTGCGCAACCCATCTCTTGTCCGTTACCATAGTTCGCAACTATTGGAAGTACCCCTTGCTGGCTGCCCTTCGTGTCATTTGCATAACCGGCGTCTTCATTGTCACCGGATTGCTTATGACGAACCAAAACGCGGATGTTAATATCCCTTTCCCCACGGGCGTCCCGTCGGGCAGCCAGTCTGATAGTCTTCTCTTTCTGCCGGCGGCCTGTTTCCAGAGCGAAAGAAATACCGCCACGGAGACCTTCAGGGAGTCGACGGCCACCGCAAAGAATTTCTTCATCGACACCGTTTACAAGTCGACGCCCCGCAACCTGATCCAGGGCTGGAATTGGTACGTCATCATCCTCCTCTTCTACGGCGCCGCCATCATCGCCGAAGTGCTCCGGTTCTTCCGGCGCGGCAGCCACAGGCCGGGTTGGCGGGCACGCGTCGGCAAGAAGTTCCGTCACTGGATCGGCCTCGCGAGTCCCCTGCGGAAGGTCATCCAGAACCTGTTCCTGGCATACCTCATCGCCGGCGTGGGGATCAGCTGCGCGGCCGTGATCTTGTCGACGCGGTACATCTTCGACCTTCGAAGGTGGGTGGACGAGTCCGGGTGGATCGAGGACGACAATCCGGAGAACGACGCAACGAGCTTCGGTCAACTGGTCCCGATCTTCTCGAGCGCCCTGATCATCTTCAGCTTGTGCCAGGTCCTCAGCGGTTGGTCCCCCCTCCCCTCTCTTCTCTTGGACCCCTCTCCTCTCATCTCTAAGTGTCTGCCCATCTGCGTTCATTGTACTAACGTTTCTATTCCACCACAGAAAAAATAACGCGCCACCACAACCGCAAGCATGCCGGCGACGAGCCCCCGGAGGAAGGCGGCACCATCCAGTACCTCGACCCGTCGAACTACAACCTCATGTCCCCTCCGCCCGAGAAAGACAGCAACACGGGCTACTTCGGCGCCGCGGCCGTGGCCGGCGCCAGCACCAACGCCGGTACGCCCCCACGCATCGACCTCGACCACCAGTCCTCCTGGGCCAGCACCTTCTCTCCCTCCACCGTGAGCGTGACGGGCGGCGGCGGCAACGTCGGCACTGCGACCACGACTCCAGGCACGACCGCGAAAGACGCGACCGCGACGCCGCGCCCCTCGCAGCTGAGCCGATTCTCCACGCCGCCGTCCGCGAAGAACAAGGCCGGCTACAGCGCCGTGCCTACCCAGCCCCCTCAGGCTCAGGCTCAGGCGCAGACGGGATCTGCCCGGAACGAGACTCGGAACGAGAACGTGAGCCCGGTTTCGTCACACGGCTCTGCTGCCGGTTCGCCTGTGCCCCAGTCCAGAACGCTCACGGAGGCGCGGCCGGGGGGGCCCAGTCGGTCTTCGACGCAGCAGTCTTAGCGCGGGTGAGCTGGCTGGGTGTCTGGAATGATGTTTGTATGATATTTAGCTGTGTTTGCGAGTTTTCCTTGCTATCTATCGGACTTGGCTCGGTATACGTCGATATATGCGTTGTTTGATATCCAGGTTTGCTACGGTGGGTTACCCATCGGGGTGTTTTATATAGAACAGTCACTCCTTACGAGGATGTGGGCAGGGGATAGACGTTACGTACCTACCCTTCGATGCTAATGATCAGATGATACCTAATCGGATGAGTTGTGCGTGTTCATGCCTGGGTGAAAATTAAGTATATGGCGGCAATGAGGTCTCGTTACCTGTTGTACCGGTCATTATGCAAGGGGAAATAGACTATCTATTGAGTTGTTTCGAGTCTAGTGTGACTCGGCGCAAACATGACATGCATATGTGTGATAGTGGCTACTAAGGTAAGTTGTTCGCCTTTGGTGTGACTTGGTCGTCTAGGTTAGGGGTTATATTCTGCAATAAGAAAAGACGTTAGGTTTTCTAGACCTTCACATGTAGTACACTTACTTTATTTTTGAAGTATGTATGTATATATCTGCATACATGAGGCTCGTCTATGACTGAGTGCTGGCTTATAGTCGCATGCTCTTGACTTCTGTTGGGCGGAATCCTGTCTAGCATATTGGCAGTAAATGATATATATATATATATATATATATCCATACATATGTACGCATGTATATCGTTCAAATACATATATGCGGCATAGATCTAGAGTCTTTGGCTTTTTCATCGTACATATCACTTACAAGGTGGAGCGCAGTGTTGAGTAAACTATCTGTGGTTGCTCTTTATTAACGAAAATGGGGGTTACTTATATAAGTAACATATTCAGTATCTGAATATCCGTATGTAATCTCTATGTCTTTCATTAGATATAAATATTATACATACCTAATCTGACCGAATAACTCGCTCTCATACCTTAGGCGAAGTGGACGTCCACATGAACTTAAATGGCTGGAGTGATACGAATACATATAACGCTGCAGTTTGAGTCTAAGTCATACTGTAAATCTAGCCCCAGGGGTATGTGACACTAAAACTAGGTAATGCTTGAGATCTCCTCCATAAATAGCACAGAGAGGTACAGTATTAACAACTGATCTTATGTATCTCGAGGGAAACATACACTGGAGAGCTGATAGCTTCGGCGGTGTGTGGCCCCCTGTCCGGCAATGTTCCCCGCAATGATCAGCGGCTTTTCCCCACTCCGACATACTGTATCTGAGGGGGTTGACCCCACCTGGCGCCGTCTCGGTCCATTACCTGCCCTGCTATTTTTTTCGACGACCTCCACTTCGATTGAACCGCTTCCAACACACGTCTTCCCGCCTTTCAAGCTCGTATTCCCTGCGTTTTATCGTCTCCGTTCGATGTACTCACTGCGTCGGAGACGGAGAAGATGCTGCTATTCATTATTCGAACTATCTTACCTTCATAAGGACCTTATAGTGCATACATCAACGGGCGGATGATCAGCGCCTCCATCTCCCTTTAGCTTCACCCATCCACATCATCGTCACCATGGCAGACCACGAACAGCAGCCTGTCGCTTCTCCGTCCCCTCACCCTTCTGAACCGCCTCAACCGTCTCAACCGCCACAGGCTCCTCAGCCTGTCTTTCAGATGCCCGACTGGGAAACGATAACGCACCCTCCGAAACCTCGCCAGTCACTGCTCGGTCGACTCTTTCCCTCCAGTAGCTTCACAGATGACTATCTCTCTACACCGGGGCCCCGTTCGACAGCGACGGACAGTCGATTATTCGCAAAGGACGCATCCGACCAATCTTCCACCCTTCCAACGCACACGGCCGGTTTAACGACCGCCGAGACCGAGGGAACCAAGCCCACGCTCGCCGTCCGACTGCGCCAGCGCCTGGACACCACCTTCCCGCCACACCGGACCTACTTCGGCCGCCCGCGCCGCTTCCTCTTCCTCTGCGTCTTCCTGCCCCTCGCGATCTTCATCTTCGTCGTCCTGCCTCTCGCCATCGGCCTCGGGGTTGGGCTATCGCGCCGCTCGAGCAACCGGGACCTGCCCCTGCCTAGCAACGAGGACGTCTTCACCGGCGACCTGACGTACTACGAGCCCTCTCTCGGCGCCTGCGGCGTGCAGTCCGACGGCGGCCAGGCCATTGTCTCCATCTCGCATCTTGTCTTCGACGCCGCGGGCGCCGACGCCGGCGACGACCCGAACGATAATCCGCTCTGCGGCATGAAGATCCGGGTCATGCGCGACTTCGTCGAGGCGCAGGCGGGTAACCACAGCGTTGATGTCACGGTCGTCGATCGGTGTGTTGGATGCGAGGCTACGGACCTCGATCTCAGTCTGGCTGTCTTTACACAACTGGCGCCACAGGACAGTGGGAGGGTGGTTGGGAGCTGGGCGTGGCTGAGCTGAATTCAGGGTTTGAGGTCTATTAATTATTTTTTTTCTTCTTCTCCCCTCTATGAACAGAGGGCTATATTAATGACATGTACGGCCCTGGAAACGTTACTAGACGGTAGGGGAAAGGAGAAGGAGTAGGGGATTTGATTTCGTGTATTTGGAGTTCCGAGGACACCGGAGGCGGATTATACCCCATCTTGCTATGATTTCGAGATTTGTACGAGTATATGAAATCATGTAGGCAACGAAGAATGAACTTGCAATTTACTGCCACATTCTGCTGCAAATAGATATGCACGTGCCGAGATAGAGAGATGAAGTAAGCTTGTGGGTTACCTAGATTCTTATCATTATGTTCTTTCATGTATACTTATATATCTCGGCTAGGGGAAAAGAGATATTGAAATTTGTGATGGGGCTTGTGAAATTTGATCTACGAGGTAGTATATTTAAGACTGAAGTGGGGTTTTTATCTTCCTCCCGCGCTCCCTCCCTCTGGGCGTATACATGCCTATATATACGTATGTTTTTTTTGGAACGGAAACTGTTTGTAGTAACGTTTCAATGTGTTGAAATAAATACGCAGGTTATGAGTGTGTACATCAGTTGTATTAATGATAGTTAGAGAGGTAAAGTATCACAGGTAGATGGGGGATGGATATCCCCTATATAGCCACAGGTGTGGGTCGCCAGCCACCTGTATATTCACATACCAGCCACCAGATATTCCAATACAATGCAACTAGACCCTCTGATATTCGTAGTTGGGATAAGCTTATTTATGCATAATCAGTCTGCTGGACCTATTTAGGTATACCTATCGGTTTCTCGGAGTCTTACGGCCGCTGACGTTTTATGAAGTGTCCGTTGACTTGTGGGCTACGCAGTTATGTCTGTGACATTGCTCTCTCGATATAGGAATAGGCGGTTCCGCCTATGTGGTGGTGTATATGGGGTGTATAGTTTGTTGCTATGCGAGTTGATAGGTATGAATCGCTGTTGCTGCCCTTGGGTTGGCAGGTATGCTTGAAGGTAGTAATGATAAGGGAGAGGTGTTCGTTGTTGAGCCATATATATATATATAACTGCGTAGTTAACGTGGAGCTTGTTGACCGATGGTGCGCTTTGGGGGTAAGTAACCCGGGAGGGCATGTAGACTTCACACATCAAATGCTGACTGAGGTCCTGGAGTTATGCGGTATCGCAAATGTAGCACATATTTAGTTAGACGCCGGTAAATTTAGTCGAGATGTGATCAATAAGGTGTGTGAGAGTTGGGACCTAGGTCTGAGTATGTATGTATAACTATGTTAAAGCTCACTGCTAAAGTACTGCGTAGTTTAGAACTATCTAAGACTTGGTATCCTGCACAGTATATGTAAGATATTTAAACCGAGTCGTGAATGGCTTCAAGCTCGATAAGAATAATATCATGTCCAGATATTAGAAGTTTAGTTTGTGGTAGAACACACAAAAAGATATTATGAATCTGGGAGATGGAGATTTATGAGTCGGCTGGAACGACATGGGAAAGGGGGATGATTATGAATAAGACGGACACTGAAGCCTATCTCTTTGTTAACTTTAAAGAAACTCTAGATGATTGTTTTCTAGGAGTTGGTGTAGTATCAAGAAGATTGGGTGATTTATTGAAGGGATACTAATAGATCAGTATCTATCTGAGTTGACGTGGGTATGTTATATGGATGGTGTATTGGTAGGTCGGAGGCGAAGATTAGTATTTATAGGGAAATAGATAGCATCGTAGGCCGTTAAGCTTGAAAATTACATGTATACAACTTGGTTATATTATAGTGCATTGCATTTCCGAGAAGATGAATTTGCTAGAGATACATTGCATTCAGACGCTCCCCATTATAGACGGTGGATCTACCGTACCTATGTCTGTGAAATTTATTTCTTTGCAAGTTAACACTTTTCGGGCTGGTCTGTGTACAGCTAGGGTCTCATCGCGAGCCTGCTTGATCCTAAAGCAGACTGCTCGACGCTCATGTCCATACTGATCTTCAAGCTGCACACGAACTACCGCGAGAAAGCCAGTCTCTTGCAGAGCCCATGTTTCTTCAAATGGGCCATTATGCTCTATTACTGCCCAGTAAAGCCTGTTCATGCTGTCATCGTCGCATAGGTTCCGCCACCATTCTATCCTGTGAAGCCTCTCAACTGGCACGGCGCACCAACCAATCTTGAGGTATTTCTTCCCACCTAATTCTGTACACTGGAGGGTAAAAATATCTGTGTTGCTTCCTTCTCGATTATCTTGGAGTTGCCGCCGGCTAAGCAAGAAATTAAACTGTGAAAAATTGCTTGTAGGTGTGCGTGTGTATTCGCGAGCTACCCTAAAAAGACGGTCTGCATAGCCTTGAATATTAAGACCGCACCGGCAAACATGGCCGAGCCTGTCTTCCGGCGAATTATCGAAGATGCATGTCTTTAACTTCCAGCTCCTGGAAATTGTTGTGATACTCGCGTAGAATATATTTAAGCGTTGGAAATAACGCCCCGTGGCTTTCAGTAACAAGACTGCATAGAGCCCCCCCTTTAGGAGTCGGTCACGCTTTGCGTGTATATAATGGCTCGGCAAAATCGGACAGAGACTGACCATCCGGCATGGGAAAGCAGCAAGCCAAAAATTTTCGAATCTACGATCAGGCTCAACATTTTCCTTTTCGACTGATTTAATTGCTGAAAGAGCGTCATCATCTAGCGGGTTGCCACCTTCTAGATCTAAAGGACGAGTAAATAGAGTAATTTGAATGCTGTGGGCTGTAACATTGCTTATTTGGCCGAACGGTCCATTGTCTGTTGATAAGAATGAATCCATTTGCTGTATACGACGAGGACATGCGAAGGCCACCAAATCCGGAGCTAGAAGACTGCTGAGGCCATAATGCTCCGGGATATTGAAGTGATGGAGACAGGGTAGATTTTGGAAGCGGCCGTGTAGGAAAATGCTGTGGTCCTGCGTCTTCTGGATTATCTCTGCCTGAAGCCTGGAAAAAGCCTTATTACCTTCGCCATATAACAGCGGCATGTTGACATCGAAGAGACCTAGCAGACAATAGGCCTTGTCTTCCACACGGGTGGTTTCACGTCTTGAGGCCCAGTGTAGACGATCATAGACCCCGTAGGATTTCATGGACCTTGTACCGTCTAGCACATTCTCAGGTATGCTGGTGACTACGGAAAGGGAGCCTTTCCATTCATTTCTGGTGCCAAGGTAAGACCAATCACGGTTGAAGAAGAGTACGCAGTACGGTGCTTAGAGTATCCTGTTAGCGACTTGTTCTTGGCCAAGAGCTGAATGGCGGCGTAACGACATGGGGCAAAACTGAAGTCAAGGTCTTATATACGTACCTAGAAGTTCCTGTAAAGTCCACCCACGCGTAAACCATCGTGAGTGCCTGAAGTCATGCTTCGAGTCATTGATGGGTGGTGCCCGTGAACCAGGAACAATAGTGATATCTAGGTTTCGTAGTTTTCGTAGGACTGGTAGGTCTGGTAGGTATTGTAGGTCTGGTAGGTCTTGTAGGTCTTCCAAGAAGGCAAAGCAAACGACGGACTGCTTGTACCACTGGAACATGGAGTTGATAGCTTCGCTTAATTCCGCACTCGAGGACTTGTCGATACAACACGTATCAACCCATGCCCAATCAAGACCTTCCCGTATTGTCTGCGCGCAGCATCCTGCGATCTTGGCGAAACCTTTCTTCTTGCGCGCAGCTGGGACATTTGTCATGTCCTGGAATGAGACTTCTTCCTCACCCCAGGTGTGAGATAGAATTGCGTAAGGCGGGATATTCTCCCCGATGAACATGTGTAAAGAGAAGTCGTGCACATCAATCAGATACATCTTGGACCGGCTTTCCTTTGATGCTATAAGAAGCACTCTTAATTGTAGACGGTATGTTGTGATAGGGGTGTATAGACTTTGACTACCTAGATGTGCTAGATAAGCTTAGGCGGGAAATTAGTTGCTGAACAGAATCAAAACAACGAGGTCGCCCGGGTCGCTTAAGTAGTCGGAGAGTTGAGAGAAACTGAACAACTGGCGGAGGCTGTGCCATCGGAATGATATATAAGTACCCAATCATAGGACTTGGTATACGTAGTATTATGTATGTATGCATATAACCGCCGAGCATCCATTGATTCCACCAGGTTACTCCTCAACTAGGCATAGTGCGAGGCATTCGAAACTATCTAATGTATCATATGTATGTCTCTATCCGGGACTCAAGTCGTCATTGAATACATGCGAGCCCTAGAAAGCTAAGATTTAATGCCGGCTTCGCACTTCTTAAGCCCATATCAAGACCCCCAAAAGAAATTACACTTTTAAAACCACCTCCAAGATATACATATTTCGTTCAATGTCACCGTCGCCACTCGCCAAACAGTAGTGTAAAAACAACCCTAACGTCCCCAGTCGACCCGCGCATTCCCATTCGCTCTCCTGGATCTTGCCTGGCTGATGTTCTATGACTACCATGCTCTCAAATCCTATAGTAATGACTATATGGCATCACTTGCTGCCAAAGTAGGAGTTGAGCTACATCTTTGTTCGGCCGGGTATAGAGCATGGAGCTGAGGCTTGAATGATGCCTCTTCATCTGCCTGGCAACGTGTCAAGGCATGAGTGAGTCGCTGTTCATGGGGGATATAATAAAAAGGCGGACGTTATGGTAAAGAGGGAAATATATTTCGCAAGCGTATTTTTATATAATACGCTAAACCCCGAGGTTTACAGATTAATATAGCAAATAGTTAAGTATTGCCTTTAACCGGCTATAAAGAGGATATAATGTCGAACTCGTACATCGTACAAAGCGTCTTCGGACAAGATTTATTACATAAAATACGTTAACAATAACAACAACGTATTGCTAATACTGAGAACTGAAATTCAGCTTCAGATTGGTCATCTTGAATAGTGTTAATGAGCATGTCGGAAGCGAAGTCGAGGATTTGAAGAATCCTGATCCAATCATCTTGGAGCTGTGTAAATTGTATGCGGAAATGTGACATTTCTAAATGTTTACCTGCGAGTAGATACTGTAGATTGGGGGCTATAATATGTACAATAGATAAACACTACTACTATTGAAGACTAAGCAGCTAAGATTTAAGTATAACGGCTATACTTGGAGACTTTCTCCGACGTTAAATCGCTAGACTGCTTGACTGCTTAGGTATTTATGTACCTAGGTAACCAGTCCTATGGAATGCCCGGGCGCTATCGATACGCCTAGTCTTCGGACAGTTCCGGGGGCGGCCAAAGCCAAGCTCAGGGATCTGCAGGCACGAATTCGAATTCGAAGGGTTCTGGAATCCTGACATCACCACTTCACCTACAACATAAATTCATTGTATGCATGTAGCCCAAGTATCTCACCTCGACATTCTCATCCGAAGGCTCGGCAATCATCACAACTAGCGAGGCTAACACGATGCCACATTTCAGGCGTCTTCGTCTATGATACTTGGCTTTCTATGCTACGAAGAATTCAGCCCCTGAAGATAGACGTTAGACTTGCATCTTTCGCGTCCACAATGGCTAGGGCCAGCAATGGCCTAGCGGTTCCTCTGGAGACGCCCCGGCGCAGTGCGAGGAACATCAAGAAGGAAGCTTCCGGAGATGATTTAGCTGTTAAACACGAGGAAGACGTAGCTACAAAGACGCCAAAGACTGGTAAGCGGGGGCACGCGCCGGCGACGCCAGCGCGCCGCAGCAAGCGAGCCAAAACCGAAGATGTAGAGGGCTCCAATTCTCCCGCTGGAAAAAGCGTTGTCAAGCCGTCTGCCTCCCCGACGCTAGTGAAACCTGAGGCATCGCCTAGCAGCAAGAGCAAGAGCAAAGAGGACAAGGCGGCGGGGCTGCAAGCGAAGAAGCTGAAATCGTACGCGCAGTTCGCGAACGCGTCGCCGTTCCCGGACTTCCCGCACCCCACGCCGGCGGAATGCAAGCTGGCGCACCGGATCTTGGCAAGTCTGCACGGCGAGCGCAAGCGGCCCGCCAAGGTAACGGCGCCGACGCGCGCCGCCGGGTGCGGGAACTCGTCGAGCGTGCTGGACGCGCTGGTGCGCACGATCCTGTCGCAGAACACGAGCGACAAGAACAGCACGCGGGCGAAGCTGAGCATGGACGCCGTCTACGGCGGCAGCGACCGGTGGGAGGCGATCGTGGCGGGCGGGCAGGCCAAGCTGCAGAAGGCGATCGAGACGGGCGGGCTCGCCGCGACCAAGAGCAGGGTCATCATCAGCGTCCTGCAGCAGGCCAGGGAGAGGTACGGCGCGTACTCGCTCGACCACCTGTTCGAGGCGTCCAACGACGACGCCATGAGGGAGATGCTGGGCTTCCAGGGCGTCGGGCCCAAGACCGCCAGTTGCGTCCTGCTGTTCTGCCTGCAGCGCGAGAGCTTCGCCGTCGATACCCACGTGCATCGCATCACGGGACTTCTGGGCTGGCGGCCGAAGGACTGTAGCAGAGACGAGACGCACGCGCATCTCGATGCTAGGATACCCGATGAGGATAAGTACGGCCTGCACATCCTAATCATCACGCACGGGAGACAATGTGAGGAGTGTAAGGCCGGGGGAAAGAATCTCGGCAAGTGCGAGCTAAGAAACGCGTTTAGGCATGGCAAGGTCGAAGGGCTCGCTGGAGAGGAGATCAAGCATGAAGAGATCGAGCATGTCAAGAAGGAGGAGCTAGACGTTGAGACAACCAACGATGCTATCGCCCATGCCGTCGAATAGGTTTTTCACAATGCTTTGTTCACTCTGCTATGCGATGCGAGGGCCTTCTGGTCCGAGAAAGCGCGGACTATATCAACAGACTCCCTTAACCGGTACAAGACTAGAGTTAGACTAGCTGTCATGATCTCCACGGTGTTGTAGAGAGGCCGGTGTGTATGCTAAGAAGTTTAAAGCCCATATTGTCTGAATTTCCGCGTATTAGGTTGTTCACTTAGCCTAATCCTACCACAATAGAGTGTTCCGATACTATTTTAAAGCTGCAAAATAGTAGATAAATTTCAAATAAGTGCTAGCGATAATCAGGATACACAAAGATTCTTACCCATTCCAAATCGCGGCAGCAAGTTCACCTCAGTATTCTGGAAGGACCTCTCCGAGAGAAGTTTGGCGCACGACTGGGCATATCATCAAAATCATCTTCAAGGAGACGGCCTAAGTAATACCTACGAAAAGGAATCAAATTGATCGAAATAGCACTTTTCAGACCATCACTTCACGCATCCTGAACTCGATTGTGCAGAGAGATAGGAATAAGTACTTATAACAGGGCCGAAGACGCTGGGAAACATTATAGTCGTCAGAAAGAAAGAAAACCGGATCTCACACGCACCAGCTCAATCCGGGCTTCCACGCCACGCGAAGAGAAAGCTGCAGGAATACCTCCGGGCGTGGGCGGCCGATGGGGCGATCGAGTGGGTTAGGTAGCATCGTCTGCAGGACCCTGGGTTCACGTGTGGAGCATGGCGAGAAAGTTCCTGGGAATGCATGCGCAGGAGGAGATGCATTTTCTGGGACGACGGGGGTCTGCTTCTCGCGCATCGACGGGGAGAACACGGCCGTGGGACTCATGAGGGCGCTGAAGACCCCTCGGGGAAGACGAAGGATAGGATGGGTGTTCCTGACCGACCTCACCATCGACCAGAAGCAGCTTCTCGCGGCGTTATGGAAAGAGTGCAGGCAGGGTGTGAAGTGCACACCTACTACAAAAGGGGGAAACTTGAGACAGCGAATCCTTCATCAAGACGAAGCAAGGAGACGGTCCGGTCCGAAAGAGCGACGACAAACTTGGCCCCTTTGCACTCGTTGAGACTGGGATCGTGACGGGAAAATTTGAAGGTCACCTGGAAAAAGGGAGCCCGGTGGGATGATGAACGAGCAGCGGCTCGGACTGCCAAAGCAGAAATTGGCCGATATTGTGGCCCACGACCTCCAGTCTGTGGGTGGCCTGTACATAATTCAATCAACCAGTCATGGGGGTCTCCGGGATGTCTGGAGCGAGGAACAGACCATGGGGCGATCATTATCCGTTTTGAGGCGTTTTTGAGAGGATATACTGGGGATACGTGTATTTTTTCTTAGTGGTCTCACCGCTGGGAAATAAACATCGTTGTTCTTGAAGCTGTAGGTTGTTTTATGTACGCAGTAGTTCGTCTAATATGAATGGGAAGTCCACATTCGTAGCTATTGCAGGTATTGCAGGAACAAAGTTGCCATAATTCTCGATTTAAATACATACCTACAAGCCAGACCATCAAGACTGGGTGCTTTACAATGCCATAGCAGCAATGTAAAAGGAGAATTCTCGGGTTGGAGGAGTAGCAGGAGGCGGTGGCGGAGGTGGTCGTGGTGATTGTTCATCGGATACTTAATCATCCGTTGGGTCGAGTATGCAGTTGGGATTTTTTTTTCATGGCGAGATGCGGACGGTGTCTTGCATCCGGCCGCTGCTTACTCGAAAACGCGAGATGTCGTTCATTTCGGCCGTGAGAGAAAGATTTACCTGAATCTCTCACCTCTCCTCAACAGAGCCGCTTTAGGTCCACAACAGGACCGACTCGGTACTTTGCTCGGTCACCCTAGAAAAAACCTCTCATAGTAGGCTGCGTATCCAGTGTTCTTCTTTCGCACCGTTGTCGCATTGACTGACGGAGCACAGATGCGACCTTGACTGCGGTCAAACATCGTGTTCACAGGCTCACGGGAATTCGTGTCTGACAGGAATCGTCAGTTGTGCGAGTGGTTGGGTTGGCAGCACGATAGAACATGTGAAATCTTCCTAAATAAGCCTAGATCTCGGCACCTGTGGATCGAGGGGCACCGTAAATCCGGCACACTCCGACATGACGAAACGGTTGTGTGCCGGCACCTCCGGTAGCGGGTCCCTCCTAGCTTGGAACTGGTCCAAGCAACTCAACTCCAGCAAACGTCCCAAGACGCGTCCCATATATGTGGATGAGCTCATCATTGCAGGAACCCATAAAAATTGGCAAAATGGCCGATAATTCTCCAGGCATCTCGCGACTTACATGTACTGTCGTGAGACGAACCATAATGGGCCATGGCGGACCATATGATGACGATGGAAACCGGTACTTCCACCTTATCTATTCACTACTTAGGTTACCTAATTCATGTTTATACAAACTTTAAATACGAGCACTATGGCCCTCTGCACTGCAGTGGAAGCTTTGGTCTGTTTATCACACACCTACATATTCAGTCTATGTGACCTGAATCCTCCTCCCCATCCTCCTACTTCTTCTCCTCATCATCGTCACCATTATCGCCTGTAAACTATTATGGGCTTCCTCAAACGCTACACCTCTCAGGTGGAAGCACCAAATGGCGTCAAATCAGAACAAACGTCGCCCGAGACGGCGGCGGTGAAACAACAAAGAATTACCTTCATGGCATGCTTCCTGGGGCTTGTCGCCAGCGTAGGCGGTTTCATGTTCGGTTATGTCAGGTGAGTAGGCTTACACGCTTTTCATGCAGAGACATGAATAATAATAAGAAGCTGACGATGATGGTCATTCGACAGCGGTCAGATTTCTGGCTTCTTCAACATGCTAGATTACGCCGAACGCTTCGGCCAGGAACAGGCGGACGGCTCGTACAAATTCGACGCCGCGAGACAGGGAGCGATCGTCGGTCTGCTTCCAATCGGGTGCCTGATCGGCGCCCTGATCGCCGGGCAGTTGGCCGACGCGATCGGTCGCCGTCTTGCCATATCAGCCTCGGCTCTATGGGCCTGCGTAGGGACCATCATTGAGATTTCGTCTCAGAGGGTTTGGGCGCAGTTTGCCATCGGTCGTCTGGTCACCGGTGTCTCCATCGGAGCGCTCTCCGTCGTGGTGCCCATGTACCAATCAGAGAGCAGCCCGGTCATCATCCGCGGTATCCTGGTATCGACGTACCAGCTCTTCATCACCCTGGGCATCTGGACCAGTTACATGGTCGACTGGGGCACCAAGGCCATGACATCGAGCGCGTCGTGGCGTATCACCAACGGCCTCGGTTTCCTCTGGTCCCTCATCCTCGGCCTCGGCATCCTCCTGCTTCCCGAGAGCCCCCGGTACGCATACCGCAAAGGTCGGGAAGACGAGGCGCGCAGGATAATCGCCAAGATGGCTGGCGTTGACACGCACGCGCGTACCGTAAACGACCAGGTCAACCAGATCCGCGTCAAGTTGGCGGAAGAGAACAACACCGTCAAAGCCAAGTGGTACGAGATCTTCACTGGACCGCGGATGTTGGAGAGAACCCTCCTGGGTATGATTCTACAGGCCGGACAGCAGCTCACCGGCGCCAACTTCTTCTTCTACTACGGGACGACCGTGTTCAAGTCCACCGGCCTGAGCGACAGTTACGTCACGCAGATCATCCTGGGTTCTGTCAACGTTGCTTGCACGTTCGTCGGTCTGTACGTTATCCAGAATGTCGGCCGCCGAAAGGCACTTATCGTCGGCGCAGCTTGGATGGTGGTGTGCTTCTTGTGAGTGGCTATTCTCCTCTCTTTGGGCTTGGCGCCTTGGTATTTGAAACTAATTGGTATCAATAGCATCTACGCTTTCGTCGGACGCTATGCGCTAGATTCTTCAGACCCCATGAACACCCCGGCGGCTGGCGCGGTGTTGATCGTGTTCTCTTGTCTTGCCATCGCCGCATTCGCTATCACTTGGGGCCCGCTAGTCTGGGCCGTCGTCGCAGAACTGTACCCTGCTCGGTACCGTGCCCCTTGTATGGCGTTGGCGACCGCTACCAATTGGTTCTGGAACTTCATGATCTCTTTCTTGTACGAAATACCCCTCCCCCCCTTTCGGGCTTATGGAAGTCCTGATTCGTAACCCCTATACTAACCATACAATTAGCACTCGATTCATCACCGATTCGATTAACTACTTCTACGGATTCGTGTTCGCCGGATGCTGTGCTGCTCTCATCTTTATCGTTTACTTCTTCGTTATGGAGACCAAGGACCGAAGCTTAGAGGAGATTGACACCATGTACATGCTTCATGTCAGCCCGAGGAAGTCAGCCAATTGGGACGGCAGCAAAGCTCCTGGGATGACCCCGGTCGAATCTCTCCATGAGGTTCAGGAAACCACGCATTCGCATGAAGAGGTCTAAAACTAGATACACGGGGGAATAGAATGAATATTATGTAGCGTTAATGAATAACACAACTCCGAGCTGTTCACTTTGGGCACAGTTCCTTTCGTCATGTTAAATGCTTCGGAGTTCTCTATATTCTTATGGATGACCATACCTAATGAACTTGTTAACGTCCGAGCATATCAGTCTTAAGTACCTACATATAATATCGCATCTATGGCGCATAGAACGGCTGGAGTGCTTCGAAGCAGAGGCAGTGTGTCTAGTGAGATGCCTACTACGTCAGGCATCCTCCACTTTCCACCCTAGCTGACTAGCGCGTCAGGGACTAGCTGCGAATAACCACATTTTTTTGTTGCGGTGGCCGACTTTGTCAATCAGGGGAAAACTTCGGGCACCGGCAAATACCCGAAGAAAAACCTAAGTCAGCCCTTATCGACTGGTATACTATAAAAGCCGGTAGAGGTTATCTTGCTGTGGGGTTGCAGGGATTCGAGCTCACTTACATACCTACATCCAAGAGCCATCCACTCACCGCCAGGCTATAACGGCTACACCATGCGGCCTATATTCTTGTGGTATTGGGAGAATTTACATAAAAGACTCGGCTTGTTCATACATCTAAGTCGTCTCTTTAATCATAATTAGTGCCTGCCCGGCGTTCCGGCCCGGGTAGCTCAGTAGCCCCTATATCGTTTCCCTCCCCGCGTCTGGGGACGTCTTCCCCTGTATCACGAGTCCAATCCTCAGGATTGGCGGCTTCGGGAACTAGGCGCAGAGGTCCGTCACGCAAAAGCTGGGCGCGCCAGAGTTCCAGGGTATGGCGGCCTGTGATCTGTCGTTGCTGCGCTACGCACTGTCCTAGATTGTCGTACCTAGGCCGTGATCGGCGCCGCGTCTCGAGAGTGGCCTGGAGCCAGGGGGTTAGTATGTCTGGTTGCTGACGCATGAGTTGAGATCTCTTGTAGCTCCGTGGTCGTAGTCGTTTCTAGTGGGTTAGGCTGGAGATGCAGTGTACTGGCTCTCTGAAGTATGGTCATCAATCGAGTCCTTTTTCAGACTGTTTTCGGATGTGAATGCTGAAGAGATTACATGAGCATACGTTTGTTGGATCTGGTTGAGGATGTATCGGTGACCGTTAAATCTAGCGTTCCAAAAAGTTGATAGATGTCCGGATTGTTGGTTGGTTCCGGGAGAAGTAATAGTGGCTCTGGATCGCTCCGTTGAACCAGGCGTAGATATTCTGGTACCGTTATGCTCAAGGACATGTCTACGTCTCCGACGGCCGCGGCGCTCTCACCTCTCCTGGAGATATGGTTGCGCCTCTCATAGGTCAGTTTTCGTCTCAGAGAGTCGGTGGGAGATTTACTTCACGATTTCACATTACAATCTGAAAGACTTGTCCCTATTTAACGTGGCCTACCCCCATTTGGGACACTTTCTTCACTAAGACATTGCTAATTCCAACACCTATATATTAGTTATGTCTAAGGAGCGCGAGCTATTTCGGGAGAGCTGTGCGCCTTGATTGACCATCTGAGATGTCTGCCGAGTAACCCAATAACTAGAAAATCCACACTATCGTACATTCCTGCCGTAAAAGAGGGAATTCGAAGAAAGGCAGGCTCTCTTCATACCTTCTATTAGCCAACGGCCTCAGAATTCAGGCTAGTCATCCCCATCTGCTGAGTAGTTATATCAAACAACCTTGATCTAAACATATTCTCATAGTTCTCCCAATGAAGAGTAGGATCTCGAGATGGGCTTCTCAGCGGCAGTACCGAGCCTAGTGCTTATCGTAGAAGCACCTCCGGTAGCGGGTCCACGGTGTGCGCTGGCCCACTTGATAGCAAATTCCACCGCGCCGATTTCCATCATGTCCGCCATTATTTGCAGGCGATCAGCCCCAGTCAGGTCGTAGTCATGTCCGTTGACGGTTGCCGTGTCAAGCGGGACAGTCTGATTGCACTCAGTGTGCTGGGTAAGACTCGGCACTTTGGAACGTAGGTCCAGGCCACGCTTAGGAGGAGGTTGGCATTGCGTGATGTTGGCGACGAAGGCGGTTTGGAAAGGAACGTTTCGGTAGCAAATGTTGAGGGAGCCGGTGCTCGTGCAGAGGCCGCATTCACCGGTGTTGGTGACCTCGGTAAACACCAAGATGCCGGTAGGCCCGGAGCTTATGGCACGGACGGTTGGGAAGCTGGAAGGCGACGGTGGCTGCTCGCAGCACTGGAATTTGTCGTAGCCGTTGCATGCCAAGCTGTTGCCAGTGCAACCTTGCCTGGAGTACCATCGGATGGTAAATGGACCAGCTGCCGCAAAGGAGGATGTGGCGATGAGAAGAGAGAAGCTGAGTTGGAACCTCATGGTGTAGCTAGAATGATTTGATGATTTACTAGTAAGAGAAAGGGTCTTGTTGTTGATACTCGAGTGATGATGGAAATTAGCAGAGACATGTCAGCCTTGGGGGGAGATAAGTCCGACTCTTATAGACCCGCTATCTTCATCTGAAGATGACTGTTCGGGATTCAAGATGACGCGGAAATGAACGGTCAGCGTAAAGCAGCATGACTCAGGCAGTAAGAGAGCCCCGTGTCCTGACTACTCTATAAGCAGAACCCATCGGCATTGCGCACCACGATTTTGGTTAGTTGCCTAGAGATCTATTCGTCACAACACGAGAATAGACGTATTATATTACTATAGTAGAAACACGTATCTGCAAGCTCGACTTATGCAACAAGCTAAGGATGCTATCTAGGGGAGAGGGAGAGAGAGAGAGAGAGAAGAGGGGGGTTGGAGGGAGGGACTCAATAAGAACAGCCCAATTTATCAACTAGGTCTTTATTAGCACCTTTGATGGTGACAGAATAAGAGCCTCAAGGGTGTGTTCGAGGTATTGTCGAAGCAGAATAAATTAACTAATATTACAAGTCCTCAAGGCTGTCAAAACGTTGGTATAATAAGCCAGGTGAAACCCCAAGGGACGCTACATGGTCAAATGGTGCGTGTTTCCTGAAAAACGATGGACAAAGATATTAGAGTGCTCAGAAACCTGTAAAGATATCTATCCAATCTGTGGTTGCAGTGAGAAATCTCATTCGCCGGAACAAGTTAAGATATGACAAGTGGCACCCCTAACTCTCAAAAAGTGCTAATCGCTACTCAATACATAAACACAGGTTTAAGAATAAGCCAAATGCATGAAATCGAAGCCATCGCGAGTTTTCCTAGAGGCCCAATAACCCTTTGTAAAACGTCTAAACACGGCCCCTCTATCTGAAGATACCTACGTTATCTTTCCTATAGACCTAAGTCTCCGGTTTCTTTTTTGTTTATGCATTATATAGCCACCCACTGGTATAGAATTCTTTTAGAAAGTCTGTAGCTGCAAATGCCAACTGGAACTTATCGCCTAGACGTGGACGATTCTCAAAAGACATGCTAGATTTCCAAGATTTTAATGAGATTGATGATTTATGGCTAGTAGTCAGCTGTAGGAACGTCTAATTCTTTGAGCAATACTATACCTAGGTTAAGGAGAGAGGCGCATGATCTTCGTGTTTAAGCCTGAGCTCCAATGAATATGATTTAGTTTCCATTACTTTAGTCCCCACTCCGACCACGAGGAATTGCATACGAGTTTATGTGCCAAGAGTAAGAAGTGGCGTGCGACCTCAGCTACTCTTTAAGCCATAGGGCTCTTATGGTTGGGGTGAGACTGCATGATATGCACGCATGGCGGACGCCGTGGACACGATGACCCAAGATATCGAAACCTGGAGTTCCGCGGAGTGGAAGTTGTCAGGTGGCCACACAATCACCTTTCTTTATCTACTTACTTAGCTTATTACTGCAGCTAGGTCTTGTTTCGGCCACTCACAGTTATATAAGCCCGGATGTCCAGTTGTCTCTGACGTGATAGAAGTAGTACTCCTTTAAAGGTAAAGATCCTCTTCTGATAGATACCCTCAAGCGGCTGAAGGAGGGCCTCATCTCTTTTTACGGCCTGTAGATGTTGCATCTGCCATAATACGGAATACGGAACGGATCCCGATCTTGATCGATTGCATGAACGAATGTGATTAATCATGCGTTATATTTGGGGCTTTTTCAGCTTGTCTCTTCTTGCAGTTGCTCGAGATTGTATATTATGAGGTGCTATTTCGGCATATAGTAATATCGAAGTTCCCAAATCGTTGGCTCGGTTTGGCGGAACCTCAACATATCCTCCACACTTGAAGAATCTTCATGAGTTTTGCCTTTCTGTCGAAGATGGAATGATTTTGGCGGTTAATACTGCGAGTTGAAAAGCGACTTGTCACGTCATCTTACGAGGGGGATACGTCTGCATCCAGACTGGTTAATTATCAGCCTTTCAGCGCCAAGCTGACCTGAGTTCGTTTTGTTCATTGATCATCACCTGTTCAACTTCAGTCCGAGACATACTCTTGACGTTCTGGTAACCAGGAGATACCCAAGGTATGACCAGCCTGTAACGGTAGCCGACAAAAACACACGAATACACGAAATCATGATGGAATGAACAACGTCCCATACGTGCGTTATAGCACAAAGTCACACATCAAATGGAACTGGAGTAACATAGGTAGCTGATACATCTTTACCTGGCCGTGACGATGACCGTGTCAGACTGTGGAACGTTGATTATATCCTTGCGTACGAACCATAAGCATACCTTGGTCATGTCTCTACCCTGTAGCCTGTAATATAAAACACCACACCTCGCTATTGAATCCCAGAAAATCATTGCAAGTCAGGCTAATTCCATACTCATCATCCCTCAAAGTGATTACTATTATTTTCACACTCAAAGCGAAAGTAGGTAGTCTCCCCGTCCGCGCATAGCTGATCGAAGGGTGCACCAACTCACACCTCACGCAGTCTGCCCAACATGCAGCTCGTCCAAGAAACCACTCGCGTCCTTTCGCTCACATCGGCTGCCTTGGCCAACATATGCTACAACCACGTTGAAGGCAACCACAAGGTAGACTGTGTCGACAAGGAGCAGCTGTCCTTCGCCGGGGCAGATTACTGCGGAAAATACTGGGACAAACTGGAAGGGGACTGGGTCGACTTCAATGACTCGAGTGGGGATGTGGCAAACATTGGAAAGGTGTCCAAGTTTTCATCCAACGCGGCCTGTAAGGCGGCTTTTAAGCAGATTGTCGACTTATGTTACGACGGGTGGGATGGGGGCAGCTGGGCGGCTCAAGGCATCGTGCTGAACATCAATTTCTGCAAGTGGTAATGGGACTTAGGTCTATTCTTTTACTCTGTAGTGCTTTAGCCGCAGGGGTTGATTTTGGCAGTTGTATACTTTGCCAAGTTAGATCTATATAACGCCCATACGATTTCTCTCCATCAAAATGTACACCAGCGAGGACGAGGCCATCTTCGACTAATGCAACCCTGAAATAGAATGTTGGCGTGGCCATTTCAGTTATTGCAAAGTATATTGGCCGGTATGATGTGAAGTCCGTTTCACCCAAAATCTATCTATATCTAATCTAATGGTTTACAGAGTTAGGGTAAGGGTTAGAAATCGTCACATCCTGGTAAGTAAGCCCATCATGATCTAGAGAGTCCGGCAGTGTTGAAATACTGAGTTAGTGGAAATTCTGCTAACTGCAATCCTTTTGATTTTCACTAGGAGAAAGTTTGACTTGCATTGTTCAAAGAAGTAGAGAAGAAAAGATAAAAGGAAGACAGAAGGAGGGAGGGAGGTGAAAAAGTTACGTTTTATCTGAGTAGGGATGAAATGGAACTTATGCAATTAAATAATATCACATCTTGGTTATTGGTTGAGTTAAGTAAAGAATGAATGCCATTGTTTTCCTTAAAGTAGCTCTATGTACTAGATCATTTTGATGGTTTACGAAAACCTAATAAAGTATCGTGCTGAAATTAAAACTAAAGAGAGAATAATGCCCTTGTCTGTTTATATATCCATGTAGCTATCGAGTCCCCATTTGAACCCAAAGTCGAACTAGTGAGAAGTAGACAATAATCAACAAAACGAATCTATCTTGTCGATAGCAAGCTATCCAATTCAAGCTTGCGCGTCCTGGAAAATATGTCAATAAACACGTCCTATTGAAAATTTATCCAATCCTAATCATCTCAAAGCTGGTCATACCTTGTTTAGCACTCAGTCCAGTACCAGTTCTCGCCGTGAGCCTCGCACATCTGCTTGAACTTGTCGATGTTTCCTCCCGAAGGATCGCAGTAGTCCTCGGCCCAGTGGGAGCACCAGCAGGTATCCTCGTTCAACTCGTTGCAGATTTTCTTGGTCACAGAGTAATCGTCGCTGACAGAGGCATCGGGGTTCTTGCACCTGTATGCGTTGTCTCCGCAGGCATACACGACGGAAGCAAGGAGCAGGATCTCTGGAAAAACCTTCATGGTGATGACGAGATAAGATACAAGCAGTTTTTGATTCTTGAAGGAGCTTTCAAATAGGGATATGTGTGAGGCGAAAACCTATTATTATGGAAGAAATCATCTTCCATGAGAACAGTGACTTAGTAGGGGCAATTTATACATCACTCTCACACAAAATGGGAGGGAACTTGAGGACTTCACAACTTCACACCGACGTAAGCTTCCAGCTTGTACGACAAACTTCGGTCCACCGCATAATTGGGATCGACTGTCTTTCAGCTACTGTCGGAGGAGCCACTTACGGGGTGCGTGAAGACCAGAGGCCGGGGGCGTTCCCCTCACATGTTACATATGTATCCTACGCCAACCGGTTAGTGACGTTGGATGACGGCTGCGAAGGGTATGACCCGAAGCTCCAAACCATCCAAAAGTGATACAAAGACCAACCGTACATACAGAGTCCACCGCTCAGAGAGCTAAGGCCGAAAGACGCGTACGATAACGCCATCTAATTATCCCGTGCCACCAACGCTGCGGTGCTACTCACTAGAGCATATCACAATAGCTCTTCCAACCTTGTGATTCCGATGACACGTTGAATCTTGAGTTTCGAAACAGTAATGGACTTATGAAGATGGTATTCGAATGAGCCAATTACCTAGGTACCTTATGACTGTATAGTACTAACTCTATTGTTCCCCTGACGGATGAACCCTGACGGGTTGAATTTCGGAATGTTAGTGTCTTGATTACGAAACTATCCACGACGTATTATAAAAAGGGGGCTTATTCCTCTTGTTGCGAATAACTACTCACCACATTCTCTAGTCTTCAAGGACCTCTTTGAGACAGTTCAACTACGAAAGAATTTGTTAGAAGCTTCACTTTCACCAATAATGTCGTCAAGCCAAAGTTCCATCTATTCCCAAGGATTCAACTTTGCCAGTTTCGTGCAAGAAGGTGTTGACGCTCGCACTGGGCAATATACATCATCCATTGCTCTGTACGAATCTCCAGCACAAGCGCGCAACTGCGTCCCCTTCAACCTGTCTCTGAATTTCAGCCCCTTAAATACGGAGGACGTCGGCTTCGGAACCGGTTGGTCGTTGAATCTTTCACAGTATCAGCATATTGCACCTCGCAGCCTTTTCACCTCCACGGGCGAGCACTACCAGGTCACTGAGACCGGGGGTGATCTACGCGTCGAGGACCAAAAGCTGCAAAGTTTCAAGTTTCAGCAAAAGGACTCAGACTTTGAGATTATTCACAAAGATGGCAGGATTGAGATCTTATCTAATGCCCACAATGTATACAACACTAGCGTCCCGGTCGCTCTGTACGCGGCCAACGGACGCTCACTGACGCTGACCTGGACGGCCTACAAGGGTCAGCCAAGGTTGAGCACGATACAAGAGGGCGAGGAAGTTCTGTTGCAGATCAATTATCGGAATCCGCACGTTGAGATCGTTCATGCTCCAGGAACTACCGAGGCTGCCACGTTCACCATTGTCCGACAAAACAACCGGTTGGGGGAGTTCTGGATGCCCCTAGAGGACAATCCGAAGTGGATATTTACCTACGAGGCCTATGGCACGATTACCTGCATTTCTGGCATTCGAACGCCCACTGGCCTCGTGGAGAAGGTCCTATACAAAGCACAGGGTCATAGGCTGCCAAGTGGTGGTCCATACGATTACATCCCCTATGCCATTGAGCACACGGTAGACCCTGGCAATCAGCCCACGATCAGGACACTCTACAGCTACTCAAACAACAATTTCCTCGGTTACGGCGCCGTCGATAAGTGGAAATATAACGAGGATAATCTGTACCGTGTAATAAACACCTACCAATACACATCTACCGTTTCCATCGACGGCGGCCAAAAGACAACCAATACCTACAACAAGTTCCATCTGATTGTCAAGACACAGCAAGAGCTTGGAGGAAAGCAAGTCACGCAGTCTATCACATACTATGGCCAACCGAACGTGGCTTTGGTGAACCAGCCCGCCCAATTCCAACTCCCAAAGAGCGTTCAGACCACGTACAGCGACTCGACGGCATCATCAAAGTCTACTCGGGATGAATTGACTCAGCATACTTTTGACGAATGGGGGAACCCTACAATGGACGTCCAGACAGATGGTGTACGAACAGATCGTGTCTACTATCCCCCTGACGGAGAGACGGGCAGCTGCCCAGCTGATCCTCATCGCTTTCAACGGTATCTGAAAGAGGAGACAATTACGCCGGCCAAGAAACCCGACACAGCACCCGTGCGGATTACACGCCATACGTATGCCGACATACCCACAGCCACCAGGGCACCTGTAGCCTCTTTTGTGCTAGCTCAGCAATCACAATCCTTCCAGGACGACCAGCGCGTTTCAAGCATTGACCGGACATACGTTAACAAACCCAATGAGAGGGATCATGGCCGCCTGCAGAAGCAAACGACCAAGTTGTTCGACAACTACCCCTTGGTTCAGAGTTGGACCTATCAGTACCCCGATGTTGGGCATATGACAGAAATTGAGCAGCTGAAGAGTTTTGATGAATTGCAGGTCACGGAGCAAACAGGATATTCATTGAATCGGAAATTAATCACGACGCATGTTGACGAGGCAGGAATTCAGTCAAAATTCGAGTATGATCAGATCGGTCGACAAGTCAACGTAACGGTATCTCCAGGCACCTCCTATGAAAGCTCACGCAAGCGTGAGTACACCCTAGTAGACGGAGCTGCCGGGTACATCCTGACGGTGACGGATGTAAAGGGCGTGAAAACACGATATACTACTGATGGCCTGCAGAGGGTCTGTCAGATTGAGAAGCAGGATGATGATGGGACGTGGGATGCCAATGGCTCTTACACGGGAACATTTCGCGTCGTGCATCAAAGAAACTATAACGCGCTCGGTCAATGCAGCCAAACAGTTGATATAGACTGGCTGAGAGTCACGGGCAAAGACGAGCCCAAAAAACAGACCTCGACCCACGACTACCAGTACGATGATTGGGGCCATGTTTCTGAGGTGACCGATACCAACGGCGTGGTCACCTCAGCGCTGGCGGACCCTGTCTCCCAGACATACACCAAAGGCATCAAGGACCAAGGAAGGATTAGGACTAAGTATGAACCGCAGGATGTTCTCATCCAGACGGCATTGCTGAAGAGCGACGGTACTCTTTACAGCACCATTGACTACACTAACGATGGCTTGGGCCGAAAGGCTCAAGAGGAAGACAGCCTCGGCGCTATCACCCGGTACTCATACGAGTGGTTTGATCGCGTGAATCAAACAACCTTTCCAGACAGCCGTATCGCAAAAACACAGTATGCGGACCACAGCACTGCAGCCCTCCCCAAGTCAGTTCAAATCCAAAATATCACTCTAGGCGAGCAGTCCTCGGATGGATTGGATCGCGTGAAGAGCCGGAAAGTCGGGAGTCGTACCACTCTCCTTACATACGACGATATCTCGCCGAAGCCCTCGGACATCATAACGCCTAAGCAAGGCCAGGCACACATGACCTATGATACATATTTGGACTATGCACTGACAGCCATGACTACGAGTGACAATCCGCAGAGCTATGAATATGACCACACCACTGCCGATATGCTTCAAGGCAAGAATTCATATCGTACCGAGGACATGACCTATCTACCTTCGGGCCTGTTAGCATCTGAAAGCATTTGTTTCGGGCAAAGCACGACGTTGTCAACAAAGTACACTTATTCAATGAATGGCAAACTCCAGCTTTATTCAGATGTCCACGATCAGAGCCAAGCGCTTGAGTACGATGACTATGGTCGAATTAAACAGCTGTCACAGGGGCCGCTGACAGTCGCGCTCGGCTATGACACCGCTACCAGCCGTCTCTCACAAAGCAGTGTGCTAGACACTCAGAAAAGATTGACCTTGACAACGAACATCGCATACGACGACTTTGGCCGTGAAGTCGGGCGCACTCTCACTCAGGGGTCAACGCTATTGTACACCCTGGACCAGAGTTTCGACACGGGAAGCCGAGTCACTAACCGTGAACTGAAAGGTAGCGACGGGGGCTCGCTCCGACAGGAGAAATTTCAATACGATAGCGTGGGTCGCTTAAT
Organism: Xylariaceae sp. FL0662B; assembly: GCA_022376535.1. Taxonomy (NCBI): domain Eukaryota; kingdom Fungi; phylum Ascomycota; class Sordariomycetes; order Xylariales; family Xylariaceae; species Xylariaceae sp. FL0662B. The sequence continues at coordinate 156,434 of JAJJKD010000036.1, read as the reverse complement.
TGACTATCAATGTCAGGGGAGCCAGGTTCCCGTCGACGAGGGCGGCCGCCAGCTGAAGCAACAGCAGTACAGCTTCAATACTACGGGGTCTTTAAATCAGATCTTGACCAATTTCCAAGACGGCAGCACAAATACCGCCAGCTATACGTACTCCGACACCGACCCTGGCCAGCTCATCCGCATCACTAACACCCATCCGAATGAACCTGGGAAGATCGACCTTGAATACGATGCGAACGGTTATTTGATCCGGGACGAGAAAGGCCGAGTGCTGGAATATGACACTATGGGTTGTCTCGAGACAGTTCTCGATTCAGAACAGGAAGTCCTAAGCCAGTATCATTACGACTCGCGCGGCAGGTTGGTCTGCCAGTCAGTGCCCAACAAGCCGGATTACTATCTCCATTACCGAGGAGACTCGCTTGTTGCCGTCACCTACGGGAACACTCAGATCAGCTACGTATCCGACGGGCAAGAATATTGGGGACAGATCCTCAAGGAGGCCGGAAGAGACGCAACAACGCAACTGTGGGCCTCGGACGCACACCAGTCAGTCCTAGCCTGGCTGGATACCGACCAGTCCACGCAACTCCACGAGCAGTCGTATACACCGTATGGATTCTGCGCGACTACGCCAGCCGTCGGGTGGAATGGACAATGGAGAGATCCGGTCACGGGCTGGTATCATCTCGGGAATGGGTACCGCGTCTACAATCCGGCCCTGATGTGCTTCCATAGCCCGGATCCCTGGAGCCCCTTTGCGTCTGGAGAAATCAACCCATACGCTTATTGCCTCGGCGATCCGATCAACCGACTGGATCCCAGTGGCCACTTCAGCATCTTCGGCTGGCAAATAACCTGGAGAGATTTTGCTCAGGCGATCGTTGGGCTAGCGCTTAGCGTTCTGGCTGGCATTTTCACGGACGGCGCGTCGTTGGCCATAGAGGTCGGAGCTGAGATTGCCACGGGGGCTGTGTCCGGAGTGACCACCGGTGCTGCGTATGATGCCGCTGCCTCGAACAAAGGCCCGACATGGGAGAGTGTCGGGAGAGATTTCCTCTTTAGCGCCATTGGAAGCGTTGTCGGGCAGGGTATTTCGGTGGGAGCCAAACAAGTTGCCCAGTCCTTCCGTGAGACGCTGGGTCAGCTGTTAGAAGGTGCTGAAAAGCTACAGAATGCGGGTGGGAAGCCACCGATATTCCCCAAAGAGCTGATGCCGATGGTCTCGGTGGAACGTCTCGAGGGGCGTCTGAAACAATTTGAGATATTCCGAAGGAATAATCGTTTCACTCCCCAGAGCTACGCAAGGTATATGAAGGAAGTGGAAGAGCTCAGGGCGACAATCAAGGGCATCCGGCAAAGGCAAAGCACCAGATGGACTTGGGACGACGCGCGCATAGGTGGCTCGTACAAGAATCTCAACAGGACACAAGTTAACAAATACAGAGAATTCCGGTTCCAAGTGAAGCAGCGCTTCTACAGTCCTGTGGAGGCAGCAAATATCATAGGCGATTCCAATTACAAACAACTTGGGGGTTCTGACCAATATGAGATCAGGCTTGGAGGGAAGGATAGAGTCACATTCACGCTGGACACTACCAACCGAGTGATCACTATCTTGCAAGTTGGCGGTCACACCTAGGGCGTCGATTAGCAGTTGGTGATGGATTTCTTTCCCCCCTTTTGTGTTGCATATTTCATGCTGAAGATAGATGGAATGAGATATAAGGAATGTCTCATTACTCTGGCGTTGATGTGACCGCATCTACTTCTGTGAAGCAGCATCTTCTCAAGAAGGGATCGCACGATGTCCTCGCGCCTGTTTGCAACGACCCATTACCCTGGCGTCTGCGCTCGGATATTTTTCGACTTCATGTGAACATACTTAATGTAGTTAATCGAAGTCCTACTAGTAGCTCTGAACAGAAGATTCTGTGTATCTTAGGAAAGGACATTTCGAGAGCCTAATGCTTCATTTTTCCAGGCCTCAGAACATTGATTCATGCTGCTAGCGCACTATATTATATCCAACCCACCTGATAAATTCCTTGTATAATTCAAATGCGAGTCTTTAATAACTGCCTCGCTCCTTAGAAATTTAGTGGAAGAACTTGAAAAATGTAATTATTTTAGATATATAAAGGCTCCCCTTTACTTTGCCTCATATTGATTCAGTTTAATTAGTACATACTTTGTGTTGAGTTAATAGTCAACGCGTTATCCATTCTCTAGTGTTAGATGTTTTGCCGTTGTGCCAGAGAACTAGAAAAGGGGTTCGCATCTTTAAATAGTGCAGTTATTGCGCTGATTTTGAAGTTAAGACTCAAGGTGCTATTTTCAACACAATGACAATAATATAATTAGGCGATATGACATAGTTAGGGAGTCCTCTAGGTAGAGTTAAACAAGAGCAGGGCGTAAAGGTGCAGATAGGTGTAACTTCTATCAGCGGTAGTAGTCTCGTCTTGTGGCTGAACTGCAAGGCATCATAATGCCAGTGGGCTGCTTTGTCTCCAGGACATTATATTTTTAGATTTTATTAATAGCTTTAAGATCCCCGGAGAATCTTCCTCAATATTGAAAGATTAATGAAACTCAGTAGTTGGATGAATATGGCTTACTATTCAACTTATACATTTCGCCATGGGTTGAAACGCTTCCCGGTATCCTGTTGGCTAGTAACAACTTATAAGTTATTTAAGGGCGCTGAGAACCATCGGTCAGATCCGGGTAGATCTCATAATAAAGTCTGTAATATGTTCTGCAGTCCCCAACTCAGTCCAGGAACCCGCATGGCCAATCATCAGCTGTCCACGATCAGTGAGACCACTCACATAGAGCCCCCACCCTGCCTGCCTGCCTCCATATGTCAGGGAGTGTGGTTGATCACCGAATTCACTGCATGACATTAATTGCGTGGCGGCAATGGCCAGTAGGATTCCTTTTCAGAACGTGCCGGAGAAGGATCAATAGGATTCAGTCACATATCACCATGTTTAAATATTCTGTAAGCACGCCTTGTGCCACCTTCTACTTTTGCTAGTACCCCTGCATTTATACTGCAGAGGCTGAAGATCCTGTTAGGATTCCCGAATATCGAGCTTTATCTCTGTTAAGCTTAAAGATCCTAAGCTAACCTGTAGAGTTGCTCAAAGTTATTAGCTACATAACTTACTTCATGTACTTGCGGATACCGTTAAAGCGCTTATAACTGAATTTTGTTGCGCAACGGATTTCATGTCTTCTATTACAATTGCTTCTCGCTATGTCAGTCTCTTCCTACCGAATCCCCCGAGCCGCGGCGCCGACTCCCTAGGTATTGATATTGATGCCAACGTCTGACGTTTAGTATTTCAGCTGCTGAGCCCCCTACAGGTTATTGACTGTGTGCTGACCGTACGGTCTAGAATCTATATTATGGTGTGAGTCGTGAGCCCCCGCACGCGGAATGTTGGTGATACACGCATGCAGCCGTGCGGCTCGACACCAATGCCAAACCTGATGAACAGGTTCGGTACAAACTCCAACTGCACTTGAATAGTGTTTGGTATATCCTAAGTGCGATATTATTGCAGTCTTTGTAGGTCTCAAGACAGGTCGTGTCTTACACTTTACTACTATTGGCTGATTGTAAGGTGAATTTCCCTCGTACTTACACTGGATCCTTCTGTGCTACCCATCACCTGTGAAATGCACCTACATTCTACATCATTGAAATCCTGAGGCTCGCCACCTGGGCTATTTCATCCGCTTTCTCCCCTGGAAGGACGGAATCATCATGGCGGTCGTGTTTCCCCTTATGCTCTCTCGGCTATAGGCTTGTTAAATTAAATGCCTACTTAGGGCTTTGGTTGTATGGTGTGATCACAGTCGCATTTGACAAGAAAATGCTACCTGTTTCTTGTAGAGACGCTGTGCCAGAGTCGAGATGTTCAGTAGACATGAAGGTGATCCGGCAGGCGTGGACCTCGTTCATCACGGTGACTCTGATCACGACCCTTGGCCAACCAGCGATTCCCGCATTTCCAGCCAACCCAACTTCAACATCACCGGCAACAACTTCCACACTAATTGAGACATCCCCTGTGTTCACAAACTCTCCAGTCTCTACGTCAAATGAAACGCCGTCATCAAGGCCCATGTCCACATCAGCTTCGACCTCAGAATTCAGCCCTTCTACAAACAAGCGAGACGCAGATGCAGATCCCTCGAACTCCGGTATACCGATTTCGTCTTCCACTTCGTTCTCGTCGACCCTTGCAGAATCCGGCGGAACTCAGGATGTATCAATGGCACCTGACACGTCGCCCCCTAGGGCAAAGCGCACCTCTCAACAAACCACCGCAATAATCGCCTCCGTGGTATCCGTCACAGCCTTCCTCGTAATATTGGCTGCGTTGCTGCGCTATTTTATGATACGAAGACGTCAGTTCCGCGCCCGACAGCGCCAGCAGCGGAAACTAGTCTTATCACCACTTAACAACACAGAGACCAACACCAGTAGCCAGCCCAGGAACTCGACTACGGACACGCGAAGCTCGATATGGGGAGATGCTGTGCGTGTAGTCATTAGGCGTCCATCGTTGGGAACCGACCTCTTGGATCATCGGCTGTGGCCTATTCCTCCGGGGCACCCTGGGTGGCTGACTTCTATCCCTAGACGCAATGGGAGGTTCACATTCTTTATGGGGAATAGTATTGCCACGGGAGATGATATAGCGGAATCTGAACAGTGGAGCACGAATAGCCAGGACGGAAGCGGGAATACGGAGACGACGAGTGATAGTGACAGTGAAAGCGTGTGGGGGATGCCCGGGACGAGTAGAGCCCATGGTTGAGAGCTGTATTGTCAGTGTTAGAATACACATGCTAGTGTACTTCTATTATTTGACTAAACCTAGGAGCTTATAACGTCAAGAATTGTATCTACTAGTCGCATCTCGCAATTCGCCCGATCTACACGTTCATGCATATTCTTCAGACAATTATTTAAGTGGGTAACGCAGTTTGATAGACTTGAATCTCAACCCCTGATAACTACGACTTTAAACCCATCTCTGACCCATAACCAGCAGACTAGGTCGAATATTAAATAATGGTTCTTCGTGGGTTCCGCAAGGACGTCCCATAGGCTCTCTGAAAATCTACAATAGCAAACATGTTGATATAAATTGATATCATTATTGCGAAAGCAATCACGAGTTTATAGTAACTAACAGTAGAAAGTGATTGATCTATTTAATTAGTCACTTCATTAGTATATAGTTTCGTTTAACCCGACTTTTGTAACCTCTCTTTCATGCCCAGGATAAGAATACTGAAAGGAGATTTTACTATCTCATTCTAGGCGCAGGGAGGGCTCTGTTGATATATAGATGAGAGGCCTAGGGACCTCTAATAGAGGCGGTCCAACGAAATACAGATAGAATATAGAATCAAGAAAAACCGTCACAGCATACCATACCGTATCATCACACATAATAAATTTACATCACTAAGTTAAGGATTGATATCTTCCTTGTAAGCCACTACAAATAGCAAATCTCCATAGTTTACTACCTATTATTATCATACAATCTATGTACTTGACTTCATCCAATTTAGAAGTACTCTTGAATGACCCTAAAGTGCTATCCCATAATCTAACTCCAGCAGAAAGAACCACATGGTGTCAAGACCTTCCATCAGTTCCGAGGCACTAGTCTAAGTTTACACTGCCTAAAGCAGTTATACCCATCCTGAAAAGGGTGAATAACGACATCGCAGAGGACGTTATCTCCAGTTACTCGACGGACATATATAGCCCGTATCGGCCCTGGGTTCGGTCTATGCTGCCGTTCGTGATAGGGCAGCTGTAATATGCGAATATTTCCTGCCCAGTCGAAATACATGTTGTCGCTGAAAATAGGCATCTCGTATCGCACCTGTGTATAATAGCATTCGTTCTGGTTTACCTGCCAGGGATATTGTCCATGGAAGATCTTGGGATATGCTTTTCGAAGATTTGTTGGTGCTATGGGTACTGGCCAAGTTGGCAGTATATTCCTCTCGAGAGGCTCCCGTTCGATAATGTGTGTTTGCCTTACAGGCTCCTCCTGTTGGCAGACGAATACTTGGCGCTGTTCTCGCGGTTCTTCTGGTTCCGGACTTCTGCTGACTATGGCAGGACCACTACCTCGTTGGCCACAAGATCCTGCATTGATACCTTGACGGATTGATTGATCATAGCCTCCAAGTGTAGAGTTTCCCAGACCCCCTAAATGGACTCCGACTAGTGGTGGCGGATACTGAGGGTCTCTATTATTTCGAGCAGCAGCTTGGTTTATAGCTTGGTTTATAATGTTGATGGCTTCCTCGGTGAGGTTACTGGGGACGCCTTCAACGACACCAGTCATTAGCTGGATTGCTGTTGAGAAAACGACGAAGAATAACATGGTGATATGCTGTAGTATTGGATATTCTTGCTAATAAAGCTTCCTCAGAAAAGCCTTCCATGATTGACTGATATATCTCGCCCCTCTAACTAATGGAATCGGTTGAGTCATTTGGCGTAATTCCCGGTGGTAAGTCGTGTGGAAAAATCACAGCAAACTGTATTAGATCCGTCTCAAACTACCCTAACCTTGAGACACCTTGCCAACTTGTTGATTATTGGCAGTAGGACCGACGTACATCGTGGCAGTGTTCTGTTTTCTTACATCCAACAACGGGTTCATTCCCTGCGGCTTATACCTACTCCCCTATACAATACCTGATTTAACAGAATATTCTGACCATATATCCAGTCTCTGTAATCAGGCATTGATAGATCATGAGAACGTCAATTTGTTCCGCGACAACGAGGACTGAGACTGATATCGTATAATGTAACGCGGTGTAGAGAATAGATGTATAATCGTAAAACACCGTCATGTTGAACCTCTCTAACATCCAGCGGTAAGCTCAAAGAGATCTTTCTACATCGACATCGTAACGACTTCCAAGCGAAACCCCGTCAAATGTTTGACAAGTTTGTCGATCCTGTTCCACATACATCTAAGTCTCACGATCCACTGGCTATGACAAGGTGGTCGTATCACCTACTAGCTGTCGTGTGCCGTATCTATGGTAGTGAATCTTCTGGCTCGCCCGTGTTCTTGTGTACACCATCCTGTTTGAAGTTCTAATCACTGACTGCCTATTTGTCACGAATCATATACCATCAGTAGTTGACCACGTACCTATATAGCACATGTCTGTTGCAGATTTGTCATACTAGCTAAGAAGTGATGTGCTATTACACTACATAAGAATTCACGGCTTCAGTGTTTGAAAAATACAACAAGAAAATCCTGCCAGGAACTATGCTGTTGGAGATCATTAATTCCCTTCACGCGAGGGAGGATTATCTACGGGACAAACATCAAGATTCCCATACAGCGTGTAATAACCATACTTGGCTATATATTTCGCTTTCAAAGTTTAAGATTTTCATGGAAGCCTCAATAAAACTATGTATAACCGCTGGCCCTGATTCACTTATAGGAAGGAATCACGTGAAAGTGTCTGTACCTATGCTCAAGGATGTGGCTATTTTCGGAATCGGCATTCCAGGCTTTGAAGTCTAGTTACTAGGAAGAGAGGTAGCACGCATAATTTTACTTGGCAACAGTATTCTTCGGGCTAGGTTCGACATCAGTCATGGCACCCCTTAACTATATAGTACACGTACGCGCGAGTCAAGCTGCAATAGCTAGTGGATATACCGAGGCGCGTGGCTTGGGATACATGGGTAGTCGTATGCCCACGTTGTTGACACAATCTTTTCAACGTGGTGTTCTTTTATAATATCAGAAAAGATTTAAATCCTCCTTGGGATTAGATCTCGTGTGGAGTTGAGAACTGCGCCTCGGTATGTGTACTATATATACATTAAGAAAAAGATTTATAATAGGATAAGGATTATGTAGGTTCTGATTGATGGACGTAGGGCTACGAATGCCGAATATGGTAATACGGCACGGGGTCCACTGTTACATACTTGGCAGTCCATAAGGGTACTCGCTAAATATCTAGTACTTGCATATGCCCATTCATCCATGGATACTTACATACCGTACAGTACTGTACTACTTCTTAAGGATAGGAGTGTACCTCGGTATCTGAATTCCTATTTTGTAAGGATCCAACATGTTGTTTGCACATACGTAGGGATACATGTACGTATACTATTCATTTCGCCCAACAGATAGACTCTCTGACAACTGGACCAGCTTGGAGTCTCGTGAACATGATAGAATGCGACTGCATACGCAGATGGCGCAGGTTAGTCAGGGCATCATGACTGCATTCTGCACTACACATATAGGCGCCATGATTTACAGGGTCCAGACACAACGCAACTTTTCTCGGCAGGATGGAAGGAAGTGTCGGTCAAGATGTCAACAGACGAGACCCAGATATATAGTATCTGCCGTTCACGAGTCGACTTTGGCACTAGGGAAATATGTATGTATTGTCTCGGGACCCTAAAAAAAGACGGGACAAAAAAAAAAGACTAGGTAATTGATTATATCGGATTATCTAAGTGCTAGGTATGTACGTACAAGTTCACTGTGTGACGATCCGAGGCCAATGATAAAGAGAGCGTGCATCTCGTCTTGGATGAGCTGGCAAATCTTGACAGGGATTATCTGCAAACTATTTAGCTGATCCCTGCATCAGGAGGCGCTCGACTCTTGTCCGGTGCGGAGTTATATGTAAAATCTTTTCGCTACTAGAAGTACTACTGTACTATGTAAACCTTATTACATATGTAGTCTGGAAATATTTCAGATACCACTAACCTCCTAGAGTACATCCATACCCCCTACCTCCTAACGTACTATATAGGGCAAAGTACATGTAGTCATTTGTGACTCGAGATGCTATTTACGAAGGAGTTGCCTAGGTTAGCCATATGAAGCCGCCCTACCTAAATCATGCCCTCTATCTAGGTAGATACCTACATATGCAGGTAGTAGGGGTACCTTATGTATGTAGTTATGGGGAAATTCGACCTTTGCATTACATCATCAATATGTAAAGTTTGGGGGTATGAACTGGCGGTTTATCAGACGGTTACCTAACCGGGTATGGATGCCACCACATACCTTTATTTAGCCCTCTTGTGCCTGAGTTTGTGGCGCAGCACATCGCTTTCATTCAAATCGGTACGTGCTAGGGTCGATGGTGTGGCTTTTTTCTTATGTATGGCGACTGCAGTGAATCATTCCTGTTCCTGTTCATGTCCATGTTCCTTATCTTTGTATTAAACTTGATAGAAACTTGAACAACTTACCCATGTACATAGGTATCTTTCTTCATCTGATGCCGCAGAGTAACAAGTTGAGCCGCCCGCCTCTCTTATATCCTTTTGCCCCCTCTTCCCGAATGGCACCTTCGGCAACTCATGGCCCGGCAACTTACGCCAATGCACGACGCTGATGATTCCGCATCGAGTGGACATCCATGGATGCCTGCTGGTCATGTTGCACAACGGCGGCAATGCGTCATGATGCAAGGTCGGAATCTCCATCCAACCTAGACGGTTATCTATCGCTATCTCCATCTCGAGTACACTACCAAAGGATATAACCTTTCATCTTTCATCTCTTTCCTTGTCTCATCATAGCTTATAGAAGTCTGTGATAACACCTCATTTTCTTAGGTGCAGTACACGTTCCTCCATCTTGCATACATACATACATACACATACATACTTATGTACATACCAGCCCGCCGGATCCAATGAAAGATCACTATTCATTCCGTTCGAGACGGCGGTAAGGCAGATTAACATATGATCAAGCAAACATCATGATAACCCCCATTGGATCCTTAGCCTCCGCCCCTTCTTTTCCTATCTACATACACCTACACACACAGACACAGACACACACATACGCGGTGTATAAACACGTACGTACATACACATATGTACAGGCGTGTAATCCATCCCAACTTACTAATATCATATGGACGACACATACCTACATATACATACATACCGTCTTATTTAGAATCTTTGCTTCAGCCGTGGTTACTTGTACTATACATACTATACGCAACCATAGAGACAAGCGACGGAGGACATTTCGACAGTGTCAACCAACAAGTCCTGACAAACAGCCTCTCCCTAGGATAGACGTGTTTGCGGCCGGGTAAGATGAGGTGTAGGTTATAGCTACGGGTCAGACCGTCCACCGCCATTCCAGCGCATTCGCAACACCCTTCCTACCCTTGACACCGGGTGACAGGTTGCCGCAAGGTACGGGTGAAATGTGACTAACCGTACGTGTAGTATGTACATATGTACAACTACTAGGGTTACTAAGTGTACAGCACAATCGTGCGGGCTGGCTGGCGGGTACGTGCTTGGCAAATCGGACGGGGTTGCTGGAGTCTTACAGCTTACAGGGTGGTAAGGTTGACAGGGGACAGGGTTTGACGCATGTCTTTCCAATGATCCACCAAGCTTGAGCACAAGCTCCCGCTCCCCTCCCCAAAACAAGCCAAACTAATCCGTAGTTTCTGCCAACCAGCAATTTCTGCCATTCATCCCTTTCCAACCCGCCAGAGAAAAGAGAGACGAAAAAAAGGTCTCCAATCATCAAACAACCAAATCCGGGACCCAGCTTGACCCAGTTGCCCAACCACAGCCAAGCCCCTAGGGTCACGCTAAGACAAGCCAGCAGGGATCAAACGGGTACATTGGAGAAATGCAGATGCGCGCGAAGGCAAGAAGGCTCGATGCTGGTGGTGATGATGGTGTTACCTCTACGTACATATGTATGGATGTATGTATGTACTGCATCTGCACAGTAACAACTGGGTGTCCAGATGTGCAGTTCCTTCTTGTTTTGTGTTTCCTACTATGTACGAGGTAGTATATCCTTGCAATCCCTACACCCATGCACCCATGTACCCCTGCACCCCTGCACCCCTGCACCCTTCCATGTCAGGTCAAGTGAGATGCCGTTGCCTACCTTACGCATACCCCAGTCAAGCCAGTAATACATTTCCCATTCCTTCCTGTTCTGCCCTTTGCCCATACTTTGTCAACCTACACGCCTGAAGAATTTCCTCGTCCACCGCTATCCAACCTGACCCTTTCAAACCTGGCTGTCGAAACCCATTCCTGCCCACTATCGTCGCCTCTATTGCCTTATGATCTACCTGGAGCCTCATGGGCGTAGCATATTTCGAGTATCGAGTATCGAGTATCGAGTTTGACCGTGAGAGGTAGAAAAAGAAGATAGACGACGCGCCGGGACTGACTGACTGCCTGACCGACTGACTGACTAGTTAGTCGAGCTGCTCACTCACCCCCTACGTACATATCAATAGCCGTACGAGTAATGAAATTTTCGACCAAGTAAAGCCGTGGTGTTTTTCTTAGGTCTACCTATTATACTAGTATCTTCTAACCCACCCATTTTTACCTGCCTTAGCTACCGTGCCTGGGTGGGTAAAAAACATTGGGCGCCGCCATGGATTCGAGACAACCGCCACCACAGCTCCCTTTTGCTCGCAATGCTGCTTCGCCACCGTATGGTCGATCACCTTTCCCTCCAGCTCCTGTCTCGACCTCGACGATAGCGACGGCGACGACCTCAACGACAACATCTTCGCCTTATCCCCCCTCGCATCCTGCATCTGCGAGTCCCGCTGCCGGAGTCGCATACAACGAACACCAGCGGCGACCATCCGATACAAATCCTTTCTATCCTCAGCCGGGACGGCTGCCGTATGCGCCCGAACCCACCTCACATCCTGTGCCGACCCATTCGCGACATCAAAGCTCCTCCTCCATCAATGCATCCCTGAATCGCAAGATGCCTCCACCCTCGCCGCCCCAACATTCAGGACAACAGCAGCAGCCTCCACCGCAGCAGCAACATCCGATGGGCCATTATGGTGGTCCACCCGCTCCGAGAGCGCCACCTGTGAACCTTGGCCCCCCAAGTGCTTTCCCCTCAGGCCGAGAGCTGCCCGCGCTCAACTCAATACCGCGAACGGGGAGCACCGGAGGGAGCATGTCGATATCATCGATGCTTGGTGGTCCTCCTGCGCCTCGAGAGCCAACCCCGGGTCACCCAACGGCTTACCCGCCTCCTGCTACTAGTGCTGCCGCTGTTGCAGGACCCGCATATGCCGGTTCTGTTCATGCATCACCGAGGATGCAAAATGTAAACGAATACGGTCCCTATGCTAGGAGGCCTCAGACGCCCGAGCAGGGCAGACCGTTTGATGGGAGGGATCACAGGAGTAGTGCTGCAGGATCCCCGCCGCATGGCATGTATGGAACCCCTGAAGTAGCTAGATATGGTACGCCGCAGGCCTTTCCGCCGCGAGGCCCTCCCATGCCGCCAGCGGATGAGAGGAGAGATCCGCCGGGACGGATATCTACAGCCAGCGTACCTCCTCGGCCGAGTAGCCAGCCGAGGTCCTATCACGGCGTGTCCCAAAGGTCTATGGATATGGGGAGGGGGCCACCGCCCGGAGAACCCATATATGCTAGGCGTGAAGAGCCGCGACCTCCTGTCCCGCCCGATTACAATCCAGAACGACCGCCTCGAGCCATGCACTATGAAGACCAGCGTCGCTTCATGTCAGAGCGAGAAGTTATGAACAGAGAGGCAGAATTCCGAGAGAGGGAGCGAAGAGAGAGGGAAAGGGTGCATTATGAAGAGCAGCGTCCTTTTATAGCCGAGAGGGAACGTTTCGATAGGGAGAGAGAACGCGAGATGGAGAGGGAAATGGAGTTACGTGAAAGGGCTAGAAGAGAAGGGACTACCTCCGACCCCAGCCGACCGCACGGTCAACATCCGCCGGAATTCGCCCCTCAGATGATTTCACGACAGCCGCCAGCGTATGGAAGGCCTGATCCTCGAGATCCGGCAGCGTGGCAGCGCCCCGGCTACGACCAACCGCCACCGCGAGAGGCTTATGGCCAGCCTTACCCCGGCCAGCGGCCAAACGAGTTTCCCTCGACAACTGCGCCGCCGTACGGAGCACCGCCTGTCTATGCGCAACCCCCGCCAGATCGCTTTGCGCCTACCGGGCCGCCTCCTCACGCGATACCCGTGGGTCAACCGGGGCCACCACCTGGGCATCCCTTCGAATCCCCCGAGAGGCACCGATTTGCTCAGGTACATCCTCAACAGCAACCGCCAGCAGCTCATCGGGGCCGGCCTACCGAAGAAGGCCCACCTCCGCCCTCACTCGCGTACAATGGGGGACCCGGGGCAGCGGTATACGAGGCAGGTAGACCTCGTCACTTGGACGAGAGCCACGGTCCTGCTGGGCATCAGCGAGGCTTCCTTGGACCCCAGGAAATCAACCGCAAGGGGCGGGTGTCTCCGTTGCCGCAGGCAGTTCAGGGCGCCCAGCCCCTATTGCAGGGCCCCGCCGGTGAGCCTGGGATCAAGAGCGAATTTGGCCGTATGTTCTCCGGCATAGGAAGCGGTGTTCGCGGTCTTGGTGTCTCTAGCCCAGTACCTCCCGGCGCGCCGGTTCCATTCTCTAACGCGAGCCTTGTGCGACGCGATGATGAGCCCTCCGGCCAGGAGCCACTTGCTGAGCCACCTGCAAAGACAACCGCGAGGGGGAAACGGAGAAAGGCGAAGGACGAGGATAGCAAGGGTGATGATGATAGTACTGGTAGGATCACGCCGGTGGGTCGGGCGAAGCGTCCGAAGACTCATGCTCATCACCACCATCATCAGTAAGTACCAAATCTATGTGTATATAGTTCCCCTAATATTCATTATGAACCTTTTCTAGTCATCATCATCACCATCACCATGGCCCCGAGAGAACAAATTCACCCATCCAACAGATGGCCAATGCCCAGAACAAGAATGTCAAGACCAGCACAACGATGCCTTCTCCAACAGGCAAAGATTTCGCCCTCACTCACCACCATCAACCTCCCAGGTCAGCTGCAACAGCTCCGAAACCAGCGGCTCCAGGCCCCACCATCATTCCTAAAACAAAGCAGCGAATTTCCTCCCAGGCTGTTCTTGACAGCGTCGCGGACCGGCCGCGGAAACATCTCGGCGATGTTGTGTACCAAGTGTCCCTGAAGCCCGCAAAGTTAGAGTCATGTCACTCTAAATTCGGCTATTCGACCACTCCGCGCCCGCTTCCGATGGACATGATTAAGGGCAATGAGAACTCAACGCTGACGGTTAAGATCCCGCGTGTACACCTGAGTTCCTCAGCCCGCGAAGAAATCACATCCCGCCGGGCTGTTTGGGGCACGGATGTCTACACGGACGACTCTGACGTGGTCGCAGCATGTATTCATGGGGGATGGATCCGGGGTGAATGGGGCGATGATGTCGATGTGGACCTGCTAGAGCTGTATAAACCTAGTACTACGACGTCGAAGAAGCAGCGTGGGGCCGCAGCCATGCCACAGGTCGAGCAACAACAGCTCGAAGTGCTAACCTCGCCGCCACCATCCGGACCCGTCCACGTTCCCCATGATCGTGATTTACATGTGACGTTATTGATCCTCCCCGCCCTTGACAAATACGCCAGCTCGACGCGCTATGGCATTCAGAGTCGCGAGTTCGGTGGCACATATAATGGACGCAAGGCGGTCCACGACGGTATCTCTTTCATGATAATGAGCGTGCGGTGGGTGGACGGTGCCGCACCACAGAGCCGGCTGAGAGGCAAAGCGAGGCGCGATAGGATCCGCAAGGCGATGAGCGAGGTCAACCGGAGCCTGGTGGTGGACATGGGAGAGAAGGAGACGATGAACAAAACGTCGACTCGGGAGAAGCAACACGTGAATGGAGACGGGGATAAGGAGAACCGGCCTATCAGCATGCCAAACTCGAGTGGCTCATCGCCGAAAGTCCATGCTACGAAGGGAAACTCCGAGGCCAGAGAGAAGAGCGAATCAGCTTCATCGGCGGAAAAGACGAGGGATAAGACGGCGGGGCGGGATCCGAATCAGCACGATGGAGAGAAACACGAGTCGGGAAATTCTACTTAGGGAAGCCTACCTCTTGCCTACATATATAAAGATACCAGGTGCATCGTCCTACGGGGATTACGGCGGAAGAAAAGAGGGAAGAAGAAAGTAGTTTAACAGACGGACTTATCCGTATGTGACATATATGGGACTTGTACACTAGTAGTACTTGAAGACGGGGAGGAAGGGTGTAGATGGTTACGAGGCACCGTTACTGTTGCTTTTACATCGACGTCACGTCCTATCGCCGCAATACCATACACATATATATAACAACACACACACATACACGTACATATACACGTACATACTTCGCTTGCGCGCCTTACGAGCCACGCAAGGGGTATGGGGAATAAGATTTGTTTGGAAATTCCTATTTACCTTGCCTCAACGAACGGCCGTGTACGTAGTGCACACACAAAATTATATATACAATTATATATACAATTATATATACATAATATATATATACATGTGTTTATGTATATGTGTATACGTACATACAAGTTTACAAATTACAAGTAGGCAAGCTTATAGCACTTCCTCAGCTCCATAACTACATGTAGCAAAATATAGCTCGCAAGTATGTACAACTAAGGCATATAGTCTATAGCACCCCATATCAAGCAGTATATCTGACTCCATCTCTCCTGCTCGGTCTGCTGGCTAGACAGATAGGTCTCTTGGAGTGACCGGGGTACAGTGGGTGAGGCCCGAGTCCCGTCCGCAGGAGACGTAATGGCGGAGCACGTCGGGAGGTGGAATAGGATGATGTCTTGGGATCGAAGACTTGCATGAATAAATAAGGACGGATTTTGGGCTGCTGTGGTTCGTTGTCTCGCGATCGATCGACTGGATGACTACAGAGTAAACACTTCTCCGTCCTTCTTGATGTCAAGGGCTTGCACCCTTCTTGTTTCGCGTGGAGGCGTTCAAGAGGCAGATGAGGTGATGGTATCTCAATATCGGAACTGGGGATCTTACTCGGTGCAAGTGTCGTAGAGAGAGGGCGGAGCGCAGGAAGATATTAGCGATAATCCGGTCCACATTCGGTATGGTACCTAGGTATATCTTCGGGCGATACGCATCGAGCTCGTCGTCGAAAGCGTCTTCTATCGCGGACTGCGGCGACGGCTAGGTAGGTTCGATATAGAAGCAAGCAAAGCAAAGGTCTGTTTCATTCCAGCCCAAACTAACTCGGCGCACTTCGCCCATCTCAGCCCGGCCCGTCTCGATCGCATACGCGTTCCCATGCCCTCAAACCCTCGCATCACTCAACCCGACCAACCCAGTCCAGCCCAGTTCTGTCCGGTCCGGTCCAGAAACATACCCCCTAAAAATCAGTGACCCGCCCATTAAAGCTATAATCGCCCGCCGGCCCCCATCTCAACGGTTCGTTCTTCGGCCCGCCGACCTCGCCCGTCCGGGGATTGACCTCGCCCTCGAACTCGGGCGGGGCGCCCTTGCGCAGCGGCACGTTGTTCCCGCCCGCGAGCTGCTCGTCCTCCACCCCGACGGCCGGCGGCGCGGCGGCGGGGGAGTCGGGAGTAGTAGGGGTCGGGGTCGGGGTCGAGGTCGGGTTAAAGCCCTCCTGCGTGTTGGCGGTCCGCTGCAGGCGCTCGAATTCGGCTTGTTGCTCAGGCGGGAGACGGGGTGGCGAGGGGGAGGATTGGAAGGGGTTGTTGCTGTTGTTGCCGGTGCTGGAGTTGGAGGCGTGGCGGAGGGGCTGCCGGGTTCGTGGGCTGCTTAGGAGGAGCAGGCGTTGGGAGAGGGGCCGCGCGAGGCGGGTGGAGAGGAGGCGGGATGTCATAATGGTGGCGGTGTTGACTTGATCTATGAGAGTTGGTGAAGGCGGATGGTGGTTATTTATAGTTCGGCGGCGGAGGAATCGAATTAGGACGTCGTCGTGTTTGAGAGCAAAGGGGCAGGTGTATAAGCAGGCAGAAAGGTTGCTGATGACATGGGTGAACAAAGAAAAGTTGCCGGACTCGGCCCGGCAGGCCGGGAGAGGTTGCGCACGAGCCAACCTCGATATCTCGATATTTCCTCGTTGAATAATATCGCGTTATTATGTAAGCCGAGGTGAGGTATCTGGAAGTCAGTGGTAGATATGGTAAAAGTCTACAACACCAACTTACATTTTCTAACAAACCATCACAAGCCATCATACGATCTGAAGGATCTCGTTTTTCAGCCTTTACTCGATATATCTAGCTCATTGAATCATACTGTTAATTTTGACCTTGAATGAATAGTATTTTATTTACTAATCTTACCTAGTTGTACGACCTTTTACATTGTAACGAATAGCTTTAGCTAGCATATGACAAGTTAGTTTAAGTCTTTCTTTACTCTTTCAGTCGAGTGTTAGCATTGAGAATCATTCATAATCCAGCATTAAGAAAACAACAAGGGACTCATAACTTAAGTTAATTCAAACCCAAGTTAAAAAAAAAAAAACTACAGATAATATCTTATTAACTTGATAGATGTGTTGTGTTCAGGGAGTTACATGTCTGTCCTGCCATGGCTGTTACCGGAGCGTAATCATTCAACCTATGGTTGTATTTAAGGGCCCTGAGCAATCCACGGCTAATAGCTATATATTAGGCATACATTATTACTAGAAACAGGTTCTCATATAAAGCGTTATATACATGTACAATAACTAGACTAACCCATAAACTTGTGTCCTATTCGTAGTGAAACCGGTTTAGACAAAAATATATCACTCCTCCATCTTCTTGGCAACTCTGTCACTTCCTGGAAGTTCCCCGACAGGATCCGAAGTCGAGATCTCGACAATAGAGGTACCGTGCAGTTCCGCGGGATCAACGTATCCAGGAAGCTCCGCGAGCGGGTTAGGCGGCAGCTCTGCTTTCCCATCGAAGCCGTGGTCAGCGCCGCTTTTCTCATCCCCTAGGTTCACTGCCGTAGTTTCATCACCCTTATCATCTCGTCGTCTCCCGAGCGCCCTGCGACGAAACACGACCGCACCGACGACCAGTAGCAGAAAGCCCACTACGCTCCCTACAGTGGCGCCGGCTATTGTTCCTGTGTTGGTCGATTTAGCTGGAATGCTCGTGCTATTCGATGCGGCTAATTTGCTTTCGCCCACGAGGGGAAAGACGGGATGTAGAGCCCGTAGTGAGGATAGGTTCGGTTGTAGGGACAGGGCTGAGGCCGACAGCACGTAGGGGAGGTAGGTCGTCTTGTTTTCTCTCAGGTACAGAATATCCGACACGGTGATCTGGCTGGTGCAGACGCGCGTCGGAGTAATACGGCCAGTGAACAGGCGCTCCCAGTCGCTGTTTGGGCAAGAGTAGCTCTCAGGACAACACCATGTCTGTGTTATGCTTTGATTCCTAAGGGAGAGGGTCGTGGTGCATCCGATGTTCCATCCGTCTATGCAAGCGGTGCCTGGGTATGCTGTTTCGACGTCGTCATCTGTTATTGGAATATCTGGTGGCTGGTATGTGAATATACGGGTGGCTGGACGACCCACACCAGTGGCTATATAGGAGGATATCCCCTCCTACCTGTGATACCTCTTCTACTACTACTATCATCAATATAACTGATGTACACACTCATAACCTGCGTATCTATTTCAATATCTGTGAATGGAGGATGTTGAGCTCGCACGTCTTTTATTGAAGAATTAGGGGAAAGGGGGATTCTTACGCCATGTACCTGAAGAGCTGTAAATTTGTTGATACCCGGGAGGATAACACTCGCCCCAGTAGAAGAGCGGAGTACACGTCCCATTTACATCGTTGAGAGCACCGGAATAGCAATTGAAATCGTTGGGGAAGCCGGGGCACCAAATCTGTGCTTCATGACACTTTTGCACGTTAGGTGGCAGCACGAAAGGAGTTATTTGGGGCGGAAGAGAGGCCGCCGCCGAAGCGAACTGGGATGTAGTCGTGGTAGATAATGCCATGCCGCTCTAGGTTTTATTTTCTCGAGGTTCTGTTAGAACTAGGATGCATGTATGGAAATATTATATATAGTTACACTAACTACACCGTGGACATCATGGGACTGAACGCAGGAGTAGGGGATATCAAGAAGTAACTTTGTCTGTATATCTAACAAAGTTACACACCACGACTCTTAGAGGAAACTTAATCCAATTCGTAGTAGAATCCCAAAACCATGTGAAAATAATGTTTTCTTTGCAGTATACGGGCAGGATGTAACCATATTTTCAATATCTATTTATTAGTGTGACTGGTAATTGATAACTATTGGTCGAGAAGCAGAGATGTCTGGTGTCACGACAGTGACGATCACCAGCCAGAGGTCGTGTGGTTGATACTCCAACCATCCATCAATTCTATCATTCAGGTGTGATTAGTAACTAGATATAGACTCAACAGGCGTGACGCTTTTATACGTCGCGTATATAGAGAAGAAAAAGAAGTTATATTCCATAGTACTACATAACAGAGACTACTAAAGCTATCTATAAGCTCTAGAATGGTTGTACGGAATAGCTTGACATAAGTGAAGACACGATGGCAAACGATGAGCGGCTAGACAATAAGTGCCGAAAGGATATATAGTTACACTAGAGTGGAGGTGTAGCGACAGCCTGCCTCAAAATGTTGCATCGAAGCCAACCAACTCTTCACAATTGGGGGAAATTGGGACTCCTACTGGCATAATCATGAAAATGTAGTATTACACAACATGCATCTTAAGTCTAAACTCACCGCTATAATATTATGTATATGTCAACTATCATTACCACATCCAACTGCCGATAGGCGGGTTGGAATATAGGTATCATAGAGGGATTCACCTTGTGTTGTCAACAATCGAAGCATCTCACGGTCGATGTAACGGGTGAGACTAATGTATTCGCTCTTAATAGTCAGGCAGCGATTTTTCTTGTACTATCTTCTACTAAACTGCAACCCACCCTCATGGTACCATGCTAGGTTATGGTCCTCTAATTAGACGTTCATCAGACAGCCTGCAGATTTTAGAACCAGACCGAGAGGCTGACTTTGGCCTCAAAGGCTTGGCCGCAGTCAATAAACAACCATTGCGGGTTTGGAACGATTCTTACTGACCTTGGGCGGCCGCCGCATATCATGGCTCTCTCTCTCCGACTAACTAGGAAATGAGAGATTTACATAAAGGCCAGTAGTCTCTGTTCTTAGGTCGATACGTCGGTAGTCTAACACATCAAAATTCATTCCTAGCTTCTAGTTGAGCATCCAAGCAAGATATTCACCGAGACGATGCTATTCTTACTACTGTCCTTCGCGGTCATTTGTGCCGTCGTACCTCTCGTGGTCTGTTTAGTCTACCCTTTCCACTTACAGAGGGATTAGCTGACCTTAGGTGTAGAAAGCTGAATGCACTACTGTTTACGCCACACCCCCTACTTGTGCTGGCTCATTGCAGTATGACTGCAGTCCGGCAACCTATAATGACTATGCGATATGTTGTGTATGTTCTTTGCGCAACACGCAGAAGTTATTACGTTCTGAAGACGCTGACGATGAAAAGGATACGCCAACTTGCACATAAGCCTCAGGGCAACGGACGGTTTAGGCAGTGAACTTCAGAGGAATTCGGGGTCTTTGGCGGTTTAGTTGGATGGGTTCTAATTGTTAAGTGAAGAATCTGCTGATTCATATGTTACGGATAGGCTTGAAATTGAAATTGTTATTATACGTCTAATCTGATGGTTGAGTCCCACCGAAGTTGCAATTGACTACTGAGATAGGTCTCTTGACCATGTGCTTATACTGAACACCTCGCACTATTACATTGTATGTCAACGAAAAACCATCAGTAGCGAGTGCAGCATTTCAAATAAGTCAACATTGGTGCCTGTTCAATTTGATTTGGGTATTTATTAGAGTAGTTAGCTATCCGAAAATACCCCTGAATCCGACCTAAGATAGCAAAAATACCATGGTTAACACAAACCTTAAAGAGGTCGGCCCCTAGTAGGGCATGGCAGCGCAGGCCCGACGGGCGTAAGATATCTAACAGCCAGAGAAACACCCGAAGATTGTCATAATAGGTCACTTATATATATGTGAATAACCTCATGATACCCGACTAATGAGTCTAGTGTGATAGTGGACACAATCGAGTATGAATAAGATATTATGATATAATGGTTTGCTCTTTAGTATATTATATTAGCGAGGTAGATATGTTTTATATCGTGATAGAGAGCATGCCTCAGTTAGTAGTCTTGCTACATGTCTCTTAACTCTTCAGATACCGACTTAGAGCTAGCTTTACACACGCTTAAAGCATCCAGCACTTCCATACTTCAATCACGCAAACTCCCTGTAAAGGCCTAGTTAAACATTTTCAGGTCTCTTTCTAGTGTTGTACATGTACGAAACGGGCAACACAAAGTCCAGAATGTTCATTCCAGTTACTCCGGCGTCATCCACTTCGCAACCGAGGAATTTGTGATAGCTTGAATTTCCCTCAAAGCAGTCTCTACTGCATCTCCTGTCAAATCGTCTGGTCCGAATTTTGAATATACCCGCCGAAGCCTGTTGGGCCCTGGCATCTTGGTGCTCGAGATAGATATCGGGGCCACGACCCCTGGCGGCAGCGTCAGGGGTCCGTCTTATAATCATCCCCGGTTTCATCCAATGGGCATCGGGCTAGACCACAGTAAGAAAAGGAAGTTGGCTCCAAGACTGGAGCTCTTCATTGCCGTAACGCGGGCATCGCCGGGGAACATAATCCTCTGACAGCTTTATGGCAAGAAAAAAGATTGAAGTTACTGTAAGTAGACGCGGCCGTACCCCAGATGGATGGCCGTCGGTGTCATGATACATTGGGGTTGTCTCGATTGCCCTCCTGGAAATAGGGGCATTCTCTCGGATCCGAGGTCGGGGCGGGCAGTAGCAGATAATTAGAGGGAGAGCTTACTTGAGCCTTCATATGATTGTCAAGAATTTCTTCATGCCAGAGACAGACAGGTCGTTCGGCAAGCGATAACGAGCGTAGACGTATTGTTGTGCCTATTATTATCCTATTACGTAGGTAAACGACCAGGTTGTCTTAGGGAGTACTCTGTTTTCTTTCCTTGTCCAAATAGACACGTATTCATTATACTATCTCCTCAAATACTATCATAATCGAAGGTGCTGCTTGTTCACTGCTCACGTGCTATAGAAATGATTGATGAGTATAATCTTATTTATACATAGTACATGATCCCTACAAAGCGAGCAAAGAATGGGGTCTTTGACGTGATTGGCCATGCCCAGCGATATGGAAGCTCCCGAGCTAATACAGGCCTGTTTTCGGATTGCCTATTATTAATCGATATCGGGATCCCTAAACGATAGATACTTCGTCTTAAAAGCCTGAACCTTTGACGTCTCAGTGGCTTTCGGATAAGCCTCCAGGAACTGATCTTGATCGTAAGCCTTAGCATGCTTAACCAGGAACTGGGTTATCTTCTCATTAAGGTCTGCACTATTAGCTTAAGGTCGTTACAGCGCCCTTACTGATTGGGTAACTGCTGAACTTACCATCGATAGTCATCGGCTCGGCCGGTTGGATGGAGTATTGATGTGGTCGCTCGTGGACGAGGAGTAGGTCTTCAGGTAGTAGGGTTCCTTGGGGGGGGTATATCAGTATGTTTTATGTAATTAAACTATCATTGCGTTTTGGATTCAGAGGCAGTGGTTATGGGTACGACCATGTATACGGAAGACAGGTAAAAATCCATAGCCCCGAGAACTAACCCACCTTTAGGCACGGCATAGACAACCATGTTGTAGCCTGTGAATCTATGGCGTATTAAACTATGTAAATACGGGCAATTGGACCGCACGGCTGAACCGTTCGGGGCTGCAAGGCACACGGGCTAGACATGAGTTATCTATCGTCTTGGAGAAACTACGGATCTGGATAAGGATAGGGATTCTCACTCACACTCGTACGTCTCAGGATGGAGCGCCTTGGGGTGAACCATTCCGTCTTTGTCGACAATGATATCGTAGACGTTTCTCCTCGCCGGCTCAAAGGCGCGCAGTTTGACCTCGGGGCCGCCGTTCACTCTGAAGAGCTCCCTAGGGAATTTCCTGTACCTGGCTATTAATTGAGCTGGACGCAGCATCATCTTTCTGTGGGTGGGAAGAGTTTCCCCTAGGCTGTGGAAGAGCTATGACTCGGCGTGTTCAGGGTTATAGCACTATCGTTGTGTGTAAGAGACACTGCATAGATGAGACCTCATCAAGGAAAAGAGACCTCATCAAGGAAAAGAAAATCTCAACAGCTGCCCGCAGTGGGAGTACTGGCCACCGACCGGCTACCTCTCAACTGGCAGCACCTGACAGAGGCACAGTCCACACGTACAGACATGCACATGTGGGTACATGGGACCGCTACTTACTACCAGGTACCTAGGTACTTAGGACGTTTTTCTAGGAGGCGCTTTGACCACAATGCGCTCCTACATACATATGTAGACATAAACTTGGGCATGATTGAAGCAGCAATGTTCAACGCGAGGAGCTTGATACATATAAGTGCTTGTGGGGATTGATAGTATGACCAGTTATTACATATATATGTATGAGATTTGTTATATTCATTGACAAGTCTTAGTATCATATTAATCATTCTTGCCTTTTCTTAATGACAATGACGAACCTAATATAGCCTTTCATTTTGACCTCGGTTTATTAGCGCTGATCGCTTAGCTTCCTTTCATGCTGGTCTTTTAGGGGCTTCTTACCTAGGTATTACTTATACAGCAAGTGCATCAAGCCAGGTTAAGTTAAGGAACACTCTTAACTTGATTCGATTAAGTCGACTTAAGTAATCGGCTTTTTCAATTGACTTAAGACTATTCACAATTGGACTTAATCAGCCAAGTACAAGAATACCTCCCGAATATGTTATTGCTCTTGGTCCCGACTCTATTCCTCAATCTGCTGCTGTTGCAAGTCAGTTACCTGGACTGGTGAAAAAGGGGGGAGGGGATTCTATAACTTGACACAGAAACATTATTACTGAGACTTATAGGGGTAATAATATTCAGTTATTAACATGAGTTAAGGCAAAGGCATTAAACAGCTGGCAGCTAACCACTAGTAAAAAAACAATAATAAACTGTTTAAACAAGTCCTGAAATATACAGAAATAACCTGATAACACTTAAAAACCTAGTAAGTTTATTTTTTTTTAATAGCTTAGCTTAAGAAAATTGTTATAAACACCTTTAGTTCAAGCCAAGTCTAGCTAAGTACCTGGATAATTACTTGACTTGTTGCTTATGTTAGGTAGCCATTTACCTAGGTATGCAGATATTGTCCTCCCAGGTATGCTCAGATAAGCATAGTGCTTTATTAGATCTGTATTCGCTGACAGCGGCTCTTGATCCGTATGCGTTCAATAGCCTTGAATCACGGGGGATGATGACGACTAATAAACCATTTCATTGATGTATCTTTGTTACCTATATCTTATAGATCTCAGCACTTTCGATACACTAGGTAGTGTGGCCGAGTATTTTATAGTTGATACCTATAACTCCCTAACGCACTCTACACGTTCTCACTCTGTACAGCTTGAGTGGATACATACTAGGATGAGCTTGGGCAGTTGTTTTTGCAAGACTGGCAAATCTTGCGAACCGTGTCCTTAAACACCAAGATCTGGACCTGGCAGTCGCAGTGCTGGCATTTACACTTGATCCATTCTTCAGCGTTTGGATCATCACCAGGAATGGGGCCGGTGATAACAGTCGTAATCGATAGGGGTATCGGGAGGCACATTGTCGAGGCCCTTGGTGACAGTCAGGTCTATAGTACTAGCTTCCAGGGGGTTATTATGAGTTGGGGTCCTTGCCTGGTTGTTATGTAAGTTGGTACGGCTTTCAACGTACGTCTCATAATTATAATAGGCTTTGATGTTGCAAACGTGTAACTTTCGTTAAGTGTTGAGGTTGGAGGGTTAGGCTTTGAGTGTCCAAGACACGGGAGGCTGTGAGAAGTATGGATGGGGTTGTGGAATCGGTGAAATAGACAAGGCTAACTACAAGAATATATACTCGCTTTTCTCTTTTGCTGGGCTGCCAGAATGCTGTCATAAGACTAGATGACTGTGCGTAGGCTGTGACTCGAAGACAAATAAACATAGCTATTGAGTCGCAGTCATATGCTGTTGCTACAGATTGTTCCTATTTAGATGAGAGTTGTGAACACTGAACTGACTGTGCGTACAATCCTGTTGTTAAGCTCTGTGAATTTGCAACAAACAACTGGTCGAGTGACGAGTCTTTGCATGATGATTGAGCATGCATTTTCTACCAATTCCCCTAAGTAGAATTCATCTCATTTAATGCATTTCAGTTAGGTAGGTAGGACTTGACTCACCAGGCTGGGTTGTGTGTAGACTAACTGTTTGTTCCACGATGTGGTAAAAGACTCATCACCATACATCCACAGGGCGTCTAACACGATGTTAATCTTAAGCATCGTGTATGTTCTGGAGATGCCCAGGCAAGTCTTTGAGTCTAACTCTTCCTGACCTGTGTGTATTGAATGGTGGCTGGGAATGAGATCGCTGCTGGTTGGGGTTCTCATCTAGCCTCGTATGACACTTCTAACCTGGATATACCAACCCGTTCAGATACTTCAGTATATGTAGTAATCCGTGTTGGTTGTATAATTGGATGCATGCATGTGATGCTTGGTATTTATTATTATCGCGGATCTTATCCGTATCGGTTTATCAGGGTTTATCAGGGTTTATCAGATGGTTAGCGGCTTTCTGTCAGTGGGGAAAGTCACAAAGTGGCGTGAAAAATTGCTGTTTCAGGAGGTAAGCCGTGAATCGAACCCCTGCCACGGAAGTTTTTTAGATGATGCAACAGGCTAGAACAGGAAACGAGGGCCGATTCCAGCTGGAGCTCCTCGGCGACCCGATTCCCACCACCGAACCAGTCATCAGAAACCACCCGGCAGGAATCGTTCGTTTCGTTCAAGACTCGCGACCTAAATTATTCACCGTGCACATAACATACATAGCACACAAAACATACTTCGTATATTTTTCAAACTTTTTCATTTCTTCTTTTTTACATACGTTAACTTTTCCCCTTATCCCTAAACTCAATTGGTTCGCCAGCCTGCTCCCTCATTTCCCCCTTCTCTCACGATGCCGCTCCCTGCTCTTCGAGTCACTCTCCGCCAGGCTGCGGTCCGACGAGCATCGGCCTTCAGCTTCCAGGCTGCGAGAGCTGGATCCACCTGGGCTAACGTGCCTCAAGGTCCACCTGTAAGTTATATGTATTGTTGACTCACTTGCCTGCCTGCCTACCTACCTGCGAAGTGAGGCGTGGATATGATATTTTCTCATGCTATATCCGTCAGAATGTCTACAGATAAAATATCTCATATACACTAGTACACTGACAACTTGCTCTAGGATGTGAGTTTCGGTGTCCTTTAATGCGACAATTAAATTGCCATAAGTATAGGCATATGGGTTGGACTAATGTGATGTTTCTTGCTCTTGCTGCCAGGCCATTCTCGGTATGTATTCTCTCATACGATTAATTACACATCTATGTCATATTAAGCAGTTTACTAATGACTCGTGTATGCGTAGGCATCACCGAAGCCTTCAAGGCCGATTCCTTCGAGAAGAAGATCAACCTTGGTAGGCAAACCGACTCCTCCTATCTCAACCGTCATCAGGGTCGCGCATAAGTAGTATTCTGACCCGGTGACTTTTTAGGAGTCGGCGCCTACCGAGACGACCAGGGCAAGCCATACGTCCTCCCTTCGGTGCGTGCTGCCGAAGACAAAGTCGTCTCAGCACGCCTGAACAAGGAATATGCCGGCATCACAGGTGTCCCCGAGTTCACCAAGGCCGCTGCGCAACTGGCCTACGGCAAGGGCTCATCGGCGCTCGAACGTCTCGCCGTCACGCAGTCCATATCGGGTACGGGTGCGCTGCGAATCGGCGCTGCCTTCCTCGAGCGCTTTTATCCTGGAGACAAGACCATCTACATCCCTACGCCGTCGTGGGCGAACCACAAGGCCGTGTTCAACGACGCCGGACTGAAGGTGCAGACCTACCGATACTACGACAAGAAGACGATCGGAATCGATTTCGAGGGCATGCTGGCCGATATCAAGGCGGCGCCCAAGGGAAGCATATTCCTGTTCCACGCCTGCGCGCACAACCCCACCGGCATCGATCCCAGCCCCGAGCAGTGGAAAGAGATCAGCGACGCTGTCAAGGCGCAGGGACACTACTCCTTCTTCGACATGGCATACCAGGGCTTTGCCAGCGGTGACACGGATAAGGACGCCTTCGCCGTGCGGCATTTCGTCGAGCAGGGCCACGACGTCTGCCTTGCGCAAAGCTTTGCCAAGAACATGGTGCGTCATTCCCCTCCTTGATTTCCACATTCCGTTTGTCTTGCAACCGGACGGAATATCCATCCCTGCGAGGCAATCAGATGGACGATGATGGACTAATAGCCGTAAATAACAGGGCCTTTACGGCGAGCGCGTGGGCGCCTTCAGCATTCTGGCGTCTAGTCCCGAGGAGAAAGCACGTCTGGACTCGCAGATCAAGATCCTGGTGCGGCCGCTGTACTCCAACCCGCCCGTGCACGGTGCGCGCATCGCATCGACGATCCTGAACGACCCCGCCCTGTACAGCCAGTGGCTGGGGGAGGTCAAGGGCATGGCGGACCGCATCATCACGATGCGCGCGCTTCTCAAGTCCAACCTCGAGAAGCTCGGCTCCGCCCACGACTGGAGCCACATCACCTCCCAGATCGGCATGTTCGCCTACACGGGGCTCGACGCCCGGGCCATGGACGCGCTGGCCAGGGAGCACAGCGTCTACGCCACCAAGGACGGCCGCATCAGCGTTGCCGGCATCACGAGCGGGAACGTCGGCAGGCTGGCCGAGGCTATCTACAAGGTCAAGGGCTGAGCGAAATTGGGTCTCGATAGGGATAGATTGTGCGTATTCTCCTGCTTGCTTGCTTGCTCGGGGAGTAGCGGGGAAGTGCCATACGGTTCGGGCTCACTTGGCCTCGTGGACGGGGAACTCGGCTAGCTTAGCTGAGTGGGATGTGCAATATACCACAAAACTTGGCGCGTTCGGCGAGATTAGAACAACTGTACTGTACCTAGACTGGGATCAAGACGATTGCATACCTGGTAGAGATAGATGGGCTGAATGAATGAATAAATGTTCGATTAGTTCAAATGACGATTATGGTCTTCCTTCCTTGATTGATTGATTAGTCTATGTGCCCTGGGGTATGTACTTATATATATATGAATTTTTTTGCCCGAACCGACCATCCAGCCTGCCAGTTAACAAACCGTATATACACAGGGAGAGTGGAACAGGCAGAGATATATGTTCTTCGACACTATCCCTTCCTTTTCATCCCTTGCTTGCCCTGAACACCGACCTACCCACCTCCCTGAATACGCCTGCTCTTTAGGCATATATATATATATATAATCTGCCCTCCGTCTATCCACCCATCCATATGGGTATTTATCCCTCCATTCACCCCAAACGTTCCAGATCCCCCTTCACCTCCGCGAGCCGCGTCTCCATCTCGCTCCACACGCGCGCCATCTCGCGCATCGTGCGCTCCTTACCGGGGTCACCCTCCCCCTTCCCCTTCCACTTACCGCTACTACCACCACCGCCGCCATCTCCACCACCATCCCCACGACGGAGGATATCGACGCCGTAGTCCGCGAGCTCGGCCTCGCGGGCGCGCGCGCGCTCGAGCAGGCGCAGACGCGCGTCGCCGAGGTGGCGGCGGTAGTTATGCAGGGCGCGCTGGGCGTTAGGCGGGTAGACGTCGCGGCGGGCGTCCCAGAGTAGGGCCTCGGCGGCGACGGCGAGGGTCCGGGCGTCGAGGGCGGCCTGCTCGGCGCGCAGACACGTGGAGCGCGCCGCGGGGCCGTGCTTGGCCTCGAGCGTGCGCACGAGCTGCGCCAGCGCCTGCGCGTGCCGCGCCAGGTGTGCTATTAATATATGTGTGGCGTGCTGGCGCGACATGCGGAGCGCGCCCTCGTGCGATTGCAGTGAGTGGTAAAGGTGCGTGGTCGTGCTGGCCAGGGACGGGATCGCGCGGTGGATGTACGACGGGTTCGTCGTCGGGTGCAGGGTTCGCGCGAGAGTGCCGCCTTGGCGCGAGAGCCGCGCGGAGACGAGCGCGGTGAGGGTCGGGAAGTGCGACTCGAGGGCGCTGAGGGGCGGGCGGGAGAATAGCAGGGCTAGGGAGGCGGGGGATAGGTCGGTGGCTTTGGAGAGGAACGAGGAGAGGAGGAGGATCAGGTCGGTGATCTCGGGCGGCAGGGGTGCTGCTGCTGCGGATATGGTTGGGATTGTGGCCTGGGAGGACTGTCGTGAGCGCGTTCTTCGGTGCTGTAGCGTCTGCTGCGCCTTTGAGCCGGTTGGAGCGGTGTTGGGCTCGGGGTCGGGAACGGCGGAGGCTGCTAGAGCCCGCCGGAGGAGGTGTTGTTTTGTGGACTTGAGGCGGTGTGTCTTGAGCTCCTGGGTGACAGTACAGATTAATGTTTTAGTCTATACTTAGTATGCTCGGTAAATGACGAGGCATGTGAAGATGAAAGTTGTAGTGTATGGTGTGCTGCAGACTCACTTCACGAATAGCATCGCGTTTCTTCGCAGTGCGGTCGCTCTTAGTCGAGCAGTCGGGGTTGAGAAGCGAGCCGGTCAGTGTCTTGTATACCTTGTCGAAATCGGGGTTTTTCTCGAGCACAGCTTCATCTATGGGTGGCAGCATTGTGAAACTTATGATATGTTTCTTTATAGCATGCAATTGGCGTTTATATTACGGGTAGTGTTTGGAGTAGAAGTTGTTGACTGAAAGTTCGAAGCTATAGGTGATCTGTATTTCCATACATGATTAAGGTGTACCTAAGTAACCGGTTACATGATTGGAGTAGGGGAGTGGACCCCGCGTTTGCCGATAGTGGAATCCGCGAATGGTAAGCGCTAGCTATCACCTGATTGATTGACTTTATTAGGTGAAGTTGACTTAAGGTACCTAGGTACCTCTAGATCATTGAGGTCCCACCTGGTCCTCCGATCTTCCGATTCTCCGATTCTCCGGTTCTCCCAATAAGACCTTCAATACTTGGATCCACTAAAACTCTTCAATTCAACCAACGTCGAATTCGAGCTTCACCAGCCCCAGAGCTCAATCACCAGTGCCGCCGAATTGATAGTCGGCGTATTCTCTCGACACCAATGACGTTCATATAACCCGAGTTACCGCATCTACCTACCACAGAGACTCCAAACCTACACACCATCGATCGACCCCCGACAAAGATGCCGCCTCTACTACGGCCTCTGGCGGCACCAACGCGGTGCCTCCGCACGTCCACCCCTCTATCCTCACCCGCCTCCTCCTCCTCCTCCATTGCCCTCACCTGCTTGCGCGCCCTCAGCACGACGGCCCCGGCGGCGCGGCAGACGCCCTCGCACCTGACGGTGCCGGCCTCCGAGCTGCCCGAGTACCCCTACGGGCCGTTCCGGTGGTACAAGCAGCGGAACCAGGGCTTATACGGGGGCGCGAAGATCCGGACGGGCAACACGGTGACGGGAGTGAAGAAGAAGCAGAGCCACCCGAAGAAGTCGGCGGCGACGTGGCTGCCGAACCGCCACACCAAGCGCCTGTGGTCCGTCGCCCTGCAGGGCTTCGTGCGCACGCGCGTCACCGCCAACGTCCTCCGCACCGTCGATAGATTGGGCGGCATTGACGAGTACCTCCTCGGCTCCAAGGCCGCCCGCATCAAGGAGCTCGGACCCGCGGGATGGGCCCTCCGCTACAAGATCATCCAGACCCCCGCCATCCAGGCCCGCTTCGCCGCCGAGCGCGCCGCCCTCGGCCTGCCGCCCAAGGAGGTCGTGCGGACCACGGTCGGGGAGGGGGAGCAGGAGGAGGGCGGCGCGGAGCTGGCTCCTGCCGGTGGCGTGAGCTCTGATGCTGTTATTGCCGAGGTCGACGAGATGCTGGAGAACGATGCCGAGTTCGTCCTTGGCGGCGAGGGGAAGGAGTTGAGGCCGCAGGGTAAGAAGGGGAAGAAGACATCGTCGAAATCGTGATTCGTCTGCCCTGTTCGGCTTTCTCGCATTCTCCTGGAACTACTGCTCCGTGAAACGAAGGATGTCGTGTATCTCGTACGCACGTAGAAGAACAGAGCAAGGGAGGGAGACTGTGATAAGCGTGTTGATTATATATACTGCATTGGCTCCTATATCCCGAGTATCTTAACATCCAGAAGCGGGCGAAGGAGATAGGTGATGATGTGTGTATCATATATGTATGGAACTTGTATAAAAAAAACACATCGACCGCGACGCATACGATTTGCCTACCATCTCTCTACCTACTTACCCGCCCGCTACCTACACCTATATACGTATATACAATTCTCAACCAATATCATCACCATTACGCATGCGACGTGCTAGCCATATATCATAATCATCACATCTTAACTCCTATTTCTTTTCTTATTGCTTCGGTTAGAACCAATAATCCACGATCACCTACTAACTCCGCATATAAAAACATTCAGCATTGCAACATAAGTCGTTAAATTTCTTTTACAATTTTTTCCATTTTCCCTACCAGATCTATCACCTCAGTGTATATATATCTAGAAAGTATCATCCACCCACACACCCACACAATCTAAGTAGGTACGTATCCACGTAGCTTAAAACCGCAAATCCCAACCGATCTGCGGCCCCAGCTTAGGCAGCTCGTCGGCGACGCTCTGGACGTCCTTGTCGCCGCGGCCGCTGAGGCAGATGACGACGTCGTCGCGGTCCCTGCGCATGGTGCGGGCCAGCTCGACGGCGCCGTAGATGCCGTGGGCGGACTCGAGCGCGGGGATGATGCCCTCGAGCTGGCTGAGCAGGCGGAAGCCCTCGAAGGCCTGCGCGTCGGTGGCCGAGACGAAGGTGGCGCGCCCGCTGTCCTTCCAGCTGGCGAGCTCGGGCCCGACCCCCGGGTAGTCGAGCCCGGCCGAGACCGAGTGCGTGTTGGAGATCTGCCCGTGCGCGTCCTGCAGCACGTACGTGCGCACGCCGTGCAGCACGCCCTTGGACCCCGCCGACAGCGTCGCCGAGTGCCGCGCCGTGTCGACACCGTCGCCGCCCGCCTCGACCCCGAGCAGCCTCACGCTCGGCTCCGCCGCGAACGGGTGGAACATGCCGACCGCGTTGCTGCCGCCGCCCACGCAGGCGACCACCGCGTCGGGGAGCTTGCCCCGCTTCTCCTGCAGCTGCGCCTTGGTCTCCGTGCCGATGACCGACTGGAACGTCCGTACGATCGTCGGGAAGGGGTGCGGCCCGATAGCCGACCCGATGATGTAGTGCGTGTCCTCGAGGTTCACGACCCAGTACCGCAGCGCCTCGTTCACGGCGTCGCGCAGCGTCTTGCTGCCGGCCTCCACCGAGATGACCTTGGCGCCTAGTAACCGCATGCGGAAGACGTTTAAGGCTTGGCGTCGGACGTCTTCCTATAGCATTTGTTAGTTGATGGTAGCGATAAATATATATATATATATATATGTGTGTGTGTGTGTGTGTGTAGAGAGAGAGAGAGAGAGAGAATGCGACTTACGGCGCCCATGAAGACTGTGCATTCCATACCGAACTTAGCGCAGACGGTCGCCGTCGCTACACCGTGCTGTCCAGCACCGGTCTCGGCGATGATTTTCGTCTTGCCCAACCGTTTCGCCAGCAGCAGTTGGCCTAAGGCATTATTGATCTTATGGGAGCCGGTGTGGTTCAGGTCTTCTCTCTTCAACCAGATGTTCGCACCGCCGGCATGCTCCGTTAACCGTTCGGCGAGATGTAGCTGACCGGGCCGTCCCATCCAGGGGTAATAAGATCTGTACTCCTCCCAGAACTTGGGGTCGTCCTTGATAGCGTTGAACCCTTCCTCCAACTGGGACAGGCAGTCCATGAGGGACTCGGGCACGTACTGGCCACCGAACTCGCCAAACCGCTCGGGGATCTTGCCGTGCAGCGCCGCGAGTTGCGCGACCAGGGCAGAATCGTCACTCTCCGTGATCACTCCATTGACCGTGACGCCCTCGCCGCTAGGCTCCTTGGCGGCACCGACAGCTTCTATGACGCCTACTTCACGCGTGAGCTCTTGCTGGGCACTCGACGTCCGCCCACATACGTAAGCGCAGTATTCCTCGACGGCCTTGGCGCCTTGGCCAGCCTCGGCCTTTTGCAGAGTCGTGATGATCTGCGAGCCAATGACGACGCCGTCGGCGATGGCAGCGACGGACTGGAAGTGTTCGCGCGTGGAAACGCCGAAGCCGACGGCGGCGGGCTTGTCGCCGCTGTACTTCTTGACACGCTGGACAAGATTCGGCAGGTTGGCATTGAGAGTTCCGAGGGCGCCGGTGACGCCCTGGCGCGAGACGACGTAGATGAAGGAATCGGCCAGCGCGCACAGTATGCGCATGCGGGTGTCGGAGGTGGCGGGCGCAATCAGAGGAACGTAAGAGAGCCCTCCCTTGCTGCAGAGCTTTCGGAAGGACACAGCCTCCTCGGGCGGTAAATCGCAGACAATAAAGCCGTTGACGCCGGCAGACTTGCAGTCGTTCAGCAGCGCATCCTCGCCGTAGCTAAGTAGGGGGTTGTAGTATCCCATCAACAAGACGGGCGCAGTCAAGCCCCTCGACCGGGCTTCCCGGACCATAGACAAGGTCGACTCGATAGTAACGCCATTCGCGAGAGCAGCGGTGTTGGAGGTTTGGATGGTAGGGCCGTCGGCGATGGGGTCTGTGAAAGGGACACCGAGTTCAATTACGTCTGGGTCGGTCAGTTACCGTCATAAATCAACACCTAGACTTGTGAATGGGACTGGTAGGAAGATCTTGGTTCACCACATACCAGCACCGCCCTTCTGTAATGCCAGTATTATCTCAGGCCCGTCTTCAGGCTTTGGATAGCCGGCAGTGACATAAGTTACGAGGGCAGCCTATATATATATAAGCCAGCAAATTGTCAGCTTGGGTTTTCCTGATAATCATTCCCTACGCTACTATCACACTACTACACATACCCGGTTCTCTGCCTTGCAACGCTTAAATGTCTGTTTAAGGGCCTCCATATTGTCCGAGCTGTGTGTCAATTGGTTTGATTAAAGGATGACAAGAAACAGGATAAAAGTTGAAGGGACAAGAGTTGACTCTTCAAGAGAAACGGAAAAGGAAGGGAAAGGATACGGATCCGTAATTAGATCTGAGTCACCCTTAAGAAGTGTATGTGGTGACACCAACGGGATTCAGGTTGGAGTGTTTTTTTTTTTTTTTTTTTTTTTTTTCAATTCCCCAAGCGACAATCGGAGTGGCCTATAATTCTTTAGAGGCATGAGGGGTCTGTCTGCTTGCAGGTGCCCCTCCATCACCACCCACCATCGCCTATACCCACCCCTGCAGGCTCTGATACCTACTTGTTAGGTAGTGGAAGATAGGTAACTAAACCCCTATAAGAGATACATGCTGCATAAGTACATACATACCTTATGTAATGGATGTATCAGTGATGTAAACCCAACCCTAAGTTGCTTCCGTGTAGAGGCGCTTCTAAAAACCTTTCTCAGCATCGACAAACACTCAAAATATAACCTTTATAGACGAGTCGTTGCTATTCCGAGCACAGCTATATCAGCACCAAAGCGACCTCTCCAAGGTACCTACTGTTTTGTCCTCTATTACAAAACAAATCAAAAAAAAAAAAAAAAAAAAAAAAAAAAGATATCGTCATTAGAGTAGGTAGTCTCGGATAAGATGCATCTCCGTCAAAGTCGAAGAGTGATTCCGGGATTTCCTTGAACAGTCCGGTAGACTGCTCTATCAGTTCAGAATAGCGGCCGCCACTGCAGCCATGTGTCCTGTGCGAGATAAGTACAGAGGCTCGAACTTTATGTGGAGCAGTCGAAGCAACATTTTGTCGTTGCCGATGGGACCAAGGACATAACAATATGGTTGTCAAGCTTTCTATGAGCGAATCAGCATATCGTTCTCAAAATTACCAAGAAGCAGATGCCCTGCTAGAAACGAGCGAGGTTGGCGTTCGGCGAACTAATCCAACAGAACTTCTTAACCGGATATGGGACAGTACGGCCGGCCATTATACTTTGGGTCACCAAGGACATTTTTCAATAACGATGGCGTAAGAAGGGAACTCCTTGGCGAACTCTTTGGAAGAAATAAAAAAAAAATGTATGAAACGAGTGTCGCGAAAGATAAGCTGTCTAGTGACTTCTCCCACTTCGTAACGTATGCCTCGGAACGCAAGGAATCCAATCTCCCCGGCTAGACCTCTAGCTCTTCCTAACTCATAACGTACTCGATGTTCCCGGATGTTTCACCCACCGCCTCGTCGCAAGTGGACGTTGTGCGAACGAGTAATGTGCCGTCGTTTGGCTGGCACCTCTATCTCCGCGTCCGTTTCGTCAGAACGCCGCCGTTTCTTGCCTTGTACCATCATTATCTCTTCTGGAGATCGGCGGTTGGAAGACACAGAAACAGGGCTGTCAGTGCAGGGACTTTTAGGATCCGAGGATGACGGCGCTGGGAGACAGCCGGCGGTGTGCTGTTCTGGGCGGTGGTCTACTCTGGGCTTGTTCCAGATTCCGGCTACCTCCTTCCGCCGCTCCAAGATGGCTTTGGTCTCAGGATTTTCGCTGTCGCTACAGTCGGACGGGGGAGAGGGACCACCCACGAGGTCGCAAACCCTCTCTAACTCTGCGGCGTGCTTTTCACTCAGCTCGGGCGGTGTATGTCCCAGGGACCATTCGTCGGCGGCATTGCCATAGCTATGCCGCCGAGACTCATGCCTAGAAAGAAGCAAGTTAAGCTTGTGGGTAAGCCCGGCCTTGAAGTTTTCGATTACAAGTTCCGAGTTTTTTCCAAGGTTGGGGGTATTCGGTGGGGTGAGGAGGTAGGCTCCCCGAGAAGCAACGGCATCGAGGCATTCCTGGTATGTTGGCGTCGATGCTAGTGATGGTGAGGTACTAAACAAAGGAAACGAATATATCCCTTTTATGCCGCCTTTGCCGGGCGGGTATGGCTCTTCCATCATCATGCTTCCATGTTTAGGTAAATCGTAAGGTGATGATAAGTAGAAAGTTGCAATGAGGATGGAGGGTCGAATGAGTCTGAATGTAAGACAGCTTATATAAGGTACCTGGAGGCTAGAGCTATGACTAATTAATATCTACAAACATGCGAATATGTCAGGGAATGTCATAGTTACGGGGAGGGTACCAGAGTATGGCCTGAGTGAAGCAGTGAGTGGCAAGCTCGTCAGTAGAAAGTGCAGGTACTTCTCATCTCATGGGCGTTTCCAAAGAACTCGAGGTTGGCCGTAGCATTGGAACCTGTTACACCTCACTGAGCTAAGGCTACAGAATGAGAGTCTGAAGGCTACGTTATGTCTGATGAGAGAGCTGGAAACAGTTACATAGTATCATACTATACCTAGGTCAGGTACTTTTCGCTAGCAAACTATGTACAACTTAGAAGGTCTGTGAGTAATCGTTTTAACAAGGTTAAACCCTTTTATTATGAGGTGAGTCATTTGAACTGTGTATTTGTGATTCTTGTTGTGCTCTGTAGGACCTAAGTAAGACATAACTTGTTGTAATTCTCAGGAGTGATGGATCTATAGCCTATCGAATTAAAGGGGGACCTATTGCTTTAGTCTGTAAGAACTTATACTCACAAGCCACATTTTATGACATAAACCCTCTGTGCCACATGTGCCCCGCGCTGCCTTACATCCCACCATCTCCCCCGCTTCTCCATGCTTGCTTGCTTGCTTGCCGAGTACATAACCTACTTCGCACATCAGTTATAATAAACTCGACAACCCATCTAGAGCATATTCAAACCCCTTCTAGGTAGAAAAGCTACCAATCACCCTACTACCACTCACTCGTGTCCCAGAAACCTAGTAGAGCCCTTCCTCGTCCCTGTCTACCTTACATATATCCCAGGATCCTCACCTACCTACCCATCCGCCCAATCACCCACCCACCACGATGTCGTCCGCCCCCTCCTCAATCCCAATCCCAATCCCCTCTAATCCCTCGCAACCTCAACCTCAACCTCAACCTCCCTCCGAAAATCCTCAATCGCCAGCAGCGCAGCAGCAGGCCTACCTACGAACCGTTTACACCTCCCCGCACAGCGCGCCCCTGACCCTCTCGGCCGCGCTCCCGCTCCCTCGGGACCCCGACTCCGTGGCGCAGAAGACGAGCTACCTCGGCGCCCTGCGCGCGTCCCTGTCCGCCCTGCAGTCGCGGATCAACGGCGAGCTGACGGCGCGGATGGAGGCCGATGTACATTTGCGTCAGGCGCAGGCGCAGGCAGCACGGGCAGAAGAAGGCGGTGATGATGTGGACGGGGGCGCGGGGTTTAAGCAGGCGAAGGGACGGGAGAGGAAGAAGGGGAATGGCAACGGGAATGGCAACGGGAACGGGGAAAGAGCTGGTGCTACTACTGGTGGTGGTGGTGGTGGTGGTGGTGGTGGAGGTGCTGTGGTTGGGGGGATTGACGAGGAGGCTGAGGAGGAGCACTATGGGGAAGAGGTTGTGGAGGAGTAGATATGTGAGTGGTGGTGGTTGAACGAACGAGAAAAGCCTGCGGAAAGCAAATTACTGCATTGATGGGTCGATCTATTGAGCGAGCGAGCGGGTAATCCTACATATATCTTGACCCGAGGCCAGGGAGATATATTATACATACATTCATGTCCTTTTCGCGGGGGACTAGATTGGTTAACCCGAACCCAACCGACTAGAACTGGGCGGATCGCGAGACGTACACATACACAGCACATGCGCGAAGCCACTTCAACGGAACGACCGGCTGATTAACCAACTATTCGGTATATCCGACAAGCCCTCGATTCATTCGTTCGAACGACCCTCACGAGCCTCCATATATAAAGATGATGGCGGCACTAGATATACACACGCTGTACGGGTATTGAACCAATCTCTCTCTCTCTCCCCCCCCCCCCCCCCCCTGTCTTACCCACTGACTCCGACAGCATGCAAAATAAACCCCATATGCCGTGTTTAAAAACAACCAAGGGAGAACGAAAGAGACACCGATAGCCCACCCTAGTATGCTCTCCCTCGCAATCACAACAACCAAATATAAAATGCCAACTCGACAGAAACCGCCTAGCCCATCGAGGTTCAAGATGCATGATACAGTATAACGCAACAGAAGACCCGGGTGCAAAGGATACATCCATCACCCATGCCTCCCCCAACTCCCCGCAATCCTCTCGCCACCCCGAGTCCCGCTGGCGCTGCGCCCCTGGCGTCCCAGACATCCGTAGTGCACGACCGAGTTATCCGGCAAGACGGCGATGACGCTGTTGCCGATGCGCTTGTGGCAGACGCCGCAGACGCGCTCCTCGCTGATGACGACGCGTCTGTTGCGCCCGCCCTGGCCGCCGGGCACGCCGTCGCCGAGCAGCAGCAGGGCCTGCGTGTTGACGAGCTGCGTCTTGCGCAGCCCCTCGAGAATCCGCGTCTCGTTGACCACGCTGTTGGCCGCGCGGATGCGCCCGCGGAAGTACGACTCCAACTGCGCCACCGGCAGGTCGTCGGGGATGAGCGAGAGCGTCGACGCCGCCGGCAGCCGGGAGCCGTGGCGTGAGAGCAGTGAGAGTGCCGGCTCGAGGTTCGGCTTGTGCGGGGGCGGCGGGGTCAGGTACAGCGAGAGGAGCGTGTGATAGATAGAGGATGTAGCGTCGGGATCGTCTTGGTCTGTCGAGGACATGCCCATGGATGCCCGACGGGAGCTGGGGAGCGTGTGGACGTAATTGCAATACCTGATTGGGTACATCGTGTAAGCAACGTCCGCAACAGAAAATGAATATATTTGTCATTCTGAACGTGAAAATACGTACTCTTCGGCTTTAGCGTAATCCTGCATCTTGAAGATGTAGATGTCGAGCGCTTGCTTATGCTGGCCCATGTTGCTGAGGACCACGGCCTGGGCTTCGTAGAATGCCGGATCTGCATACATATAGTTGTCAACTTTTGTTGCTGTCTCTTTAGGGAATGGGGGGGAGGAAGGGGGGGTTGCTTAGACACAAGCAAAGCGCCAACCTACCGTCGCGAGGAATCATGCTGAACGCCCTGCCGAGGCTATACTGGCTACTCTGTTTCAAAAACGCCAGCAGGCCATCCATCCTGCGCTTCCATACCTCGTCCCGTTCCCGCTTCCGCTCGCGCTCCCTCAGCACGCCGACCAGCAGCTCGACGAGCCGGTTGTGGAAGTCGGGCGTGCCGTCCTCAAGCTCGTTGATGATGTGCTCGAGGTACCGGATCTCGAGGTCCTCGTTGATGGCGCTGAGAAAGCGGACGACGCGCTCGCGTGGCAGCGTCTCGGCGTTCTCGCTGTCCGCCACGAACACCTCCATGCCCTGGTCCGGGTCGCGCCGCAGCACCCACTCGGCGAATTCCAGGGTGATGTCGATCATCTCGGGCGGCAGCGACTGCAGGTAGCCCACCGTGCGCTGGGGGCCGCGCAGCTGTTCCGGGATCTCGACCTCGGTGTCGCTGTCCGCGCCGTTGAGGGCGAGCTTGGCGGTTTCGCCGTCCGGGTCGACGTCGCCGAATTTGCGGAGGAGGGTGAGCGCCTCGCGGTGCAGCTTCTTGCCGTAGAAGAAGTCGACCAATTCGTTGTACCGGCTGTGTTTTAGCAGGTGTTCGTTCACCACGTTGGGATCACAGAAGTTCGGGATACGGAAGAGAGAGCCTGCGAGCGTGGGCGTGACAAACATTAGCCCGCGGAAGAGAGTCGTGTCGACGAGGGTGAACGTGTCCCGTAGTTCTCGCTCGAGTTGCTCGTCCGACTCAGAGTGCGGATGGGTCAGCAGAGCGGCTAGGTTTTCATCTGTGTTCGAATGGTTTATGCCAGGTGTGGGTTTGCTTGGCTTCAGCTTTCCCGTCACAGGGTCAATCCACCGCTGTAAGCGTGTCCGTGTGCCGGCTAGGTAGCTGTTGAGCTCGCGAACAGCTTTTACCAGATCTTTACCTTCCAGAGGCCCGTCTTCCTCGGTAGTCTTAGTAGTCTTGCCCCTTGTACTTGCAGCGTCCTCATTATCTGTACCGCCCTTTCGGGATGATGTGACCGAGGCTGTATCAGAATCAGTTTTGCGATGCCCTCCCATCCAGTACTTTGCAAAGCCAGTGGGTCGAGATGGGGATGCGGTGACTTCGGCGGGGCTCTCGGCGAGGGTTGTCTTCTCGCCGTTGGCCTTCCCGTCGTCTTCCTGCTCTTCTTCCTCCGATGCTTCCTCCCGTGTGGATTCTGCAGAGAGATCCCCTGCAATCATTCTCGGATACAATTTCAAAACCCTTTCCGGAGGTGCGTGAACTTCTTCTTCGTTAAACAGCTCCAAGCTTTTTGCGAACTTCCTCTGCTTGAATAGAACCTCAGCCTTTAGCATCTTAGCTTCGCGCATCGTGCTTGCTTTGTCTTTCAGCAGCGCATCCTCAAGCATACCGAGTATGCTTATAGCCTCGTCATACTGAGCTTTGTCGATGAGTACTTTGACCTGTGTATCATAGTCTGTGGCTTCCATTTTCCACACTATCCGATCGCTGCTAACGTGAAAACCCTTACCGGCGTGAGCCAAGCTGACTGTCGGCGGCGGAAAATGCAGCTGTGCTGCACCAGCGAGTTCTGTCGTCTGAAGGAGGCTTAGAGTGTCCGGATTCCGTACTTCGAGCGTTCCTTTCGCTGGGGGTTGCAGAGCTAGCATGTACGGATAGCTGTACCCAATACTCTCAGGGGCAGTTTGCCAGGGCACCTGGCGCTTCTCCAGCGGTTTTCCATCCATATCGATAAATATTGAATTGATGTCCTTGGCCAACACCATCTCGCCCTCTCCTAATCTCGCAGCTAGCGGTTTCGGCATGTAGCCGCCTAGTCCCATGTAGCCCATACTAGTAGCACCAAACCTGCTCGCCTGTGCCCCCGCCACCGCTGCTCCGGCCCCTACGATCTCCTGGGTCTCCGAGGTGGTGACGTCGACCATGACGTACCCGGCATTCATCCCACAAACGACCTTGGTCGCATTAGCCCAGGTCACCGTCCTGATAGCTTCGGGTAAGACGACCTCGGTGACTTCGTCATGTAACTCGCTCTCGTGCCAGCTCCACAGCAACAGGCGCCGCTTCACCGCTACGGCCAGGCGGCTGATGATCTCCGGAATTCCCGTGGCGGCATCTTTAACAATGTTACTCGTGACGGCAAAACATGTCGCATTCTTCGTCCGGGATATAGTCTCGATCAACTCGTAGGTCTGTAGGTCATGGAGGGAGACATAGTAGTTGGAGAGGGAAATGAGAATGTTGGCCTCTTTGATGGTGGCAAGCTGGTCGATGGCACGAGTGGAGAACTTCTCGACTTCGCGGAAGAGTTCGGTGGGCTTGGTGGTAGGGGCAGAGTTCGAGTCGGGACGGGAAGAAGTCGGAGGGTTGTTATTAGGGGTGGACGGAGTCGTGCCATTAGATGGCTGGTGCAACTCGTTCAGGCGGTATACCCGTAGAGAACCTGTGTTAAGGCCAACAAAAATGCGGTCGCCTATCACGATCAGCCATGATCCAGACAAGAACACCGCTGAAGACCAAGACGAAAGAGACGACAGCGCATACCATGAGCGAGAATGGTCTCTATCTTGGACTTGTCGCGCTGCCTGAGCTCGATGATGGGGCGAGCTGTGAATGCGGAGAGCATGGCGCTTGCCAGCCGAATATTATATAGGGAAGTTAGTCATTGATCTCTGTTCCAATCAAATGGTTGACGTCTTTTCAGGGCAAACGCTGTGTCGGGCGGGATGGTGTAAGATGCTATGTCATCCGACGCTTTGCAAGTTGGAGAGATGTTCGAGTTGGAGCTTGCGGCAGCTGGGGAAGCTTGACAACGGTACCAAGTACAAACGTACCTACGATATATATGTACATATATGCGCGGTACAGACCTAGTACCGAGGCTGGATATTATGGGTCGCCTCCACAATCGGGTATGATCGCATACCTATACGGGTGAGGGGGGTCTCTAGAAATGATTAAGTGCTCTTTATAGTTTTAACATTCATGGCCCGATAGGTGAATATGTTGGAAATATTATATGCCTATTGTAAATTCGATTTTATAATGCCGCTGGTTATAATATTTATTTTATTATTTTTACCTAATAGGATAATAATTATTTAGTTTAGTAATTATTTTTCTTTTTATAATAATAAAAAGGCTATTACTTTTTTAATAGGTTATAATTTCCTTATTTAAATATTATTAAACCTTTATTACCAGCAAATGAATAATTAACGCTAGAAAGTACTATTTACAATAGGTAAGGATTTTTAGGTAATTATATACTATCACTACTATTGCTAAAGATCCCCCCTACCCGTATAGGTACCTCATGCATCCTATATCCTGATTGGTCAAATGCTACTATAGTTCGCCATATTTAAATAGGAGTACTAATTGGTCTCTAATGTACATGGTACTTATCCAACGTCTTGGCTTTCTAACAGCCGGGGCAGAACCACATTTCACCGTCTCTCTATGACAGTTTATTCGTAGTAGTTATACCACCGGCATCAATTTTGTCCATGAACGACGTGTCGTCCTCATACGGCTTCGCGCCCAGTTTCTTCCACGAAGACTCCGCCATATGAGCCGGGTCCGTGTGCTTCGACCGGAACAGCAACTCCACCTGACCATCTCCGAAACAGT
The DNA here is from genome assembly GCA_022376535.1 of Xylariaceae sp. FL0662B. Classification (NCBI taxonomy): domain Eukaryota; kingdom Fungi; phylum Ascomycota; class Sordariomycetes; order Xylariales; family Xylariaceae; species Xylariaceae sp. FL0662B. The sequence continues at coordinate 113,583 of JAJJKD010000036.1, read as the reverse complement.
TAATCGTGTTTTCCTATACATAATACGGTTAGTTACTTTCGCAGGCGAGACTATCGCATTCCCGTCATATTCCATCAAATAGGCACAGAATACTAATAAATAAAGGGGATCACTCACCAACCCCATAGTCAACTGGATACCGCCCTCGGCCCAGTGCGCCTCGTACGTACACGTCGGCTGCCGTTCCTCCATGGCGTCGAGGACGTTATAGGCTGCGACCAGGGCCTGGCGCATCGCGGACCGCGAGTTCGGATTCGCCTCGTGCGTCTCTGCCACGTCGCCACAGGCGTACACGTTGGGCAGCAAGTCGTCCTGGATCTGCAAAGTGGGCTTGACGCGGATATGGCCCGACTCCGCTATCGACTCCGGGCTCAGCTGCCTCAGGAGTTCCGAGCTGGGTTTCTGGCCCGTGCAATAAACCTAGGAAGCAAAGAAAAAAAAACATCAGCTTTCGTTTCCCCCTTATTAGCCCCAGTTAAGTAGGTACTGGTGAAAGATAGGTAGGTAGGTAGGCAGGCAGGTAGGTCAAGAAACGGGGCCAGCCCAAACGAACCAGATAGTCACACACGACCTCCCGGCCGCTCCGCAACACCACGACGCCCCTCCCGCGGTCCTCCTCGACCACCCTCTCCCCAGTAATGACCTCGACCCCTAACCCCTCCAGCCCCTCCATCGCCGCGCGCCTAAGCCTAGGCCCGAACCGATGCATCACCTCGTCCCTCGAATGCACGAGCGAGACCCTCTTCTCCGGAAACAGCCCCTTCGCGTCCGCGGCCAGCTCGACGCCCGCCGCGCCGCCGCCCACTACAACCAAATCCTCGGCCGAGCGGATCCGGCCCTGCATCTCCCGCAACCGCGCCATCCCCTCCTCCTTCGTGTCCGCGCCGACCCGACTCGGCAATCCCGCTCCTCCGGCCCCGCCGGCATCGTACCCGGCGCCGCTCGCGACGACGAGGAACGCAAACCCGAGCTCCTCGCCGCCCGCGAGCCGGACGCTGTCGGCCCCGACGTCGACGACGCGGTCGCGCACCCACCGGAGCGCGCCGTCGCGGATGCCGACGCGGTGCAGGCCCGGCCCGTACGGGATGAAGGCCTTGTGGTCGTGGCCCGGCAGCACCGAGAAGCGCGGCAGCACCCAGGTGAAGTGGAAGTGCGAGTGGGGCTCGACGACGACGACCCGGTACAGACTGCCCGGCAGCACTTGCAGCATCTGGAGTCAGTAATTACTGCTTTTCGATAGTTTCTAAGCATGTTCCGGGAGCAATGTGCTCACCCGAATTCTCAAAAAAAAAAAAAAAAAAAAAAAAAAAAAAAAAAGTAGTTTGCATTTATGAGACTGGCTAAAGGAGAAATAAAGAACTCTGGAATCTACTCACGGGAGGAGGCGAGCGTACGCGCGGCCGTGTAGCCGGCGATGGAGGCGCCCATGATGACGATGTTGCGGGAGCCGGGCGGCTCGGGTACCTTGTCGCCGGGGGAGAGGTGGTAGCGTAGGAGCTTTACGCGGAAGGCCATGGTGCGCGAGAGGATGGTTACGAGGAAGGAGGTGGCGAAGCCGACAGCCCTGGCTACGAGGAGGGTTTTTTGGAACATATTTTTTTTTTCAGCGGTACCTATGTTTATTACTTTGTTGTTATGCTCTATACCTAAGGAAGAAGGTTACCTATGTATGTATCAAGCCGAAGAAGGGAAATGGGCGGAGGTTATAGTCGAGAACCTAGTAGATACTCGCATGTTATGGTTATGTTCCCTCATGACAGAGCAAAGAAAAACTTAAGGGAAATTTGACTATATATAAGTCGCAGGCAACAAAAGGCGAACGTTCCGAAGAACGAGCTCGTGTAAGTAGTGACCTGGCTGCCTGGGACCTTCCGCTATTTATATAATAGAATAGATCAGATAAGATTAGATCGCATCCCTGCTCTCAGCTCTGTGATTGTCGGGTCGTACGATTGGCTGGTGATCCAGATTTAGCGTCACAGTTGCCCCGAAGCCGATGTCGGCTCGGGGGTCGGTCACGGATATATGCGGCCTCGGGGTTACTAGGTACAGTCCAGCCCAGACGATGCCCAAGGTATAGGGCTTGAGTCCGCATAATACTTATCACATAACAGCGTCGTCCGCATATTACTTGACACATATCGAAGCTGTTATCTTGACGGGCATGTGGACATATGTATAGCACAATAGCAAATCTGGGGCCGATTGTTGCTCTGTTCAGAATATTCTTGCATACCTACCTCAGGCTCAATATTCAACTCGTCTAATAACTCGGTAGGCTAGGTCGCCGAGATAGGTATTAAGGAGGACTTCGATAAAATATTTCAATTACAATACAACATTACTTGCTAGGTACCCGAAGTACTGCGAGTGAGCTCATATCATATCATTCTCGTCAATCATTACATAGGTAGGTAGATATTTTCCAAATCACCCTAGTCCACAATCTTGAGGGGATCGTACGCCTTATGGTTAATGGCCTTTTTCAGCGTGCTCATGGGGTCGAGCTTGCGCTTCTTAGCCTTCGTACCCACTTCGACAACGACGGTGTCGTCGTCTCCCTCAGCCATATCGATATTCTCTTCAACTTCCTCTTCCTCGTCGGGATCCTCGAACGAGCCATTGTCCAAGAACACCTTTAGCATGCCTTGGGAATATCCGCTAACAATGGCCGCGCCCTCCTGCTCAGCCGTGACGGGCTTGGGTGCCGTGGGATCACCGCCCGTGTTGAAGCCATATCCCGCGCGTCCGCCTGCCAAGTTCCAGAAGACGAGCTCCGGCATCTCGTAGCCGGCTTCGGCGTACTTGCCCCTGATGCGCTCGAACGAGGTGCTCCAATTTACCGTGGCGTTGTATCGATTTGCCTGGGCCTGGTCGAACTGCATGTCGCTGAACACGAACACGCGCTTGACCATGTCCTCCTGCTTGAGGTTGTGTTGGATCGCCATCGGCAGGATCAGGTCCTCGAATACGGCGACGAAGTTTGTGTTCATGCTCCACGATGACTGATTCAGCGTCCGCCACTTGTCCCGCAGGCTCGCCATCACGTCAAAGCTTTGCACCTGCGGCTTAGCCGAGAATGTGATGAAGTTGCCCCCGAAGGGCTGCGCCGTGATCTCCGCGAGGAGGAGAGACAGGCCGATGGACGTGTCTATGGGACATGTGCCATCTGGAAATGTAGGGTCCCACATGGAGCCTGAGACGTCGCATACGGCAATACTGGACTCGAGGGTTCCCGAATCTTTGATGCGCTGCACGAGGGTTTTCCACTGGCTATCGACGACCATAGCATTGAGAGATTCCACCTTAGCCTGGATCGCAGCCTTTGGGCCACGAGCCATAGTAGCATTCCCGGACCCTGAGAAGCCCCGGCCATCACTCGTTCTCACAGTTTTGATGAGCGTAGAGGGCAGCAGTGTAGCGCCGCTGATACGCAGCTTGCCCTCTGCGACGCCGTTGATGTACTTCTCAAAGCGCTCGGTGTCCTTCTCTGCGAAGATCTTGGAGTAGTTACTCATGGCTACGGACGGCACGCGGTCGTACTTGATCTTGTCGAGAGTCTTGGCGCTGAGGTTGCGTTCGGCGATGTCAAGATACGCCCGCAGGGCTGAGAGGTCTTTGCGATATAGCTCACGAGCGTGGCGAAGGTACAGCTCTCGATCCATGTCACCGGTGCCGCCCGTGACCTCGGCGATGGGATGCATCATCTCTGCAATGCTGGAGACAATGAAGGTGTGCTTGTCATGGAAACGGTCATGCGAGGGAGACCACTTGGCACAAAGTGAGATATGCTTCTTGGCCTCGGAGTCATTTCCGTGGAGGAGAGCCAGATCAGACTTGAGCTGCTCGGCGAAGAGGCGAGCAATTGTAAGAAACAGACCCCGGTAGACAGCATCCGAGTTGAAGGCTTCAAGTGCTTTGTCGTGTCGCGCGTTTCGAACATCGTTCCGCTTTTCTTTTGCCTCCTCCTTGCTTAGATATCTAGTCTTTTTGTCCTCGGAATTCCGGGCCTTGCCCTCTCGCTCGATATTCAAGATGTCTCTAGGGTTTGCTAGCACATCCAAACATCCGTTGACATATAGAGCCAGTATATTCAGCAAGTCTTTCCAGTAACCATGGGCAACACCGTTCTTTACATCGAACCGAGTGATGTCGTTCCCCTCCTTCTCCGGTTCAGGGTCAACTAGCGTGATGTCCTCTTCGTCCTTGTTTTTCTTCTCGATCTTCTTCTCGATGATGGGACGGCTAAGCCAGCGAAGGTTGGAGATGAGGGTAAGAGGATGATTCTTTGCCAGCCAACCAGAACAACGGTAGAAGGTGGCCCTCGAAGCCTTACCTAGGTGGATGGATCGAGCATTGAATATTATCTTGAGAGTCATGAGAGGGTCGATCTTCCAGGCTGAGTCCAACAGCTCGAGTAGGCGGGGGCCGGAGATGACCATTTCGAGCTCGGTGAAAAGATCCAGGAGAGCATTCTGTGTTGAACGGTAGGCAATATCTTGATTCTCTGTGAGCATCTTGTTCTCCGCACAGGCAAAGTCACGCGGTTCCGTGGTGTCTTGATTATATGAGCGTAAGCCTTCGACGAAAGGATGTACGCTGGAGGACTCGGCTGAAGCTTCGAGTTGGGTCTCAGCAGCTTCTGTCTCGGCTTTGGTTTCGGCCATCTCCTCGAAGTCTAGCGTCCCCAACTGATTTGTCAGGCTTGTGGATTGTGGCTCGCTCACGACACTGAAGCTACTCTCTTTGTCTGTATCCTTGGCAATGATCTTGTCGTCGTTGCGAGTATGACTGGATTGCTCTCTTATATCTTGTTTGACGATTCTCTCGAATTCATCTTGTGGAATCATGGATAAAGCACGATGAGACGGGAACATAACGGGCAGGCTGTATTTCAGGAACCAAGGCTCCTGGGAGCCTTTGTCACAGGCTGCCATCGTGTATGAGGTGCTGGGAACTTGGGAGACTGACGGAAGCAGCAAGCTGGCGGCTGCGATGATAAAATGTTGTTATGGGAGGTAGGTAGATTACCTATAGGTAGGTGATGCTCCTCTGATTATTCGAGGAGTGCGTTTGCTCGAGAAGTGTGTTTGCCAGAGGTCAAGGAGAGCAAACAGATGGATGATGAAAGAGGAATGCCACACCCGTCGTACATACATTTCTAAGACGGTGTGCTTATATAAGTAAACCGGAGGGAAGCAGTTATGTGACGATGATGTACCTCCTACATAGGTACTTGCGTAGCGTAATAGGTTGACTCACGCCGCAAGTGACACAGACTGGGTAACAGGCAGAAGCGACACCGACCAATAAGATGGAGAGATACGGTATGACTGACATTATACTTACGGGGAGTGACAAAAGACACAAAAATACTTTGGTAAGATACGCAGACACATACATAGACTCAAACTCTCGTACACGCGGAAGTTAAATAGCTTAAAATAAATTGTTGTGAAGGAGGCACAATTGAGAAATGGGAGGCAAAGATGTTGTATTGAAGAGAGTATATTGAATAAAAATGACATTGCAAGCCGGGTAATCGAACCTCGGACCTAAGATGAAGTGAGAACGCAAAAATATAAACTAAAGCGAAGCTGACCCATGGGCCAGAATTAAGAATTTCCATTTCTGTTAGATCTTAGCTACTTCGCTGAAAGACTGACGTATTAACATGCCTTATGTAGCCTGACCATAGGTACATACATATATACTCACCGGGGTACACCGGTGTAACCTTACAGGACCCTTGTGTTGTTGCCTGGAAACTATTACACAACCTTAGCTAATCTTGGCTTTGGCCGACAATAGTCATAGGTAGGTAGCAGTTACAGGGGCAGAGTAACCGGGCCAGAGAGGTATGTAGCTGTATCACATTGGAAAGCCATAATATCCACCGGCATAATGTTTCCCATAAACAGGCCCTCGAAGAGATACATATCATTAAGCAAAATGACAAACTGCATCATGTAGAAATAGCAAGCAGCGTGTATATGACCAATACCCAAGTAAAGTATTACACGGAGCCAGAGGCCAAGTAAACCTTAGTCAAGCCTATCTCAAGCGTTTTCAACCATTATCAAGTCAATCTTTTGATCTATTATATATAATCAGTAACCAAGTCCATGTTACTACGTCTATCAATAAATGAGGTCGACTTGCTATGCTATCTCGACAACGGCTTTCCCTTCGCTTACAAAGAGAGCTCCTAGTTAGCACCAGTATTGATGGAACCAGATGAGCCCGGCCCGGCTAAGGCACCAGAGCTATGTAAGAAGCTTTGCACCACACGACCCACGTACAATTACCTATGTGCATCAGACGCTACCGCCAATCTATGAAACACCGTACACGAAATCTATGCACATGCGCCCCTCCCATCAAGGAAAGGGCGGAACTAGCGACTATTACAACACATCTCCAATCTCGCTATACAAGAAGAAACCTTACATCCCGATGATCCGCATGGAGCCGTACCCCAGGGTGACCACGACCGCAAGCGTAATCAAGCTGCTGGGCACGCCGCGGCTGATGAAGTGCGTGACGTGCAGGTAGCGCTGGCCCGTGGAGTCCTCCTTCATGATCGCCGCTGCAGTCGTCATCGTTAGCTAGTGTCTTGTCTCGCTCCTACACGCCTCATCAAGCGTGGGGTGAGGAGGAGGAACTTACTCATATTAGGGAACCCACTCGTCGGCAGCGCCATCGCCGCGCTACACATGAGCGCGGCGGCCATGACGAGCAGGTTGGGGTGCGGCTGCTCCATATCCTTCCCGATATCCGAGACAAGGGGCAGGATGATGAGCGCGGCGACGGTGTGGCTGATGAAGGTAGCGATGACGAGCGTCAGGGCCGAGAAGATGATCAGCACTCCGTAGAGGTCCATGCCGCCGACCTCGCGGGAGATGGACTCGGCCACCATGTGCAGGAGGCCCGACGACCTGACCGCCTTGCCGAGCGATAGCCCGCCCGCCGCCAGGATGATGATCGTCCAGGGGAAGTTGTTGAAGTCCTCCTTGGTGAGGATGCCGATGCCGAAGAAGAGCACGATCGGGAGGATGGCGATGACGCCCATGTCCCCGAACGTCGCCTCTAGCTGGTGGCTGGCACACCAGAGCCCGATCGTGGCGATGCAGATGAGCGAGACAAACCACTGCAGGCCGGTGAACCGCTCCTTGACCTGTCTGATGGGTACGATGGTGGTCCCTCTACCGGGCTGGAAAGTGGTGAGGAGCAGGACCCAGATAAGGAGAATCGCCACGATGCCCACGGGAATCACGACGAAGAACCATTCGCCCCAAGTCGGCGCGGGCTCCATGATACCCAGTGCGACCACGTTCTGAGGCGAAGCGATCGGAGAAAGCATGCCGCCAATATTAGAGGCAAGCGCAATACCCATGATCACCGCCTTAGACATATTAGAGTCCGAAGGGAGATTGCGCAGCATCGGCTATGACGTGTTTATTAGCCAATCCCAAAGAACCCTAAAGGAGCTTAACGTACCTCGATAATAGAGAAGCAGAGGACTGGGGCTGCAACGTTGCTGACAAGCATGCTCGCGAAAGCCGCCACAAACATGTTGGCAATCAGCACTGTCCTGGGACGCGTTCCCGCCTTGCTAAGGACGAAAGTGGCGATCCGCTTGTCAATGTTGCATTTGGACAACGCGGCGGCAACGGTGAAACCGCCCAGCAGAAGCATGATGACGGGCGTCCACATGGCTGAGAATATGTATGTCGTCGCGTCTTTCGAGTTTAGCCTCCTATTTGGCGGTTCGTCTGCGCGCACGACCCTGAGAAGGACGCAGAGGAAGGGTATCAATAGAGATGTGACGAAGAGCGGTATCGCCTGCGTGTGGTTAGTTACCCCCAAGAATTTGGTGTCCCTTGACGCAGCTTACCTCGGTAGCCCATAGTAAACTGACGAACACCAGCATGGCCAAGCAATTTTGTTGCTCAGGCCTCTCCATGATGGGGGCGTAGAGAAGTACTAAGAAGACTGCAATAATGCCGATAAGGGTGAACATAGTTGAACCGAACAGCCAAGTCGGGCAGGTGAAGCGTCCAAGGGGTGTGTTGATCTGTTTCATGGGAGCTACAGGGGCATCGTCTCCTTGTAATCTGATCTTCATTCCATCATTCTGTGTGCCGAGGAGACGCTTCCCGAGACTGGCAGCCTCGGCGCGGCGCTCAAGACCGATGAGTTCCCGCCACACTGTGTTCCGCTCCCAGACGACGTGCTCTCTCAGATGCGACCGAAGATCTTTCTTGGCGAGAGCTTCATCGCCTTGAGTAACTACATCAGTGTAGGCTTTCTCAATCTGCTCAATATACTCCTCAATATGCCGAATGGTCTCGGGAAGGAAAGGGTAGGCGGCTTCGACGTTTTTCTCCATGTATTTTGGTCGGAACTCCTTATCAATGATCTTATCAAATTTCTTGAGGACCTTACGGAAGCCGGTCTTGTTCAGTTGCACATATGACTTGAGCTCACACAGCTGTACGTAAAGGCTCACGATGCGCTTCTTCAACAAGATGCCAGAGGAGAACATCTCGGCCGTCTCGGTATAATCATCATACCCAACGCTATGCCTCCTCATCGACCTTGTCATATCGGTGGACGCTGTCATGTCGATGGAAGCGTTCATGGCATTTGGCACGGTGCGGCGTCGATGTCCGCCACCAAGGCTCGGCCGGCTCTTCTTGTGGAGGGCGGACGTCTCGTCCTCGTCATCATCCTCACTGTCTTCGACACCATCCTCGGTCGAATCTACACTGTGGGCGCTCTGGGCGCCTTGTTGGACGTGGGCGGATTTCATTTGATCTCTGCTAGGAAGGGAGGGTCTCCGAGGCGAAACTTCCACTTGTCCATCCACATTGAATGCTGCCACATCACGCAGTAATTCTTCAGCCTCATCGAAAAGTTCCCTCTCTTTCACGACATAGAACGATGATATCTTCTCCAGTTCCACGTCCAGCGCTAGACCGAAGACGACTTCAGGGTCTTCATTTCGGAGGAGAGGTCGGGTCTCGACGTCGGCGGTGCCCGGTTGGTGGACAGACTTCTCGAGCGTATAGATGAGTTTCTTGAGATTGCTGTAGGCGATGTAGTGGCTGCTCCAATCTGGGACGGCATTAAACTGGATGCTGTGGGAGAACTTCATCTCGTCGCGTTCTTCGAGCCAGCGTCTCTTCTCGTCCCTCTTCGCTTTTCGGCGTTGTTCCCTCTCAGCCTCACGTCTTTCCCTGTCGGCTTGACGTCTTCTGGCCTGGATGTGTTCGAAGGGGTCTAACTGGTCAAGTTCGTATCCGATATCCCCTCCTCTGCCCGTTGGGAGAGAAGCTTGTTGGTCGTGGACGGTGTCACGGAAAGAGGAGGGATTCGCCGAGGACTTTGAGGGCGGTATGGTGGAAAGTTGGGATGGTCCAGCATTGAATGAGTACTCGTATAAATGGTAGGAAGGTGTGAACGATGGCAGTCAAACAGGAATAAACCGTACGTATGTAGCTCTTAGCTACCTACATGTAGTATCGGAGTCGTTGCAAGCTGACACATGATGCATGTCACGGTGGAGTGTTTTGTTCCAAGTTGTCGTGTCACATCCCATAATCGTACATATGTAGGACGGACGGATCGGCGGACTAGGCCGCGTCTACAACCCACAAGTATTGGAATTGCTAGCGCGGCGCTAGGTATCGATTTAACCGTATAGAGTTAGCAGATATTGATTATATAAGTTATTCAGATAAGTACAATACTGGAGGTGTAGTGGAAAGATGACTAAGCACCCATACACCTACAATAGGGGAGATCCAGCCAGCCAGCTCATTTATTAATATATATATATATATTTTTGACAATTTTATGATGTAAGAGTTCATATTTTAATCCACCCATGTTCCAATGCATGACTAGCCGTAAGGCGGCCCTCAGGGTTTAGGTTGAGCAGTCTTACGAGAAGATCTGAGAAGATATCGGTTTCCTCCTGTGAGATAGCTCTCCAAGTACCCTCTGGGCCATATTTACCCTCGTAGACGAGACCTCTGCTCAATGCATCTTGTAAAGACCTTGGCTCTGGTTGCTGAAAGAGAACGGGGTGAGATTCGCCCCCGGCGCCCTGTCTATCAGTGGAATCCGTGCAAACTTCTACCACCCTTCCGTTTGCGTCTACATCATCCTCGAAGAACTGTCTCCGCATATCCCAGACCTGTGACCACTATGGCTCTGGTAGTTTGCCGAGAAGCATTGCCACTTTCCAGAGGTACTCGTCCACGTCGTCATCGAACGTGTCAAACAGCATTCGACCGGTCCGAATCTCGAACAATGTACAGCCCAGAGCCCATAAGTCGCTCTCAGGGCCAACTTTGTTGTCCAAGGCGTATTCTGGTGCGCAGTATACTTGTGGTATACCGAGATCGTCAGGCGGCGTTTTCAGGTCGTAACACTCGCCGAAATCAATAACACAGGCTTTGGCGATAATGAGTTCCCGGCCAGTGGCGCCTTGTGCCACGTCATCCCAATCGACGGGATACACGACATACTGAGGAGCCGTAGGTAGAGTGTGTTCATCACCGGAAGCTTGAACCACTTTTGCCGTTCTTGGTTGCCCGAGCATTATGAGCACGTCATCTTCAGAGAGATGATCAAGACCCGAGATGTGCGCGAGAATGTTAGCTGGTCGAAAGTCTTATGTGACCATGTTAGATATGAGCTAGAGAAATGATTTCGGAGATGACAACATACCACCGTGGCAGATACCATGTGCGTGCAGAGCGGCCATAGCTTGCGTGGCTTGGAAGCAGATCTTCCTCAGCGGAATTCCTGGGTCCTCGGAGTTGGCGAAACTCATCAATCTCGACACACGTGGTCCCAGAACCAGATAGACGAACACATAATGTACACCGTTCGGTCCGTCGATTTCGAACTGGTCTGAAGGCAAGCAGAAATACTCGCTTGTTGGTTGCCGATCGAGACCGAGATCAACTAACTTGTTGATGCGCAATTCCGGGTAATCTTTGGTAGATCCTTCGGCCATGATAATCTTCAAGGCACAATACCTAGAAACGGCACTTGATGTGTCGCGACATAGCCAAACGTTCGCATAGCCGCCGCTTCCCAACTTATGAATGACTTTGTATCGAGCATTCAGCAGGTCGCCCAACTGGACGGGATGGTGTCCTCCCGGCTCATAGTCGTATATCTTCTCCAATCCGAATGGAGGTCCGTCAATGATCAAGCCATTGCCTTCAGGTTCGCCACCATCACTACAGACCATAGATGCGACCGACGCCGTATCCGACATGACCGTGGCCTCGGTGGATCGGATACTACTAGCTCCGCTCCTGGAGAGCCGAGAACTGGAACGTTGGAAAGAAGCTTGAAATCCGTTGTACCGTGTAGACTGATGAAGTAAAACACGGAATATGAAAAGATATCTTGAATGAAGCGCTGACTGGGAGACGTTCTTGTTGGAGAATTGGGAGGCAGCAGACAACCACAGAGGACGCCTAGATCCGCAAGCCAGGTGCTGTGAGGGGCAGTTAGGTACTGCGCACATAGCACATAGCCAAGCTAGAGGCTACGTCGCCACTTGCCTAGCGCCTAATACCACTTATGTTTCGTTCCTCTTATCGCTGAGGTGTCAGCACGGTACCTCACGATATCAGGGATGAATAAGGGTCAGGCGGCGAAAACTACACACGACCAACCCGAGACTTGAGATTACCGTTACCGTTGCCGAAAGACTCTCAGCTTGATTCTGCCGTATCCCTGATTCACTCCTAGGCTAAGAAATCAACCCAAGCACACCGCGCCGGTCCCTTCAGCGGCCTCGCACCTTCTTCGTACCAAAGCAACGATCACAGAGAACCTTCACTCTAACGATGCGGAACGACCCTCCCTGTCCGCCGCAACTCTCGCATTCCTTGCTGAGGAGGAGCTGTCGGATAGCATTATACGTCGTAATTCTCAGAATCTTGGACATGAACTGGCGGAATCTCGGCTTTGCGCGCTCCATGATACCCCTGACGGTGTCTTTCACGTAGGCGATGTCAGGAAGCAGTTGGATCATCTCCTGGGCTATCTTGTTCACCCGCTGGACTCGTAGGAGCGCATGCAGGGTACACTGGCCGAAAATAACCATGATGACTTCGTTTGGTAGATATTCTAGCAGGCCCAGCCCGGCCACGGTCTCGTCTGGCGGTAACTCGGCCGCATTGGGAATGAGTCGTAATGGACGAAGTATAGCTACTCGTTGTCGGGCGGCTGGTCGCTGGATCTCCCAAGGCCCGTGTCGCCGCATATTGGGTATCGTCGTAAGCCGTGGCTTAGCTATAGTGCGAGATGAATAGGGAATAAGTAGGTAATAGGAAGACAATCGGGAGGTTTCTTCAGTTGCTTTGCACACTGATAACATGTCCCCGCGGGGCGCGGGCGGCGAACCTAGGCAAGTTAAGTCCGCCTAATTTTCCGGAACCCCACAAGTACCTAACTTTGTTATGGCAAACACACAATGTCGTAGGCAAACGACATAATGTTAGGTGTATCCTATCATTACCTAGGTACATGTATACATATATAACAGGAATGAGCCGTGAGTCAGGACGTGGGTCAACGAAACCAAATGGTCTGTGCACAAACGCTGATGCGCTAAGCTAGGGTAAGGCAGCTGGGTAGATACATAACTGTATGATAATTACAGCAGTAGCTCACGCTATCAGCGTTAGCTAATTTGCCTACTAAGCAGGCTCAAGGTTGCCCGCCGCTAAGTGTGTCGGGATATTCTCCGCCAAGCAGTTACTCGTTTCCCCTATTAGCTCGTCAAGATCGCCTTTTCGTTGAGTCCTTGACGAATGTGCGCGAATCCAAATCCGGGAAATGTGTTGATGTAATGTCGGCCTGAAATGTTCAGGTCCAGAGTATTCCGGTCCATTCGCTCTAATACACTATAGTTACTGAAGATTACAAGCCTGAATTTATAGACCTTCGTTCTCCTAAAAGTATTCCATCTGATTCCTGCTCACTAACCGACTCGTAGCCTCCTGGTGTTTCGCTAATCTTTGAGTGGTGCATGCATGTTGTGCAAGATTGCGCTTCCTCTGTGTCCTTAATGCAGAACCCATCGATGATGAGTGTGAAGATCTTCCAGAGTGTTTGTAGAATGACGAGGTCTGCCACTAGTATAGAAACGAAGAGGTTTCCAGGGGATTTCAGCTGAGGAATCTGACAAAGGTAGTCCGTGGTTAGCAGAGACTGGTTGACTCTAAGTTGGGAATTCCGAGACTGAGTTGGGTCAAAGTTCTTCAGGAACTGGTCGTCAATAGCAGCGAGACCCCATCGAAACTCTCTTCTTAGAGTTTGATTGGCTTGCGTCATGTTCGAGCTCAGGTTTGCGAGCAGTGCCGGTCTTGCCAACATGTTCGGCATGGCATCGTCGTTCCGGCCTAGATCCGCCATAACAGTAAACCACATGGCCTTTCCGAGCACTTCCACCGAGCGCCAGATACCGGGAACTGGCCGCTCAAACTTTTCGGGGCCCTCAGCAAGCACGGATATCGAACTTGTGTTGCAATATCTATTGTATTTGAATGCGATACCAGTTGAGTTCAGTGGGATGAACCAACAGGCGTTGACGCTCAGAAAATCAATGCTGCCAACCTGTTCTTCCATCGTACCAGCTGATGTGGGTTCGTGATGCAGCTCTACGTGGCCTTTGAAAAAGGGAGGATCCCTATGCACGTTTTCATCGTAGAAATCTTGCATAGCAGTTCGCCAGTACAGCCCTAAGAGGGCGTTCCCCCAATACAAGCTCGGGTCGTTAGTTTTGTTGAGGCCGAGAAATATTGACGACACGGGAGTTGGCGGAGGAATGGCATCGTACGTAGAAACAAGCTCAAAGTATGTGTAGCCGCCGGGTGAGTCTGCTTCCACGTAGCACTGACTGATCGCGGTCACAGTTCCGCCCATCGGGGATACCGCAAACTGCCCTGCCGTTCGATCGGGCCCCTCAAACTCTATCTTGATCATGGATATATTGCAATTTTGAAGCAGGTTGTTCTTGTACATCATCGATCCTTGATAAATCTTACTATTTCCTTCTCCATTATGCCATACTTTTGACAATGTGTATGGAAACGCCTTCTTGTCTGTATAGAAAGTGCTCTGGATCGGGATATTTGATGGGTCACAAGAGGCGCGAGCGCCAACCAGGTATGACGGCCACTTTGAAAACCAGATCCCATTTGTCTCCGTTGCATTTGGGTCTTGGGCCGAGACGGATACAAGTTCGTAGCCCGTCGCCGCTACGTTAAGAAACGAGACGAGGGCAATTGATATAATAGTGCCTACGATGACCACGGGAGTGAACCATTTGAAAGGATAGGCGCGCGTGATATTATAGGAGAAGAATGAACGATGCGCCATTTTCGAACAATGTGAAACATTTTCTCGTGTATGACAGAAGACTTGAGAGAAAGGCAGATTTCGAGGCTTGGCGGCGAGATCTTATAGCTTTCCAGCTTGGAACGAGATCTTGAAGTATCCAGTCAATCGGTGCACCGCAGCTAAATTAGGAACTGCGGCTGAGCGCTGCCAAGGATGCTTATGTCGCCAAACCAAGTTAATTGCTTGGCGTGGGAGGCAGACGCGCCGGCCCTGTCTGAATATATATATATAGATGCGGCTGGGAAATTTTCTCGGAGTATTGATGTGTAGACGACACTTTGATTGGTGTTGCCGAGCCGTAAGCACCAAAGTTAGCTCAGATAGTTTTCTTGCTATAATCTACTAATATAGGTATTTCTTTTTCCATCTCCCATAACTAAGTCCGAGGTTCCTTGTTTACATTGCAACTCGTGTACGTTAATGTACGTTAATGCAGATAAGGTATCTGGTGATAATTGAGATTCCAGGAATGTATGATATGCTTGGCAATAAATAGGTGTTATCTTGAAAAGTCCTCCCTTTTTGTAGAAATATCAAGTTATCACATCTTGAGGGCATCGTGTAGCACTAACCTATATTATCGCGCAGATTCAGCTTTACTTATTAAGACGCCCCTAACAGACGAAATTAAAACCTCAGATATAAAGGAAAATTATTGCTCAGTTTTCCTTGTCCACATGGAGATAAGAAGCAAGGCAGACTGAACTTATCGTATTCACAGTCCTCTGCCGCTGTCAGCTAAGTCCTCGATCAGCCCTGAGTACAGGTGAAGTGCAAGTTAGCTAACTTTATGTATTATTTATCACAAACTCTAAGACATATTAAGTTGCAGCATCGGTATCTTTCTGATTCTTTCAACACTATTGGTCAGTGTCAAGCTGTCACCTGCCCAATCAGTAACCCAGGTTAATCATGATTGGTCTACAGTATTGACCCACAAGGACCCATCAGCGATTGTCTTGGCCAAGAACACAAAGGAGTCACACCCACTTAGATCAGTAGAGAATATTTCTCACCCAAACACGACATTATCATCATTGAAATAGGAGTAGCAACATTTAGGGAAATCCTGAAATAACGCGGCGACTTCACCCACCGACGGGCATCGCCTTTGAAAATGTATCTAGTTAGTTGTTGCGTGCGTGGTTTGTCAGAGCCGTCATCATCAATGACTTTCCCAAACCCGTAGATTGGAGACTGCATATCACCGTCGGTATCAACATGTCTAGCCCACAGTCTCTATGCTTCCAGGTGTAAATTTATTTGACTATAGGTTGGACATGTCGAAGCTTTTGCACATGCACAATGAAAAGAAAGCACGGTTCAAAATAAGACCGAAAAAATGTGTATTAGAGGTGGTAGTGTTAAGCCACCTGCCCCAACGTCATGGCTCTAACTACATGTATGGTGCCGTTGCATAGGAATTGAGGTCTTTCGCCGACCCAGGGGATGCTTCCTAGTGGGATATGACATTCTGGTTCGACGTATTGGCCAACGTTCTGCTTTGCTTCTTGCATAGCCTTCTTGCCTAGTCTTCTTGCGCTGGCTCCGGTTCCTGTCGACTCAATTCCTGAACTCCGTTGCCTCCTGTGGTTAAGGGTTTTCTGTCGATTTCTCTGTCATATGGAACCTGGGACAAACGGTCTCGAAAACCTCTCAGTTCGCCGACAAGTCTTATTGACTGTCGATATCATGTGCTTCGATCAGCCAATCGCCGACTCATTCGTTCCGGTCTTCGTGATATGGTGAGATTCTGGCGCACGGATCATCTCCATACGCAACCATCAAGACATCTGAGAATTCTCTGGTCAAGGCTTGGTTGGCGAAGGAGGCTTGCGAACGCCACGAGCCGAACCGGTACTCGAGCCGGGCTATTGAGCCGCTCTCGGTAGACACAATGCCGTGGTCTATGACTTGGTCAAGGTCGTAGACGAAGTGGTTCGAGAAATATCTCTCCAAGGCTTGTCTGTTGACGATTTCAGGATCGCCGGCTACAAGTAGAACACGGCTTAGGTTGCGGGAACTATCACTTTCCGCCACCTTGTTTCGATTCCAGCTGATCCGAGCGACTCTGCCACCAATGATGAAGCCACGTTGCTGCCCAGCATGGTATAGTACCTCAGCGTCTTCTCGGCGGAAGAAACTGACCGACGCAGAGGCAGTCGGATGGTCATCGGTCGGTGGGTTAACAACGGTTGACCTGACCCGTCCGGTATTGGTGATGTGAGCTAGTAGAATGGGGATCGTTACCCAACCTGGAAGGCCCGTGATCCATAGATTCGTATTCAGCTCGTCTGGCACATGCGTGCCTTGGTTGACCGGCAGAGTTTGGTCGCCTTGGTAGTTTGATCTTCCCGGTTGCCGCGGCGTCTGGTGCTTGCCCAGCAGTTGCTCGGACGGAGTGAAGGCTTGACCATCCATCTGTATGCTCTTGGTCAGTGAAACCATATCCTAATTGTATACCTAGGGCACAGAGAATAGAATCAAGTCACGGGGAAGCCAAGGTGAAAATGAAAACGAGTTGTATGGAAATTAGGGGATAGCATCGATGCTTGTGGAGTGAAGAAGCAATGAACTAACCGTTATTGAATGAGATGTATTGCCGTGGGAGATTGGGTATTTCAACGACCGTTGGTCAACTGAGAACAAGTAGACGGTGGCCTAGGAAGGAACAGTGACCAAATGGTGGGGGTGAAGATGTAGATTGATCTTTTCTCCGAAGGACGTCAGTGAGATCCAAGTGAAATGGCGGCCGAAACATGAATAACAAGTTATATCTGACAGAAATCGGAAGAAACTTACTGTTGATAACAACGATCAACCTGCAGAACACAATCACTTATACCGACTTAGTAGTGTTTTCTGATCAGTATAATGGTGGTTGGCTTCAGGGAAGAAGCCTTCTGGTTGTGTTTCCAGGCAGACGGATAGAATAATCCTGAGTAGAGCTTGTGAGAGACTGCAGTAGCCGGGTGAGAACCTAGTGAACTATTGCAGGTTGAAATGATTTAGAACCACTGTGGTGACTAGTGAGTTGTAAAGGGAATGTTTTCTGATTTATCTAGTGCCAGTAGGTATTTATAAAAAAAAAACCTAAGCTACAAATCAGACAATAGGGGGTAACAATGAACTCGAATGGGTATAGATGGTATTGATAGACAATAGACATTAGCCAGGAGCTAGTAGCAAACACTTGAAAACAACAAATCTAAGGATCAGCTTGTTTCCATGTACCATGAAATCGTGCTATTGTTAATCTCTATTGTCCTAACAGCATATTCATTATGGTAATAATATAGAAAATTTAGATGCTTAAAAGTAGCATAATAAGGAGTAAAGCTTGAAGAACTGCTTTTTTTTTTTTTTTTTTTTTTTTTTTTTTTTTTTTTTTTTTTTCTCCTCGCCCAGCACAATGCTCTAGTTAATTATACCATGTTTTGGCAATATACATGCTAAGATATGATGATATTATTAAAGCTAGGAGAATAACACAACTGCATCAGTAGTTCTACATTTAGTATCATGGGTTCTGTACTAAATGGATTTCCCTCAGCTACGAAAGAGAATACGATGAGGGGTTGCGGGACCGAAAGTTGCAGAGGCAATCTCAAGCAGCCTTCAGTTAGCGAGCTACAAGACACAGTAACATATAAAATGTACATAAATTTTTGATATACGCACAAAGGCTGATGAGAAATACGGCTGTGATGGATGTAAGAGCATGGAGCTTCGCGGTCGTGGTAAGTTGATAATTTTTGGTCATACTCCCCAAGAGATTCCCGCCTTGTGCTTCCATTCTCATGGTGCGAAAAGTAGGGTACAGAGAAAATTGATGGAAGCGATATCGAAGAAAGTTGCGTGGTGTGTCTACTCTATCGTGGGTTTTAGGCCGTTAAATAAGAATGACCGTGTGCGTAAAGGTTAGAGATATTGCTTGATAGATGGAAAGAGTTTGTACAGGAGGCTGTCCCCTCGTTGTATAGCACTTGTTAGACAACTATATAGTTTCATGAAAGATTTAGCTTGGGGAGGGATGATGGCCATGTCTAAATATTTATACAAGAAGATGAGAGGAAACTTAATAAGCTTTTCCAGCTAGGAGTATATGTTGCTACAACAGAAAGGATGAAGTGCTAGTTTCTTCATTTGTTTCTATAACATACACAATTGGCCATTCTGTTACCACCTCGTCCTTACAAGACTTGCCGCTACTACATAAGGGGATTAACTCAGAGATCGCTCTGCCATCAATTCTTTCCCAAATTTCTACACCAAGCTTAAGGCCGCAGACGGCCTTCTCCTCTTCGGGTTGGTCATGGGCCTACTGATCACAATCATTCTGACCGCATTCTGCACGTACGCCTTCGTAAACTATCCCCCGACATCTGCTCCAGAATCTGGGTCTCGGGGCTCAATAGATTGGGGTACCTATCCGTCTTCACAAAACACTACCTCCTACCCCTGACCAACTCATATTCCATCTGAAGACAGACATGCCCATGAGATCACTCTACCTGGTCTACATATGCCACGCTGGCCACCGAGTTCCAGAATGCTTCCACCACGCTCCTGACGATTGCGGATTCTAGCTGGATTCTGATCACAGGACTCAAGTTGTGACTAATAAAGTACATTTGAGTAGTTTTCCTCTTCAGAGTTTGTCCCAATCTCAATTGCGCAATCTTGTAAACTAGATGCATAGAGAAGTTGTTTTTATTTAGTGTACTGCAATCACCTAGTACATATCATTCACTAGTTGCCACGAATAATGCTTTGTAGGACGCCGATATCTGGTGAATATTCCGAATTGATGCCATGCGGACAACTTGGGTACTTGGAACGCTGGGACAGGAGAGTTACGCACTTAGGCTGGGCTGTGTATGGGACATATCCTAGGATCGAGACATTTCAAGGAGGGTTAGGATTAATATTAAAACGTCAAGGAAACCGTGTTACTATCGTCATTTTAGTATGAGTAGGAATCCTGACCTTACTACACCTAACCGCACCGTCTGGATCATTCAGTCGTGGTGGTCGCCGGTGCGCTTCCGTACTTGGCGCAACGAACTGCACTACTTGCGTGATACCAAGTGGTCTGGCGTTGACCGTTATGTAGAATGTAAAATGGAAGTCCTTGCATAGTAACATATACGTATGTGCAGAACACCACATGTAATAATAGGGCTGGGACTCAAGCTGATCACCAACGTCTGACTTATAGGCACGATATGCTCCGCAATGAAAATGTATGTTACATTACGTGATTCTGGTGTCTATACACTTTGATTCGATGTGTTGTACGTGTTGAGGAATCCAACCCACGTTGTACTTGTACAACAACAGAAATCATCTGTAACAAAACCCCAGACGGACCCAAGCTGAACGACACCAGACCATCACCCAATTTTTGCCGACTTATTAACACTGAAGGTCAAGTATATAGGGAATTGTTGCATCGCTTTAGCCCCATGCGCAAAGGCCGCTAACGCAGAGGCCTTTGTGGCAGCAGGGCGTACCGCTGCCCATGCAGTAATCACCAAACTTAAGACAATCCTTGCGCGTCTGTGGTCCTCCCGAATTAGTTCTGGCTATTTCGGTATAATATGTATGTATATAATTGGGATAGGTATTCTATGAATGGGCGAGTTTTCGATGTTGATAAAAAAACAGACTTACATCCAAAAGCCCTGATGGGGCGTCCTCTGTTGGCAAAGCCCAGACGGGCGATAGAACGGCGAGGAGAGAGATGGTGGCGGTGATCAGCTTCATTTTGTCGAGGCGTTGAGAGTGAAGGCGGGGAGGGTGTGGGCAGCGATGATGTTCAGAAGGTGAAAGCTTCAGAGGAATAGCTTGGGTTACTGTGGTGTGCTGAGGTGAGTAGAACACCAGTCTTGAAACAACGGATCGATGCTATACTTATAGGAGTTGAGAAGAGATTGCTCTGCTTTGCCCGTATATTGTTTAACGGATTGTCCCGAGGGAATCTCCATGATGGATTGCCTCGTTTGGAAGTATATGATAATCCGCGTGTCCTGGTGGGCCGCTGATATAGAAGAATTGTCCTGTCGCGTAGGTATGCGGCATCAATAAAATCCGTGATCAGCAAGTACGATTCCTGACGGTTTCTATAATTGTGAAGATCATGATTGACATTTCCATAGGTACCAGAATGGGTTTACCCGTCGGGTTCTACATAGCGGAGATTGCACAATCCTTTATCTATATGTAGTATAAGTTCGAAGTATGATATCACTAATTCCTACCTTTTCATCCCTATAAATAGCGAAACGTTCATTCTAACTTGGAACTAACTACGCTAAGCTTAGCGTACAGGTATAGTGACGGTACAAACCCGCCAGTACATTTTAGCATTACTAACTCAACTTTCTACAGACTTCCGGCGCGTGGCATGGCAGTGTTATTACAAACACAAACAAGGGACACACCACTAATTTCGCTTTTGGAAAAGAGCCTCTGAGAAGGTATGGGATGTCCCCAAGAGGAATTCAACCTCCAGTTGTTCAAATGGGGCTGTAGGGCTAAGACCCGCTTCCACTGCAACGGTCCTGCATATCTGGGTTGCCTGGATGGCTGACGCCGCCTGTACATACAAAAGGGCTTTATATCTTATAGCTTCACCTGGCACTCGATAAGGCATTGTGCTCCTCATAACCATAGTTCTATACTATTGGATCACTGTTGAGGTTTAACATACAACCGAACGTATGCGCGGGTCTGCGGATGCGTTGATGCGGCCCGCCTCAAACACCTTGGAATGGATCGATAGGTAGTTAACGGAGCTTGCACACATCTCGAAACCCTTCAACTCAAGGAGATCGTAAAGTTATATCCTAAAGGCACTGAATAGCATGTAGCTTGTTAGCTTGTACGAAGTACAATAAGCGCATCTGCCGTAATTCGATAGCCACGTGAGCGTCCCACTACGAATACACCAAATAATAGAGATCAAATCCTTCCCTCCCCCATCGCAAAAAGGTCTTGGTTAAAAACAGATAGGTCCAGAAAGATGGTCGTCACCTGAAAGCCTGGCGCCAGTACCAAGGTGTTAATGGTCTTTTGGCTGAAGATGGTAAGGACTAGTATGCCCAAGAGCGAGATACTCACAGTTCATAAGTTGGCTAGGACCGTGCGGAAAGGAAAGCTGGCTCGTGACAGTATAATGGCTACTTCCGAATCTTGTCAAGCTGGTTGCGTTTGATATATGTGCTGTCCTGTGGCGCCGAAACGCTGTCAGTCTTGTGAAGCATTCGGCCGGCGAATGTGAGCTTAGTTGGACTCACAAGCATGCCTTCCCATCCGAACCAGCTTAGGAACCACGCGATAGTAGACAATCCGCCCGCCCAGATAACGTACTTGACCGAAGGCCGTAAGAGCTCGCTGACAACTGTCTTTGCGTAATCTTCCGCGTTTATGAATCGTCCGGCGCCTAACATCTGGCGCTCCTCAATCCACTCTTTGGCCGGTTGATAGAAGCTATCTTCCGGTAGCTTGGTGGGCGGCGCATTATCGAATAAGCCAGTGCGCACGCTTCCGGTCTTGATCGTGACGACCTGGACGCCCAGGGGTGCGAGCTCCGTCCGGATCGTCGCACCTAGTGTTTCGATCGCCGCCTTAGACGCGTTATAGACGCTGAAGAACGTAGGCCGGAGGACCTCGTTCACGCTGCCGATGTTTGCGACAAGCGAGGGACTATTATACGGACCTAAGCTCCCGCGCGCGTCCACGGCGGCGAGCAAAAGTGGTAAAAAAGCCTTAGTGACAGCGAACACGCCTAGGACATTGACTTCAAACACCTTGCGCGCAGCCGCAACGTCCGTGTCCGCAAAAGGCATGACGTGCATAAGCCCTGCGTTGTTGATCAGTATGTCAAGCTTGCCGTCCGTCGCCCTTGCGATGTGAGTAACGGCGGCTTCGATGGAGGAGCTGGACGTGACATCTAGCACGAGTGTCTCGATGTGGAGATTTCGGAGGTGTGCGAGTAGCGGTTCCGAAAGACCGGATGCGAAAACCCGGTGGCCTCGCAGGTGGAATTCGATCGCAAGGGCGCTGCCAATCCCAGAGGGTCCGCAGCCGGTGATGAGGACAGTCTTCGGCATCAGGGCTGTCTATGTAGTTACGGTGTTGATTGACCCGACTTGCCTACTTTGTAGGTACCTACGTAGTGTATCAAGGTTATTTGTTGTTATTATTATTATTATCATACACCTAGGTACCGTATCAATGCAGTTCTTAATATCGGGAGCGGCGTAAATGCATGGGTGCTCGTTGAGATAAACTGATTCGGTACTGAGTGTATTCAGAAATATAGCTTAGCTTATGCTATAAGCAGAGCGCTACTTCATAGAATCGATATATTATAGCGCATTCATCATTATTCTGAGAAGCAACCTACTTGTGAAAGCAACTTTGGATGGTCGGTCACTCTATTTAAGTATGTGAAAAACAAGAGGGAGCCACGAGCCGGTAGTTAACTTGCTGGAGTACTAAGTATATGGAGTTGTTAGCTAGAGATTGACAACTAGACAAAATGTCACTACTAGAAATGCGTCGATCAATGCGGAGACTGTGTGTTTTGGATAGAGTTGACGGCGATGGCGGTTGGACCTCCGAGTACTCAATACCGCGTCAAGGGGGTTATAGAAAATAATCCCTGGTATTATTTTCAATTTATATATAATTACCTATAGTAATAATCATTTCCATTTTTAAAAATAACTGCTGATATTATATTATATCCGAAATATCTAACATTTTATACGTATATTTAAAACGGTAGTAATTATAGTATAGTAGTTTTATTAATATAATTATTAGTTAAAATAAGCCACTATATATAATAAGTACTGCTAAAATATATATATATAAATTAAAAATAGCAAATACCTTTTTATAATAGTTATAAATATAAAAAGGTTTTATTTTAATAATAATTTTTATTTTAAAAAAACACTATAAAACTAAAGTTATTTTATTCCTAAACAATTTTATAATAATTATAATTTTTATATATAATAATGATTTTTAATATGATTTTTAATTAATAATAGTTATTATTTATAAATTATTTCCGATTAAATATAATTGCGGTATAGGAAATCCCTATTATTAGGAATAACGAATAAACTTTATAAAATCGTTATATATTAATAGTATATTTCCTAATAGTATTAATACAATACCGATTTTATAAAAATATATTAACCTTTTCTACTATAACTAAAAACTATTTACTAAATAATTATAGTTAAAAAAGTTTTAACTAAATTTCTATATTTTTATATTTTTCGCTACCGTATTATCTTTATTAATAAAACATTAATAAAAATATTAAGGGATATATAATTAATAACTATTCGTTTTAAAGTAACCTATAATAATAGGGAATTAATATATTAGGTTTTACTATTTTTTTAGATTTTAATAAATATAAACTTTTATAATTAAAGTATTTCGGTAAATATAAACTTTTATAATTAAGGTATATTATAACGGTCCTTATAATAAAATTTAATTATTAAAAAGCCTTTATAAATAAAGCAATTTATTAATTTAAATTAAAATATACTATAAAATCTATATATATTATAAAATACCTAATAAACCATTTAAACTATAAAAGGTATAAAATATAAAAAGTTTTATAGCAATATTTTATAACGCCTATACGGCTTAATAAATCCTATAAACCTCTTTAAATCGCAAAACTATTAAAATAAAAAACCTCAATAATTAATACGTATAAATATTTCTAAATAAACCTAATACAAACTATTCGTATTATAAATATTAAAAAATCCTATATAAATTCGGGGGCGAAATAAAAATAAAAATAAAGCTATATAAACGTATTCGCCAAATCTTATAAATATTAATAATACTACTAAACGCTATTAGCTATTTATTTAATATATTATAAATTTATAAAAACTTATAAGATAAAAAAATAAACTATAAAAACTATAAAAATAACGTTAGCTTCCCTAATAATATACCGTATATATTTAATCCTATAAAATAGTAAATATTATACTATAAAAATCGATAAAATTAAAAGATTAAGCACTTATTATTTATTCCTATATACTCCTTATAAATATTAAATCGAATTTTAATTACACCGTTTACTATTTAAACGACATTTAAAGTTTAAAGTTTTAAAAAAAGGATTTAACGTTACTTACTTTATATTTTAAGGCATTATTATTAAATTATAAAAAAGTCTAATTATTATTAACCTATTTATTTTTATAATTATTATATTTTTTATCTTTATAATTATTATATTTTTCGTTTTTATAATTTTTATATTTTTCGTCTTTATAATTATTATATTTTTCGTTTTTATAATTATTATATCTTTTAGCTTTATAATTATTATATTTTTTATTCTTATAATTATTATATCTTTTAACTTTATAATTATTATATCCTTTAGTTTTATAATTATTAACTTTTTTAACTTTATACTAATAAGGTTTTTTAAAATTATTATATCTATTTTACTAATATACCGATTTTTTTAACGTCTTAATTATTCTCTTCTATTTATTATAAAATACTTAAGCCTTAATTATAGATTTTAAATTTTTAATATATTTATTATAATTAACTATATTTTTATAAAAGTTAAATTACTTTTTAACCTATTTATATTCGTTTTAAAAAAATTTAAAAGGGTTAATAAAAGGCTTTAATTTTATATAATAACAATTAGATTTAAGCTATTTAATAAAACTAAATAATTATTTAGAATTATCGAAATTATTAACGCTATTTATAAAATATTAACTAACTATAAAAAAGGATTAAAATTTAAAACATTAATATTTAAAGCGGTTTATAAATTTATAATAAACTATAATAAAATCCCCTTCTTTAAGCTTTTCGATAGTTTTAATACGTTTTTTTTTTAATAGCTTTATTAATTTTAATAAAGTAAAAAAAAATAGTAGGTTTAAACTTACCTTTTAATTTAATAGCTTTAACCTATATATAAATCTTATTTCCCTATTTAATATTTTTATTAATAAAATTTAAGTCAAACCGCTTACCGTTTTTATCGAAACAGTTAATAAATACCTATTTAATTATACCGGTAATAATGGGATTTTTAATTTTCTATATTTCCTATTTAATACGGGTTAAATAAAATAACCCGCATAATAAACGACTAAAAAAATCTGCAATTATGCCTATTATAATAAAAATAAGGGGTTTAAATAGATAGTTTTCCGAATTATAAAGGAATATATCGAAAGCCCGATAATATATACTTTAAATAATATATTTCCCGGAAATATTTTTTTTTACGGGTAGTTCTTTTTTAACTAAGGCTACCTTTTTATTAGCTTTATTCTTAATAACTTTACTAATAAAAACTCTCTTAATTTTAACGTTAATACTTTTTATAAAAAAGGCCTTTTATTTATTTTTAAAAGCCGGAAAAGCTATAGTATTTATTCGCCGGTATAAACCTAATAAAAGGCTATTATAAAATATTAATAGATAAAAAAAAACTATTAAAAATAGTATTTTTATTACCGGAAAATTATACTATAATAAAAAAATAAACCTAAATATTAGCTACTATAAAAATAAATCTAATAACGGACTAGTTTAAATATTATAGTTAAAACCCTATAGGTAAAGCGATTATAGCAATTTACTTAATTAAGCGATTAATAATAACTTTTAATCTTCCGGTTTTCTATTAGTTATAAAATAATAAAACCTTAATATACTTATTATAGTCGAATTTATATAATCGTAATAATTATAAATTACGAAATAAATAATATATTATAAAAATAATAAAGAAATGCGATAAATACAGATATATAGATCTTAATAAGAAAGCGTAAACTTCAATCGCGCGGTTTATTCTTTAGTAATTATTAAATTGCAAAAAGTCGAAATTAATAATTAATTAATAAAAAAATAAATACAATTATATTATCGCAAAAATCATATTATAATATAATACGGAAAGCGGAATTAATATAATTAAATTAACGATATTAATTAGTATTAAAAAAAAATATAGTAATACGGAAAAAGTTAAAAAAAAATGGAAAAAGTATTTAATATGGCATTAAGAAAAATTAGTATAATATATAACAGCTTTAAAGGTAGTTTTATATAGAAACTATAAAAAAATAATAATATTTATTAATTAAAAAGTTTAAAATATTAATAATAAACTCTTATAAAAAAAGACGGCAAGCTTTAAACCGTAATATAAAAACGACCTAAATCTAATTAATATAAAAGCCGAAATATAAAAAACCCTTATTATTATATAGTAAAATAAAAAAGCATATTATATTAATTCTATATATAAAAATAGCTTACTATAAAAAAAAAAAATTTAATAATAATAATAATAATAATAATAATAATAATAATAATAATAATAATAATAATAATAATAATAATAATAATAATAATAATAATAATAATAATAATAATAATAATAATAATAATAATAATAATAATAATAATAATAATAATAATAATAATAATAATAATAATAATAATAATAATAATAATAATAATAATAATAATAATAATAATAATAATAATAATAATAATAATAATAATAATAATAATAATAATAATAATAATAATAATAATAATAATAATAATAATAATAATAATAATAATAATAATAATAATAATAATAATAATAATAATAATAATAATAATAATAATAATAATAATAATAATAATAATAATAATAATAATAATAATAATAATAATAATAATAATAATAATAATAATAATAATAATAATAATAATAATAATAATAATAATAATAATAATAATAATAATAATAATAATAATAATAATAATAATAATAATAATAATAATAATAATAATAATATATATATATATATTATTTATATATAAATTACTTTATATATTATAAAGTATAATATTTTAATAATATTAATTTTTATTTAATTATTATATATGTTTTATTTATTATTTATATTAATATATATAATTATTAAATAAATTAAATAAATAAAAACTTAAATAAATAATATATAAATTTTATTAAAGCATTTTTTTTAATTTTTTTTAAATAATATATTTATTTTCATTTTAAATTTATATATTATATATATAATAATAATAAAACTTTATTTAATATATTAATATAAAGCATTAAAAAAATATATATATTAAAGATATAATTTAAAATAAATAAAAAATTAAATAATAAAATCTTATATTTAAATATAATTATAAGTTATAATTAAATATAAAAACTTTATTTTTTTAATATATATTATATATATTATATATTATATTATATTTAATATATATATTAAACTTAATTAATTAATTAATTTATATATTTATTATATTTTATATATATATATATATATATATATATATATATATAATATAAGCTAGTTTTATTAAATTTATTTAATATAATAAAATAAAAAAACTTATTTATATATATTATAAAAGTTTATAAATACTTATTAAATATATTTTATAGTAAATTAATAATAATATATAATATATATTTATTACGAATAAAATATATCTAATAAAAGGGTAATAACTATAAAGCTTTAACTATTTTAACTATTAATATTATATACCTCCTATAAAACTTTTTAATATAGTAATTTAAAGTTTTAGCCTTAGTTTATATATACTATTATAAAATGCGATGGTTATTTTATTTTCGAATTAAAAACGAACCCGATTAACAACTATAGGCATATAATATAGAAATAAATATATACCGAAATATTATATATTATAAAACGTAAGGTTTTTTATTTATTAATACTATTTAGGCGTAATAGTATTATAAAATTACTATTAATAGAAAAAATACTATATATAATTTTACTTAAATATATAAACTATAATTCCTTATTTAATCGTTAACCGAAACGTAAAGATTATTATTATCGTTTAAGCTTATAAATTTTAGCCTCTATTTTTTCGGCTTTACTTTTAATCCTTTTATATAAAATCGAATATCGGGTTTATTAAGGTACCGGGGTTTTTAAACCTATAAATCTATAATTATTTTAAATCTATACGAAATAAAGTTCTAATTAAACTTATTATTATATAATTATATATTATTTTTACGTTTTTAGTTTAAATATTTCTTTATATATATTCCGATTTCAATATATATTACTATAAAATATATTAATTAATATAAAACCTTTTATAATAAATATTGGAAATTAATTTTAACTCCATTTTTTAACCTTTTTAATAAAGTTTTAAAGATTAAGGTAATCCTAAAAGTAATCGAAAATTTTAAAAAAATTATCTATATTAAAATAACGCTCGAAATATTAGTTAAACTTTTTAATATTATATTTATTTAAAAATATAAAGTAATTTAGATTATTTATTAAGTTCTCGATATAACCTTACTTTATTATATTATTAAATTATATCTAAAAAGGTTAAATATTTATAGCTTACTTTTATATTTTATAATATACAATATTTCCAATTTATAATATTATTTTTAAAACGCTTATATACTTTTTTTTTAAATTATATTAAAATCTTTTCTATAGCCGTTAGGAAAAATTAAAAGTTATACTTTATAATAAAGTCGGTTTAAAAATCGTTTAAGTATAGAAAAAAAAAAACCCTTACTAATAAAATTAAAAACTACTAAAAGGGATTTATAATAAAGTTATATTTTAAATCGCGTTTTATATATATTTACTTTTTAATTAAACCTTTAAATAAAATTGTCCCATTTAAAAAAATATATCGGGTAAGCTTTATTTATAAAAATATTAAAACTGGGATAATAAATATAGCTAATATAGCGTACGTATATATACACGATTTATTTAACTATTAAATTTTTTATTTATCGCCCGGTATACGCCTACTAAAATTTGCTTAAGTTTTATATTATTTTATATAAAACTATCGGCGTCGATTTTTTAAGGCTCTTATCTTAAAGGTAAAACGGTCGCGTCCCAAATTACTATAACGTCCTAAATTGCCGTTATTATATTCTAAGTTTTTTACGTTATATTTTAAGTCGCTATCGTATTTTAAATATTTTAAAATACTTATACTATATTTTAAAGTACCTATATCGTATTCTAAAATACCTATATCGTATTTTAAAATATTTACGTTATAATTTAAGGTATTTACGTCGTAGTTTAAAATGTCTACATTATAGTCTAAATTATACGCCGAAATGCTATATTAACGATATTTATATTTAATAATATATTTAATAAATAAATATTAATACTAATTAAATTCGCTAACGTAAAATTGGATTTATTAATACTAAATAATAAATAAATAATAAATATAAATTAAAAAAATAAAGTTAAAAAAAAATTCCCCATATAAAAAAGTTAAACGTAAAAAGTTTTAGCGGGGCTAATATAACCGAAAATTATTTAAACGTAAAGATTATATTAAAATAAAAACGGAAATTATAAATAAGTAGAAACTTTTTTAAATATAAACTAGCCTAATTTGCTAAATTTAATTTCCGATTTTATAATTTTTTATTTAATTAAAAATTCTAATTTTTCCCGCCGAATAAAGCGGACGGGAATTATTTATATTACCTATAAGTTTATATTAGCTTTACCTATTTATTATAAATTATATTATATTCCTATTATTACCGTTATAATACCTATAAATATTATACAATTAAGGCTATTAAAGCGATTATAAATAAACAAGGTTTATAGTTTAGGGGCTCCAAATCTTTTAGGATTCCTAATACTAGACTTACGGTATAATTAACCCGCTAAATCTACTATAAAACGGCACAATACAATTATTAGTACTAAAAATGCTATAAATATATAGCTAAATAATATAGACCCCAAAAAAAAGTAAAATAATATACTAACCCTATTACCCGATAATATAGTATTGCCAGATTTTAATACCTTATTAAACCCTAATAAAGCTAGCGTAGGTAATTATATCGGACAGAATATACTCGAAATCGCTAACAGAATTATTAATAATTTAAACCGTATATTAGATATTATAAACCCGGAAGTCGAACCGTTAGTAATGCTTAATATAGAGACTATTAGGTTATTAAATAATATATAAAATACGGTAGAAAAAGACGCTAGCTTTAAGGAGAAAAAGGAATCCAAATTTAAAGCTCCATTATATACTTATTACGGCAATGGTTTTAGCGCATTTTATTCACTGCTGCAACCCTATAGTTATATATAGATAGCGATTAGATAAGATAAGGAGTAGGTGGAGGTTTTACTATATACGTATGGCTATATATACCTAAACCTCTTCCTTTTCCTTATTTTTATTATTTTATTATAATAATAGTAATTATTCAATTATACCGCTACGTTAATAAATATTATTATATAATAATAAAGATCCCTTATAACTAATTGGCTAATTATTTTTAAGGTACTATATTTAATTTATATTAGCTTTATAAAGCAGCAAGTCATCCATTTTTTTTACCGCATTAACTTTTTAAAGTAGTAGTAATACCCTTATTTCTATCGGATTTATTATTTAAATATATATAATAAGCCTTTAGGTATATATATAGCCTACCGATAATACCCTTATAAATACCATCTTTTTTTAACTAGCATTTAATATATTTATTAGTATATATCCTAATAGTTTAGCCTTAAAAAATACGTAAAATGTTAGATTATTTTATATACGTTAAGTATTTTCTATTCTATTTACGTTAGCTTTATAAAGTAGTAAATTATTACCCCTTTAGGTAATTTTTTCAGCATACGTTAACCTTTTAAAGCAATAACTGAAATTTTTTACCTTTTTTACCTACGTTAACCTTTTAAAGCAGCAGATTATTTTTTAATTATTTCATTCTATCGATAATTTTATTATAGCCTTTATTATTACTAATAAAATTAACGGTACCTTTTAAACCCTACGTATTAAATTAACTGCTAAATTTATTAATTATATCCATTTATTATAAAATAACTATAATGGTTAAATTTAACAGTTAACTATTTAAATTTAGCAGTTTTAAGGTAAAAATATGGTTTTATAAGTTAAAATTAATACCGTAAATGCTACCTATTATATGTTATTAACTAATAAACTACACTTTTAACCTTTATTCCTAAATATTCCTACTTTAATTAGCCTATTTAACTTTAATATATAAGCCTTATAATTAGAGGGTAAAATGGACGTTAATAGTAAGGCTATTAGTATAGATTAAATTAAGTTTTATTACATATACATATATTTAAAGCTTAAAATATAGTATATTATTATTTTTATATTATATATATAATAAAAGGAAAAATTGTAGAATTATAAAGTTATTGTAACTATATTAAATCGATTATATAATAATCCTAATAGGTTTTATTGATTAGCTAAAAAATTATATAATTTCTATTAAAATAAAAATAATTCCATTTATATATTCTTAGCTATTTAAAAGAGATTTTTATAAGAAGCCGGCGTAGTAAATTTACCTAATAAGATCAGAATTTAAAACCTGCGGTATACCGTTAATAATACGTTAAAAAAAAAACTTAACAATCGCGAATTATTACTTAAAAAATACGACGATTTTATATCCCTATTTTACCAGCTATTAAAGTTCTATTTTAATAAGCCGATAAACTTAAATCCGAATATAATAAATACGTTAATCGGTATAATCGAACCTATATAGTTTAATAATACCTCTAATAATAAGAATACTAATAGATATATACTTAAAATTATATTACTTTAAACTTTAAAAGGTTAAAAAAATACCCCCAGCTAGCCGAACCGATATTATAAACTATTAAAAATAAAACCAATGTTTATATTATGGAAACGAAATTTATAAAATTGCGAAATGCCCTCTATTACTACCGGGATTAAACTTTAAAAAGCTTTTTACTAATAATAAAGATATTAGTAAGGCTAATATTTAATAAACTATACGTTAAAAGGAATTAAGGGGGTAGTAATAATAGTTATATTATTACTGTTAAATGGTAGTTATTATGGTTATATAATATAACTAGGTGGTCCGAGCTTTTAAAACGCGTGCGTTTTATAGCAAATGGTTTTTTTAACGGATTTTAACGAATTAAGCAAATCCTATAATACCACGTTAACTATTACTAAGTAGATTTAAGGGGGTAGTATTACGGCAATAGTTTTAACGCACTTTATTTACTGCTATAACCCTACAGTTATATATAAATAGCGATTAGATAAAATAAAGAGTAGGTGGAGGTTTTACCATATATATGTAGCCATATATACCTAAACCTCCTCCTCCTCCTCATTTTTATTATTTTATTATAATAATAGTAATTATTTAGTTATGCCGCCACGTTAATAAGTGCCATCATAATACTATATTATCTATAATACTTTAACTGCTTAATAGTTCCGAAAAGATTTCTTATATATTAAAAACGTATAAATTGTCGAACTTTTATATAATATTATCTATTTAGGAACAATAATATTAAATATCTCGTTCGGCGTATTAATAATTTATTAAGATATTCTAATTTGCCGAATTGCTTAAAAAAATCCAGAAAACTCTAAAAAAAAAAGAAACATTATTAGGCCGTTTTATTAATACTTTACTATTAAAAAAACTAAAAAAGTTTACTATAAAATTAAACCCTACGCTTTTTCCTACCCGCTTTAAATTAAAAGATAATCTATTTATTTTTAACCTCCCAGATATATTATTAACCTTTTTTACTTTTTTAAAAAACTTTAATAATATCTATACCGGATTTATATACTATACCGATAGCTTAATATATAATCCTTAAAAAACGCCGTAATGGGGAAAATTTATTCGTAGTATATTTAGAAAATTCTATTATTATCTTAATAAAATACCTATTTTTTTATCGGATTTTATTTATTAGAAATATTTAAACGGCCCGTATTTTTTAAATAAAGGAAATTATAAAAATTTATATTTAAGAAAAGTTAAATACTATAGGTTAAATTTTAATAATAAAGCTTAAAAAAATGGGTATATTAAAAAACTATTAATTATTATTTAAAAAGTCTTTTATTAAAATAACTTATTAAATAATATAGTAGCATTAATAAATAATAGTATATTTTTATAAAATACCGGAAGTTATTATAAATTGGTTTTAATTAAAAACAATACCATTTTATAATCGCTTAATATAATTATTACCTAACTGCCGGATATAATAATCGATTATTAGTTTAACCCTATAAATAAGGAAATATTTAAACCTTTAATTTTATTAAATATTATTCGGTAGGTTTTTAATAAAGCTCGCTAAAAATATCGAATTATAAAGTTATTATTACCGTATAGGGTTAAACTTAAATTAAACGTATATAAAAAGCGACATTTTACTATAAACTTTATATATAAAGATATTATTTCCTTATTATTATAGCTATATTGTGATATATTCGGGCTTTATAAAATTATATATTATAGCTTTATTAAAATCTATCTGTTTTTCGATTTTTTTCTAAAATAGTAATAAAACTAAAAGTTAAACGTTTTATTTATTACGTTAAAACTATATATATCCTAAAAAATAAACGTATTTAAGGGATTTTTATATTTTAATAATTTTAATAAAGGCCGGATATTTTAAATCGGTAAAACGGAATTCTTTGTTTATATATTTATTAATTATATAATAAGCAATTTACCTTTATAATAAAAACTTTCGGGCTATTTATCTTATATAGTTAATATATTTTATCGATATTATTTTATTTTAATAAAAAAAAGATCGCATTTAAACTATAATATTATTAATAATAGTCGTTATTATTATTAAATTCGAAAATTCCGGGCTTGTATTAATAATATAATACAATTAAAAATATAGAAAAAAAATATACTTAATAAATTCGGTTTATTTAAAAATTCTAATATTATTAATATTTTTATTTTAGTATTCCCCGTTTTTAATATTATATATTCGAAACCTATAAATACTATATATTAAAAATATAAAGGTTTTAATCGAATACTCTACTATTTTATATTTAAAAATAGTATATTTATTTTTAATTTAAGCGCATTAAATAAAATATATAAAATATATTAGTTTTTTCCAATTCCTTTAAATTAATCGAAATTCTAATCTTTTATAAAATATATTAATAATTAATAAATATAGAAACTTACCCGTAGCGCGATTATCCTCCCGGTATTATTTTATATATAGTTAAAAAATCGTTATTTTAAACCTA
The DNA here is from genome assembly GCA_022376535.1 of Xylariaceae sp. FL0662B. Lineage (NCBI taxonomy): Eukaryota > Fungi > Ascomycota > Sordariomycetes > Xylariales > Xylariaceae > Xylariaceae sp. FL0662B. The sequence goes on along the minus strand of JAJJKD010000036.1, from coordinate 78,879 downwards.
ATTAATGTCGTTATATTAACCGTTTTATAAAAAACTTTTTAGCTATTAATAATTTTACCGTTAATATTCGGAAATTCCGTATTATTAATTAAATTATTATTATTTATTAAATATTTATAAAATCGCTTATAGTAATTTATAATATAAAACATATAATAAACACCTAAAACTAACTATAAAATATTATTATTATTAAACGGAAAGCTATTTAATTTTTCTTCTATATTAACGTAAACATTAATTAAAAATAAGCAATATTTTAAGCTATAAAAAAAAATCAAAATCTATATTCCCTATAATATTTAATAAAACTCTTTATTTTAGTGTAAATACCTTTACGGTAAAAAATAGCTAACTAAATAGCGATTTCGGAAATAATTTTAATAATAGCATTTTTATAATATCGGTTTATGCTATAATTATAAAAAGGCGTTAAAAAAACCCGCAGGTCCGATTAAATTAATTTATTAAAATATAAGGCTTCCTTAATATTTATATTAACTTTTACTTTGCCGAAATAGTAAAAAAATATAACTCTTATTACTTAATTTTTACATTTCGGGGTAAAAATAAATATATATAAGATTATATATACCCTTTTATAGTTATTTATACCTAATCCGGCTATATAGAAACCTTAAATTTAATATTTATAAAACTAACTATTATAATGCCGCCGCTATTTTAATTAAAATAGAAAACTTTTAATAAACTATATTTTTTTTATTTATCGGTTATTTTTAAAATTAATATTCCGAACTTTATTTTATATTTTAAAATATATAAAACCGATATCTTTTATTTATAGCTATAATTAATTTTATATTAAAAAATAATCGAAATATAAAAAAAAAAAATAAATCGGCAATTATAATATAGTCCGATATTTCCTATTAATTACCGCTTATACTATACGGGATTTTGTTGCGTAATATCGAAAAAAAAAAAGATTATTTAATAAATAAAGTTAAATTAAAAAACTTATCTATATTATTAAAATTTATTAAATTATTAAAAAAGGCGTATCGTATCGACTATAATAATACTATAATAAAATTTAATATAAAAAACCTAAAATAGTTAAAAAAATTAAATTTTATAAATAAATAAATAATTTAATATAAAATTTTAATTCGTAGATTCTTTTATATTAATACGATTATAATTAAAAAAATATACAGGTCTGTTTTATAATAGGCGATTATATATGTATTTAAAACGCCGATTAGCAAAATTTTATAGTTAATTATTTAGACGGTATTTTTATCTATCGCTACGCTTTAATTTCCTATCTATTTTATATTATAACATTTACTAATAAACGGACTGAAAGCGAAAAAATAAACTATCTACTAATATATTTACTATATAAAATAACCAATAAGAAAGCTATTATAAAACTTCCCAAAATTAAACCGGAACGGGTATAAATAGTATTAACTTATAATAACGGGCTAATATTAATTAATTATAATATATAGTTTATATAATACTTTATAATATTAACTTAATAATAAAAAAACCTATATTATTTATAATATTTTAAGTTTAAATTATTATTTATATTATATATATAATTTAAAATAATTTATATATTTTTTTAATATAAATTATATATATATATATTTATTTATTATAATAATATATTAAAGTTATTATATTAAATAATATTTATAAATATTAAAAAAATATATATATTAAATATATAGTTTAAATAAAAAAATTTAAATAATAATTAATTATATAATTAAATATATATATATATATATATATAAATTATTAAATAAATAAAATAAATAAAATTTTATATAAATAATATATAAATTTTATTAAAAGTTTTTATTTTTATTTTTAATATAAAGCATTAAAAAGGTATATATATTAAAGGTATAGCTTAAATTAAATAAAAGATTAAATAATAAAATCTTATATTTAAATATAATTATAAGCTATAATTAAATATAAAATCTTTATCTTTTTAATATATACTACTTTATTTTATACCTTATATTACGGCAGTGGTTTTAACGTACTTTATTTACTGCTATAACCACGTATTATATATAAATAAAAGATTAGATAAAATAAAAAGGTATAGGAGGTTTTTACTACATACTTATATATATATATATTTAAACCTCCTTTACCTTTTTATCTTTATTATTTTATTATAATTATAATAATTACTTAGCTATTACTATATATTAATGCCGTTACACCTTATATATTAATTTTTTTAATAATATATATTATAATAATAATTTAAATTTAAATTATTATTATTAATATATAAAGTATAAAAATAAAATAATATATATTAAAAAAAATAAAAATTTTATATTTAATTATAGCTTATAGCTATATTTAAATATAAGATTTTATTATTTAATCTTTTATTTAATTTAAGTTATACCTTTAATATATATACCTTTTTTAATACCTTATATTAATTATATTAAATAATTATATATATATATAAATTATTTATATATATTTATAAATTTTATAAATATTATTTAATAATTAAAGGATTTTTTTCCTTTTTTTCTTTAAATATAATATTTAAACATTTTAAAATAATATTATAATAGCTAATATACTAATAGGATTTTATAGTAATGCCGTAATTGCTAATATATTAATATTTTATAATAGTATTATAACTGTTAGTATATTAGTATTTTATAGTAATACTATAGGTACTAATAATATTAGTAGGATATTTTTATAATAAAAACGAACCTTATATAATATATAGTTACGTTTATTACGTTTAGCTAACTTTTTCTAATTAAATCTACTTTCGCGTTATATTTTTACCTATAACCCTTTAAAATATTTTCCTTATTTATTTTATATTTTATAATTTCCAAATTTAGCTATAAAGTATTAATTATATAACTATATTTAAATCGCCTATTTACTTTTATATTCCTTATTGTATTTTTTTTTATTATATATACTATTTATTTATATACTATTTATATAATCTATATATACTATATAATTCCTATATAATATTGCAACTTTTTCGAATATTAAACCTTACTATATATATATCCTTTTTGTTTTTTTCTATTTATTTTCGATATAAATTTATCGCTAAAATACTATATTGCATTTTTCGCTTATATTTTATAGCAATTAGCTAACTTTATTACTTTTTTATTACGGCATTATAGTATTAAAAAATTTAATATAAAAATCTATATACGTCCTTTTTTTAAATAAAATTCGATATCGATAATTTCCCGATAATAACGGGCTTTATAATTTTCGTATATCTTTTTTTAGCGTTATTATTTTATAGTAAAAGATATTTTTTACTATTAACGTATTTTAAGTAGTACTATAAAATATATATAAGTCGTATATTTTGTTCGTTTTTTTTTAATATAGTAATTTTATAGGTAATTAAAATACTAACAATATCGGGAAATATTAACGAAATATTTAAAAAAATAAAACGCTATATTTTATTAATAGTTTTATTATAATTTCGGATATTAGACTATTTTAAATAAATTATCCGAATTTTATTTAAGGTATTATCGGATATTTACTATTTAAATTAGCGTTTATTATTTTATTTTTATTTTATTTTATCCCAATTAAAAATTAATTAATTATAATAGGCATTATTAATTTTATTTTTTTATAGTAATAGTATTTTTAATATAAGCGTAATAACGCCTATAGCGGGCTTAAATTAACTTTTTATAATTAAATTAAATTCCCCGCTATTTTTAAACCGATATTAATTACTAATAGCCTTTTAATCTTTTTATAGCTATAATAACGTTTACTTATATTATCTTTTTATATTAATTAATTACGGGTATTTTTTAAATTTATATACTTATTTAATTTTACCTATTAAAAAAAAGCTAATCCCGAAAATTAATTTATTATAGCGCTAAATTATTATAGCAATAAATTAAGGAATATAATCGGATATATTAATATTACTAAACCTATTAATGGGAAAATTATAAAAGTATAAAAATCGCCGATACAATAACGATATATATATATAATAAGTTCCAAAACTAATTAATACGCATTACGAGATATTTAAAAAATCTATCGTATTAGTTATATATTATACCGGTAATAGATAAATTCCTATAATTAAATATTTATTAATAAATATACATTCTTATTATTAAATAGCATTATTATTAAATATACCAAATATAAATTTCTTATAAAACCAGACCTATATTATCTATATTAAATATTTATACCTAACTTAAATGTTTTATTAAAGCCCTTATAAGCTAAAAATAATAGCAGTATTACTATATAACTATAAAATAATATCCCGTAATATATTATATTAAAACCGTATTTATTATACATTAAGGCGTTTATTTTATAGTAGTAATAATTAATTAAATTATAACTATTACCAGTTAAATATTATAATAAAAAATAAATACCGGAAATAAAAATATAGTAATACCGAAAATATACTACCCATTAATAAAACATTATTATATTTATATAATATAATTTATAACTAAATATTATTATAATAAATAATATAACCGCTATTTAAAAAACTCTATTATATAAGAAGCTTAATATTATATAAAGATTACTAAAACAGCTTAAAATAGTTTTAACCGAAAATTATTTTTATTAATAACTACTTAAACGCTATAACCATATATAAATAAAAAGAAATACGGCGTTAAATAATACTATTAAACCCGTTATAATTACGGTTTAAAAACCCGTATTTAAAGTATCTGAAATTAAGATCATTTTATACGTTTAAGATCATACCAGGGATCATTTTATATAACCCCCCTGACGCGGTATTGCTTGTATATATGTCGTGGTGGGATACGATAATCTCATGTTGTGGCGCCCGGCAGCTGCCCGGCTGTATGGGTGCCTGTCCGGGTATCTGGGTACCTAGAGGCACTAAGGACCGACCTAGGGCTTGCCGGGGATTTACTAGAACGCGGGGCAAATGGCTGGCTGCCGAGTGCTTGCCCAGTGGGTGGTTTACCTACTGTATGTACCTACGTAGATCATAGAGGTACATGCATATATGTACGGAGTATATATACATGACCCGATTATTTCTCCGGCTTGGGCGCTAGTCTGCTTAAGTAAGTGCCTAGTCAGATCCAGTTGTAACCCTTATTAGGTACGGTTTCGATGGCGACTATCTCCATCATCCAATTACACCGACGTTATCTACACCATCTCGCGCAATCCGCCAATACATCAACATCCACCTAACGATTATCCTATACTAACTACCTACGAAGTGCTCAGCATAGCACCGGCGCATTTTAGTGTGCAAATGTGCAAATCGATCCCAGTCTAGTTCCATAATTCGTCAATTATATCGTTAAGCCGATCAAGATGAAACTGATCTTCTCCTCCTTGTTGGGGCCCTGATACATACGAACTACCTGATATTTGTTTCGTTTCCACCCTTGACACCACGAGAATGCAGCCCGTGCGATCCCAGCAGAGGCCCCCCGGGAGCTTTTCTCCCTTGCCTGGAAGCGTTTCCTCCAGTGCCGCAGTTGCCGCAGCCTCTTCCTCTTCCTCCTCCGCTGCCGCGCCCTCTGTCACCCCTGCGCGACCCCTGATACGGAGAATAGAATCTTCCTCGAGCGATGATACTATTTCCATCCCCAGGACCCGAGGTCCACAGACCCCCGTTGGAGTCACCAGTCCATCGTTTGCCAACTTCCATTCTACTTCCAATTCTAATTCCAACACCGCCGGCAGCCCTCAGAACTTCTCTCGCCCGAACAGACCACCGAGCCATGACCCTCCTACTACAAGAAACGCCTCGCCATTGACCTTGCCCCCGACCCGTGGTCACCACGTGCGAAAACATTCCCAGACCCCAGGTCTCTTCGAGCCCTCCTTGCCCTCCACGAGCACATCCAACCTCTCCCAGATCAGCATAAACCAGCCTTCGGCCTCGCTTTCGGCTAGTCAGATAGCCGCCCAGGCTGCCATGCAGCATCAGCAGCACAATCGCCATCGATCCCAAACCGTCCCCTTCCCGGGAAGCGATGGCCATGATGCTACGAGAAGACCGGGACACAAGCCCCTTCCCGGGCCACGCAGCCCGCCCATGCTTAGTCTGACCGAGGCGAGTGCGCCGCGAGACAACGGCTTTGGAAACCAGGGATACTACAATGGCCTGTTGGGAAGTCATGCCGCCAATGCGACCGCCGCCGCTAATGTCGTCTTCCCAAGGACGTCGCCCCAGTCCTCTCCGGGCTTGCCCACACAAGAATCGGCCGTGCCTCCGCCATTGGCAATACCGGAGAAGCCTGCCAAGTCGGAAAAGTCCAAGGTCAAGTTATTTTCTCGGCCCAAGAAGATCGAGACCAGGGGCGAGACGAAAGAAAAACCATTGCCGAGTCCCGGCAAGATTGGCTCCGCGCTAGCCTCGCTGCAGCGCGCAAACTTTAGCACGACTAGTTTGGCAGATTCACAGTCGTTCTATAATCTAGGAAACAGCTCAGCGGCCACTCTCCGAGCGGTTGACACGTCCGCCGAAGGCAAGGAAAAAGAGAAGGAGAGGAAACATCACTTCCTATCACGACAGAAGCACAAGTTGAGTGCTAAGGACGATTACCATCTCCCACTTTCTTCGGCGGCCAGCAATTCTCTTCCCGTCGATCCGCATGCGCCCTCCAGCTTGTACAATTTCAACTTGCCTCCGAGTCCCGGCCCCAATAATAACATCGGCAAAAGTGTCAGTGGCCTTGACCTACGCCACGGCGCACGCGCGCTGCGTGACAAGAGGAAGGAAGACAAGCATGATATCATGCGTCATGACAATGATTCCTCCTTTGCAGTTGGTACCGAATGGGCCGGGCCGGGCAGTCTTGGATCAACAGCCAATACGCCGTCTTACTTCGAACCCGTCGATCCGGTCAAGTATGGCCTTAATAATATGTCCTTAGATGACGCTTGGCCATATTTGAAGGCGAAACTCTTGGCTATTTTCGAGGGCGAGGATCTGCGATTGCCGGTAGAGGACTTCAACCGCATCGTAACGATGCATATTCAGTACTGCATACAGCGCCGTTCGGCATATATTATTGTGGATGACCTGCGAGACCTGCTCTCGACGGGCTTCGCCTCGCTGGATCATACGCTGCGCAAGACCCCGGAAGACAGGCTCATTCCGGCTTTAGTCGAGCTATGGGTCTTCACATTTACAAGCATTCTCCCTTACATGCAAGCCGTGTTCCTCCCACTCGATCTCGAACTTTCCGGCACCGGACCCCTGTTATCTCCTGAGCAGGCACGGGACTTCTGGGGCGGAATAATATCCAGCTCCCCAACGCCCGGCGCGTACCCCACCGGGCCCAACTCCGAGTCCCATCTATCCCCCGTGTCCAGGGCCCTGGACGTGCGCCGGTTCGTGCTCACCGCATACCGCGACGCCATCATCCTCCCGCGCTACGAAAAACTCAAGACCATCTTCTCCCGCCTGTCTCTAGAGCATTTACCCTCCTCGCTTGCCTCGCTCGCGCTGGCATCCCCGCCCCCGCTGAACGACAGCCTGGCCTCCCTATCCACGTCGCCCAGCGACGCGTCAGCCTCCGCACGCCCGGGCACGGCCATGTCCCTCGACCCCAGTGTCGCCTCGTACAACTCCACCTCGACCACCGTCTTCGGCAACGACTCGAACCCGTCGCGCAGCCGCGCCATCAGCAACGTCTCATACGGCTCCGGCGCATCGGACCCCCAGTCCGCCGGCACGGGAAGCCTTCTGAGACCCTTCACGCCTTCGCAATCGCAGTCGCAAGGCCGCGATAGCGCCGGCCCGGGGAGCATTAGCGGAGTTGGGGTCGCGGGTCTCCGGGGCGAGATCGGAATCGGGACGCTCGGTAGCCTCCGCGAGCAGAACGTGGAGGACTCCAAGCAGGTCACCGAGATGGTCGGGCGCATGCTCCAGTGCATGAGCGTGCTGGCTAGCTTCGGCACGGGCGAGGGCCTCGAGGCGAGCGGCCTAGGGCCGCAGCAGGCACCGTCGTCCGGCGGCAATGGTGGCAACAGCACGGCTGTGACAGGTGGGGGAAGCTCGGTAGGGGTAGGCGCCGGTTCGGTTGACGAGGCGAGCAGGATGGTGGCGGAGCTCGGCAGACTGCTCAAGTTGAATTGGCTGGGCCGCGGCAGGACCGGTAGGAATCGGAGGGGTCTGGTCGGCGGGCGGGTCAAGCGGCATCAGCAGCAGGACAGCGGCTCCGGTGCGGGCTCAGGCGTGGGCATATTAAGGGAGGGAATGCGTGAGGGTGTTGGAGTTCTGGGATAGGCATGTCTTTTTCCCCCCTTCTGGCTGGGCTGGCTAGGCTAGGCTAAGGTAAATCGAGGTGAATGAATGGACGAAGGACTACATGAAGATGAAGATGAGGCGTTCCAAATTGAAAAGAGTTATGTCTTGGCTTCACCTACTACCCAAGTGTTTCAACGTCCAGCTACTGTCGTTGCCGGTGGTAATGGGTTGCGATGAAGATGGACTACTTCCTACGGCACAGATGATAGAGACGATGAAGATATGCCATGTACGTACACGCAGAGTGGAGATGATTCAGAAAATCGATTCACTTACGCGCCCATCTACTTTTGAGCGGGGAGACTGTTAGGATAGCGAGGCCACGGGAACAAATTTTGTATGGTATCACAGCAAGGTGGAGTTGGTGGATTATTCTGTTATATTTATGGCTGTCTTGGGAGACGCTACGACCCGAAAGCAGGTTACCTGTACTCACCGCTACTATCCAAGCCCCCAGGATGGCGTACAATCAACTGTAATAAAGTTGAAAAGATTGTGGCCTACTACCACCGCCTACAGATAGGATCGCGTGTATGGTTCGCCATATACCTAGTGTAAAATCTAGTCAGCCACATGAGTCCCGATGCCAACAAAGTGCGGTTGTGATTATAAGGCACGATATACGGGGTTGTAGATCAGACATCCAAGGAAGGTATTATGCCCTCATTTGCTTCGACAAAGGCTCTGAGTGAAGCTCGAGTGGAAACTGCGAATGTGGTTGGAAATTTCATCATGCTAGAGATCCCCGGTTGTATGTAGGTTCGTCCAAAAGGATAAGAAATATTTTCCACTCACCTTGGCTCGACGAGCGTGCAATGTAAACAGGGAGTCCTGCATGTTGGTCAGGCGAATGGGTGACGGATACTACCTGGAAGAGGACGTTAGCAACACAGACAGGCTCGATAGGTGCAGTCTACACTGGATAGCTCTCCCCGTGTCTATGCACCACACACGCCAGCGTCCATTCCCCAGCGTCATTGTAGCAAAGGGAGCGCGGGAGCGATAGATAGACGCGGCGCGTGTGGCACACAAGGCAAATTCAGACACGGTATACTGGCAAGTAACAGGCGTCGCCGAAGCGATCGGGCCCGAACAGACGGAACTTCTTCATGGTCGATTCAGCTGGGAAAAGAAGACTTTTGTTTCGTTGTCATCCTTGGAGGGGGAGATCATGTATAGAAGAAAAAAAAAAGATAGCAAAGGGGGAATGTTGACTTACGATGATGCACAGCACCGGGATGCTATCAATTGATTCCCATCAACCGTACAAACGAGAAATTACATCCGTATGTAGTCAGTATGATGCAAGGCCAATCAATGGACGTTCCCGGAGGACCATCGCAAGATGCCACGTCTTTCACATTGCGGATCTTGTTTGCGAGGATGGGAAGGTGTTTTGGGACGATGCAGAAATTTCCTTCCAGATTTTCGAGGCTTTTGAAGCCGCGAAGAAAAAAAGTTAAAGTGGGGTGTGAAGACGGATCAACCTTTTCAGCGAGGTGGGCTGGGTCAGACCTGGAACAGACCCATCGGAAAAATACCTAACTGGACCCTTATGTAAGTTTAGGTAAGGTACATCTATGTACAGTACATATGTACGTTGATACCAGCAGCCACGTGCGCTCCGTTCAATCCAGTCATGTGCTGCGATACGGATACGTATCTCGTTGAGTCAAAGTGTCCAGCGGTACTGTACTGGGTCGTCTAAAAATAGCGTAACATCAAGAAGACATAGGTACTTTAGTGGTGAGTGTCCCTCGCACTGTATTTGTCATCCCTCGGGTGTGCCGAATAATTGACAATGATGAGGGTTCTGGCCTCGAAGCTTTGTGGTATCTTGTGGCTAGATAATTGACAATTATCAGGTCCGGATTATTTCAAAAGCGATTGTACTTGGATGCTGGCGTGATCTCGACCATATCTTAGGTAGTCCGGGTTGTTTGGTGATGCCTGCATATATGCACTTATACGTTGTTGATATAGTATGTAGTCCTGGGTCAGTGTTGAAGAGATCAAGTCTATGCTGGATGATGGGGTCTCTCTCTCTCTCTCTCTCTCTCTCTGTCTCTCTCTGTGTATAACTTCTCTTCTCTTTTTGATATGAGTTATTCAATATAATAGAGCTATACGCACGGAGTCAAAAGGAGATTTCTAATATCATACATGTAAATTAACCTCAGTCCTTAACTCTAATTACCTCATACAAATGACATATATTTCAATTACACTTGTAGCTTTACAAGTACTGTTGAGTGTTCCTTATCTAGTGTATCGTCATAATAGTATCAACCACTCTGTTCAATCTTAAAACCCTATTAGCAGTGTTAGCTTGTATACACATACGCCTAAGGTATATTCCGTGTCTACGGCTATATGTTCTAAGTGCTCAGTATAATGTACAGAGTCGAATCATATTCTCTCCTGTTTCCCTTTTCGTTTCTTGTGTCTTCCTTTTGCCTTTGAATCTGTCCTCAGCCTACCTCTTAATACAACGCGTTTGCTCCAGGTAGGTATTATGGCCGGCAGTTGACGGGAAAGGGAGCTATAAGAGGCCAGATCAGGAGTTAAAAAGTGAGCTTAATCTTGCTAACAAAAAAGCAGAGGAATAGAGTCCGTGCGGATGGATTGGTTCAGACACAGTATAAAGCACAGACAGAAGCTCGGACCACATGGATATTCCTCTTCTGATAACGTTCACTGAGGACGAGACCCCCCGGTCAAGTACATATGTAATTAACCCTGTTGCTGCAATCTCTCCTCCGCTCTCCCTCCCTCTTCCACACCCCAGAACACTTCTAGACTCCAGACCTTCCACAAACACCCGCCTTGCCCGCCTTCCTCCGTGTCTCGATCTTTTCCGGCCGGTTTCCCACTGTTTCTCCTCACTCATCCTTGGCTTTGCTACACAGTATTACATCCCTCCGTGCATATCAGATGTTAGTAATCGTCACATCTAGTCACAACATCAATTAGTTATCAGTCGATCAGTGTTGCTCAAAAGAAAAAAACATTAAGCGCACAAGCAGGCGAGATCCAGCCTTGCAGAGGCCCCTGTGCCCTGATAGACAGGCAGCACAACAGCCTCTAAAAGCGAAATACCTAACCTAGGCGGTGTTGTCTATGCTGGGAAAATATATTATACCTGAAATCATAACAGCACCTACCTAATACCTACCTATATACGTCCTTCAATCAACCGGCCAAATCACTTATTCCATACCTAGGTACCTACTTACCTACTTGCGCACTAGGCCACATCTTTATTTAGGTAGGTACTGCCTCACCCGGTCTACTATCTTGATCTACCTATGTATTATCTCCTGCCGCCCACAGCCCACCGCCCACCGCTCACTGACCACCCGGAACCACTCATCATTGAGCACCGACCACCGTTCCTCGTTTGTCGCCTGTCGCCTGTCGCCTATCGACAGAGTCGGTCATCCTTCCCTTTTTTTATGTTTTTTTTTTTTTTTTTTTTTTTTTTTCCCTGAGATGTTACCCGCCATTCTCAAGCAACAACACTAATAATTATAAGAAGGGGGAAAAAGATCGCCCATCTCGTGATCTGCCCAGCCAGCACTAATCGGTTTAAATCACCTCACCGTGCCACACAATCCATACTGTATACTGTATCGATCCTAATCCCGAACCCGAAACCAACGACGACCACCACCACGATCACAACCACCACCACCACTACTGATATCACATCATCCAGAACGCCCCTTACCTCAACGCGCGACGGCGACACAGTCAGTCAACCCCCTCAAATACCAATTGATTAATTGATTGATTGCTTGATCGATCGATTGATCGATTGATTTTTCCGTGTGTCCGTGCTTTCTTGTGCTGCGCGCACCTGAAGATCTTTCTATCGCGTCTTGGGTCTACGGTGCCAGAGGAACCGCATGTCTTCAACAGCTACTACGTCGAGTCTTGTCGCCCAAAGTGGACCCTTCTAGCAACGATACAGAACCGAGTGAAGGAACGTGGAACGCTCGTCCGTCTGTCGAATCACTCATCTGTTTCGCGACGGCATACAGAAGACGCTCGTGTCTCAATCGCCGACATCGTCCGTATCGCAAGCATCTTGCTGCATCATATTGCGAAACACCGCTTCCCACGTCACGCGCAACGACGTCTTGGTGTGGTGCTACTAGGAGACAACCCGACCATACAAGGCCTTCAGTGGAAAGCGTATGAGATAGCGAACAAGCTCGCGCGTCGGTATCCACGTCGTGGATAGTCGACAGTATTAGCAATGATGGCGAGTATGGGACCGGGCGGCTTTCATCCAGGCATGCAGCAGCATCCGGGTGTCCATCCCGCCCATCCCATGGGTGCTCCCGGCATGGCTCACAACCCGAGCCAGCCTGGCGCCCAGCCCGGAATGCCACCTCAGATGCCCGGGCACATGGCCGCCTCTGGCCCCGGTGGACAGGTCAATCCCGCTGCCATGATGGGAAGTATGCCGCCTGGTACTCCAAGCGCCCATGCGCTACAGCACCTAAACCCCCAACAAATGTTCCAACATCAACAAGCCCAGCAGATGGCATGTAAGTCTTTGCTTCTCTCTCACCGACACAATGCCCGTGACATGTTCGCTGACAGTATTCCCGTTCTCTAGTTGCCCAAAGCCCTCAGGTGATGGCACAGATACAACAACAGAGGTTACTTCAACAGCGTCAGCAGCAGGCCATGTTGCAACAACAGATGTACGGTGGTGCGATGCCCATGAATATACAGGGAATGAATATGGGCAACATGACGGCAGCCCAGTTCGCAGCCATGAGAAATAACCCGAACATGCAACGAGTTGGCCTACCCCAGCACATGTCGCAGGCGCATCAACTTGGCCAGCAGGGACAGCACCAGAACCCCCAGCACGCTCAGGTAAGAAGGCCTGATCCTGTTCGATGTACTTGCAGAACAACGTTGCTGACCATTTTGACAACCATAGTTCCTCGCACAGCAGCTGGCACTACAACAGCAACACGCACAACAACAGGCAGCGAATAACCATATGCACCAGGGCAACCAACCCGGCCATCCCCAAATGACCCCGCAACAAATCCAGCTCCAGCAGGCCCAGATGGCGATGGCGCAGCAAGTTCCCCAGGCCGCTCAGGGTCAGGGTCCTCAACCGCAACCGCAACCGCAAAACCAACCGCAGCAGCAGGGACAACAGCAACAGCCGCAACAGCAGCAAGGGCAGCAGCCCCCAGGGCAGCAACCCGGCCAACAACCTGGCCAGCAACCACAACCCAGTTCCCAAGGCCCTCAGCGAGCCCCAACTCCTGCGGGTAGCCAACCGAACCAGCCTCAGACCCAAGGACCGAACCCCGCGCAGGCCAATCAACCACAGCAACCACAAGGACAAGGGCAGCCCCAGAATAATCAGCAAAGCCAACCTCAACATCAACAGCCCAATCAACAATTGTTACAGGCAGCTCACCAGCAGCAGTTAGCCAATAACCTCCAGCAGATGCAGCAACACCAGCAACAGAAGAGCGATGGTATGAAGGGCCATTGCTTGTTGAAACTACTCCAGTTCGGTGAACATCTCAGTGGTTATATACCGGTGAGTGCTAATGCGATTTTCCCAGTATAAGACCATTGCTAACTGGCCATGTTCAACAGAACCCAAGAGTGAAAGATGACATATCATACTGGAATGCTTTCGTCACCCAGTTCTTCTCGCCAAGAGGCGTATTCCGGCTGTCTCTCTTCTGCACCAGCCCTGATCCTTCAACCGAGGAACATACCGACAAACAGTACGAGATAACACGACCTGCCTTGCCACGATACTTTTCTACACACTACCAAAGCGGCATCAGGCGAATCAACCTAACGTTCGAGAAGGGTACTTCGGACAAGCCCTTGCCAAACGGTTGCCATTTTATCGAGAACCCCAAGACTAGCTTAACCTATTGGTTTGACAGCTCGCATGTACGTCGCACCGAACTATAGTACAGGCCAACCAATATTGTGATTCTAACATAGCCCATTTAGGTCGTTGCAACAGGAACCCTTCGGGCCCAGTTCGACAGCGAACAAAAGCTGGAGTTACTAGAATTTATTACAGCTGGCCACGAGGAATTTCATTCCAGAAAAATGATCATAGAAGCGGCATTGCCGGCACACAACTGGGTCAAGGATTGGATGAAAGTCAACGGCCAAGATACGAGGTTATCCCCGGAGATGAGCAAGAAGGGAAAGCCTAAACCAATGAAATCCCCGCCAAACCCCCCTCCCGATATCGACCTGCCCCAGTCCGCCGTGAAACAGAACATGGGTATCACCGAGGCCGTTTTTCAGTTTCTTGAGGTGAGTCCCGTCGTTACTTGCAATGGACCCCCTACTGACACAGACTTTCAGATTGTTGAGGTTATGGGACAAATGTCTGTAAGTAGACAATATCGAGGAAATTTTCTTACATCAAGCATCTCCTACCCTCAAGTAGCCATGGTTCCTGACTACTGCAATCTAGCCGCTCTTCCAGTTCCATCATGAACACCCCAACCTCTCCCCATACGACGCACTGGAAGAATACGTGAATTCACATATCAATGTTCCACAACAACCAGTGATCAACGGTCAACCACCAGCCAACGGCCCACCGAACCCGCGGACTCCAAGTTTCGGCCAATTCCCCATGGGTGCTTCACCGGCTACTACGCATCTTCAGCTTCCCAACTCGCCGCACATGGGAAGTCCTGCCCAGGGTCATATGCAAGCGCCAGGCATGCAGATGCAGCCAAGTCAGCAGGGAACGAGCTCCAGCGGCCCCAGCGCCAACACCAGTCCTGCAAGCAACAAGAGAAGAAGGCCATCGACCGTGAAGACTGAGGAAGAGAGCGGGGCACCAACGCCTGCAAGTATTGGCGGTGCTCAGGTGAACGGTGTGGGCATGGCCAATAAGAAACCACCAACACCCCGGCTACAAAAACGCTTAAAGGGGAATCCTACATAAGATCCACTAGGAAACTTTTGGGTGACCTTTCTTCTAAAAACTATTACAAGCCAAACATGAAAAACAAAAAGGCATAATCCAGCATATCGGCGTCAAATTCCAGGATACGGACATTCTTGTACTGTTGTTTCAGTCTCGGCTCGGCTACGACCCTGGCCCCCTTTTTTGGCCTTTTTTTTTTTTTTTCTCTTTTTTTTTTCAACTTAACATAGGCTGGACGTTCAGGACTTCGCATCATATTTGGGGAGCCAGGCAGGGTTTGGCGGTCTTCTACATGATTCCCCCACACCCATGATTTCACGCTTTTTCTGTCTATTGACCGCGCCGGAATCACATGAAGCATCATCGTCTGTTCGAGCGGGAATAATTCGCAGGGTTGCTTGATGGCGTTTATTATTGCTTGATTCCAACAATCCCCATTCGCTATGGAGGCTTGCTTTATGTCGATGATTGCTACTGCTGTTGCTATTACTTCTAACACTACCGGCGAAGAACCCTATTAATCACGGCGAATACGAGAAAACGGAGGGAGGAATGGATCTTGCCAGCCGATACCTACGTTATTCGTATTCGCCGCCCTACACCTAACCCATGTACGATATTATCATCATCGTTTTGCACCGTTACTTTTGCTGTTGCTGTTGCTGCCTATTATGGTGTTTACGACGGCAAGCCGACCAGCCAAGGGCACCTCATCCATCGCCCAGACGGATTGGTTGTGCCGTATCGTGTTTGTTGTTTTGGTTGCTTGAGAGTCACAAAACTTTAGGTGCCAGGAGTAGAATGGTTCGGGAGATGAGGGACAAGGAATGCGGCGCAGACACTTCATTTTACATACCATGGTTTTCTATAAAAGTTCAATAAAATTAGAGGTTCTACCTTACGTCGAGTGTATCCGATACTTGGGATGCACATATGTTGTGTTTAATGCTTAGCTCTTCCTTCCGTTGTTTGGCCGGAGCACAGTTTAGGATTGCCTCGTGTGTAATCATGATATATCAGCTATCTACCTACCCTATCCCTCTTCTTATGAGAGTGGTGAGGTTGTGAGTGTACGGAGGATTTCGTGGTCTGGAAACTTGAGACTCGTCATAGATGAGTTGACCGGGAATAGTGATTTGATAAGATTGCCTAGATATGAATGGAGACAGCAACGTAAAGCATTGGTGAGGGGTTTGACGTTGTGATAAGTTGTGCGTCATTTTAGCGAGTTGCCTCGTTAGAATTTCCAAAAGTTAAATGGTATAACAAAAGAGAAATATGGCATGTGGATAGATGCTATTATATGAGAACGATGAGTGTAGTGATATACATATGTATATATATACCCTGTGTATTTATGTCTTCCGCAGAAAGGCACCGGATATCAGGGGCGAGATCTGAACCGCCCATCCCGACTGTGCATGTTGATAGTTATGCTGCATATTGCTCAACTTATACAGTCTACTTTGCACACTCATCCCCCTTTTTGCCTAGCCTGTACTGCCAACCCATTATGTTCAACCTTCCACTATCGATAAACACATAAGATATGGAATCAATGCCATAGGCACTGTCAAAAATCATCATTATTGCCTATTAGACTGTGCAGGTAGAGTCTAGAGTCTAAGTGTGTATGTAATCTAGGAGCCCTTGGGGGATATCTAATGCATATGTCAAGTAAGACAGACACCCAACCGCTTAAATTCAACAGGAACGGCAGATACCCAAAGGAGAACGGAAGCCAGAAATGGAACTGTAGCTAATGTCTCCAAGGCCCGTACAATGACACTGGAATTTATAACCTCCGTCAAACCCTACTGACTACAGATATGACCGGGCTCGTCTCATCTTTAGAGCAAAAGAGGTGCTTGGTTTGCTTCTTGTACCTACCTGGGGACATGCTCCCAGATCGAAAAATCGCCATTCACTTCAGGGGCTTTAGGCGCTGACATTATCTTTTTAGCGAAGAGATGTAGACGTACACTTCCAAGGCTGTAGGATTTTCAAGTTAGGGTGAAGCTAAGTACGACAGCATCCTCGTTTTCTTGGCCAAGTATCTGATCAACCACCGTCTTGGCAGGCTGGGAAAAGTATCACGTCTCAAAATACCGAGGAAAATAGACGGCCTAGAGTCGAGGTTTTACTTGTGCGTCAAATTAAGCTTATGTTGTTGTCACCAACCTATTCATACAGCTGCATGATCTGTCCCACCGGTTACATACCTCCCACGTGTTGAACTTACATGTAGGTAACCACTGAACCGGGGCAGCCCAGCCCAGCCCTATGTCCAGGTTTAGTTAGGTTATTTTTCGATAAATATGTACAGTATATCATTCAACTGACCCCCGCGCCTTTGCGTAGCCATTTCTCTCGGCAATGAGTTGCATGCCCAAGTAGAGACCATGTTGCATCACTACGCTATGAAGAGACGTAACACCCCTCAGATCAGAATCGAAAAAGGGCAGATAAACAGAAAACAGGCTACAATACTTCCACCAACTCCATAATTTTCTAAAGTATTAGTGTTCGTGCATCGAGATACTATGGTAATACTTGCTTGGAGTTATGCCATGATGGGATTTTGCTCAACGAGAAAAAGTCGACTAAAAGTATGGGTATCTAAATTAGCATCAACTGTCCCAATGAACATCTGTTCGTGTAACTTTTATTACTTGTAAGCTTGTTGGTTAAAGATGTGGCGCTTAAATGGTATCCCTTGCATCGTTCTGTGTCTTCTAGGTAATCTGGACTGGCTTGCCTCGTACAGAATACTAGCCTTCTCTATTTAATATTGGGTCATTACATTTTATTCTTCAGACGGTATCATTTGAATCATTGGATTCCCATTAGCAATGCTGTCTTCTATATTCATCCTGACTGGACATAGGCATCCCACTGTTGGTTCGTATACGACATAGACACCCCTGGGCTCCAACCTTGCCAAGGATGTTCCCCATTTGATCAATTTCAGTGATTCCATAGGCGCCACCATATTTAAATAGAAGTTATTTTGATTATTTCGGACTCGATACACCAACTACGTATCTGTAGTCAGGATATTAGCACTATTATTCGTGTGGACGAGGATGATAGCAGGGGTAGAATACTTCTGCCACAACTTTCCCAATGCCCCAGTCGGTTGCTGTTCAGCTATACTCTCACGTCTTTTCAGGGACTCCGGATCGTTGGACCGTTTTTGCTGGTACATGCTGTTGAAGCTAGGGCCGAAAGTCTGTAATACACCGTTACTGTTAGTTGCTGATATTCTCCTAATTACTCCCTGGTACTCATTGCAGTTACACCATCGTGTGTGGTGGCAGAAGTTTGAGATGAAGTAGTGCATACCCCTTCAGAAGTCATGTGCTGTTCTCCCTGGTTGCTGGCCTTGCCCCCTTTTAATTGATTGTTGCCGCTGCTGCTGCTCATATTGACTGCGGGTCGACGTTTGATAAGGAGATGTCGATTGAACTACCTTGCTTGAGGATATTGGTTATTATCCTGTAATATGGTATATTCATTTGACAAAAAAGAACGTGTCAGGGGGGGTTGGAAGGCAAGGGACTATTTAAATCAAGATGCTACCTTTGTCGAGAAGACGGTACATGTATTCAATGGTTTGAGTCATGACTTCATCGATTATTATGAACCTATGAGGTCACCGTGTCTCTCCATGGCATCGATTGCAATTTACCTTTATACGGTTCGTGAACGGCAAGTATTTTAATTTCTGCCGAGATCAACCTACAATCCGGAGCGAGTGTAGCCGTTGTTTTGACATGCTGGTGGTCCTTCGTCTTCGACGCGATACCGCACGGAACCATACAGGCCTCAAACTAAGAGACATCCCACATAGCGGTGCAAGCCGGGACTCCGTATTCCTCACACTGCACGGCCGTGCTCTGGGCACCGGGCGCAACCACAATATAAAGGTCGTACTCTAACCAGGTCCTTCAACTGTCACTACACTCATTCTTTACGGCTATGAGTTGGGATAGCTGCTGCGCCAGGTCCGGATAATTCGGCACCGGAGGCGAGAATAAAGTAAAAAGACGAACCTCTATGGCAAGAGAGCTGACCAGCGGTTCTTCGCACTCCTTCTCGAGAGTTTTGATGACTGGCCGAGGCCGCAGAGACTGAAGGCG
Source organism: Xylariaceae sp. FL0662B (assembly GCA_022376535.1). NCBI lineage: Eukaryota > Fungi > Ascomycota > Sordariomycetes > Xylariales > Xylariaceae > Xylariaceae sp. FL0662B. Next base: position 59,450 of record JAJJKD010000036.1, on the reverse strand, counting down.
ATACAAGCACCGAGACCAATGCTCCTCGAATGGTTCATAGGGAGGCGGACGACGGCGTGTCCGGCTGCGGCGAGTTTATGGTAGGGGTTTTCTTTGTTGGCCAGTAAGCCAGCCGTTTGTGTTGTGTGTAGGTAGTTTAGTCAAGTGGCCCTCTTGTGCTGTGCCTTGTCCTTGAAGCTCTTTCAAGATGTCTTCGGCGAGTCTCCACTTCTCAACCGTGTTATTCTGCTGCTCTTCCTTGTAGGTTAAAGCCATGTGTTCCTATCCAGTCATCTTGTCTGCCGTTGCTTTTCCTGGGGGCTTTTACCTCTTCGGTTGCTATGTGGCTTGGGAACGCGCCTCTATCGTTTGTGCCAGGTAAGATCTATGAGGGTTTAGGGGTCGTTGCTATGTGTACATATAACTCCCTTAATCAAATTCCAAGAGTTGCGTGTTGGAGACCCGGCTTGAAAATCGCCTTATCCTGCATCTTAGGTAGTTGATTTAAGGGGTAGGCTGAGGTGGCCAAACTGTCCCCGAGCTTTATATAGGGTAAACTTCATGCACGAATCCAAAAAAAGTTAAATTAGTTGGCTATATACCACGAGATTAACCACAGCCTCGTCGACAAGTTATGAAGTCAAGCGAGTATGTGTCCTTTCCTTCAGTCTAGAGTTTCTCAATAGTGAGCCCCTCTTCCAACACGTTGCTGCTCCCAGGGCCACTAGAAGAAGCCTCTTCATAGTAAAGCATCGATAACACCTTTATATAGCCACGCACTACTTGAAGGTGTTACGATATGACCCCCATTGTATGTAGCTATTTGTGCTTGTGTTTCTCGGATCGCCGTTTTTTCGCTATGCCTTTCGGTTTCGACGAGTCTTTGAGCGAAATAGTCTCTACTTCACTACGTTCTCCGCCCTTCGGAGACTTGGAGCCAGGTGTGCGCGGAGCCTCCGGTGAATCGAGGTTGCCCTTGTAGCTAATGTTGGGGGACCCCATGAAAACGAAAAACTCGCTCCAGTCCTTTGACGGCGACTGGGAGCCCTCGCCCTTAGGCGCTTGGTTATCATCTTCGCTCGATGATGATCCATCTCTGAAAGGTGATTGCTTTGATGACCTTGACTCTCCACGGAGAGTACGCCGCTTAGCTCTGGCGTGTTTAGCTACCTTTGACGGACGGGTCGGACCGAGTGCCTTGATCTTCGTGTCTGGGGGTGACTTAACATCCTTAGGACAGTGCTCCTTAGCAAAAGCAAGAAGCTCGTCATCAAGGAAATCCCTTAATGGTCGCTCGTGCTTCCAGGACATCCCGGGCAAAATTGACCACTTGGTGTCCCAAATTCCCCTTTTGCTCCAAGTGTTCTTGACACTCTCGTACGCCCTCGTGTTGATATCTTCAGGCGCAGAAGAAGGCTCCACCACAATGCCTAACTCATCCTCCAATCGTTCCCTCGCCTGGGAGACTTGATGGATAAACTGATGGAATGGACGTGACGCTTCACGCTCGCGCACAAGTCTAGCCCGCCGCCTAGCCCGTTTCGTCTTTTTCTCATTCTTGGATTGTCCTGGTTTCGGTTCTGCTTTCTCTTGAGTAGGCTCTAATAATTCTTCAGGCACGGGCTTGCAGAAGTCCTCAGGCGTGAGCTTGGAAAAGAACTCAGGCGTGAACTTGGCCAGGACCTCAGGCGTGGGCTGGGGTAGGCCCTTAGGCGCGGGCTTGGGTAGACCCTTACGCGAGGGCTTGGATAAGTTCTTAGGCGCGGGCTTGGACTTCGTAGGTAGATCGAGTGGTTCCTCGTGTTTCCACCGCGCATTCATCATATCGCCCCACTTGTCGTTCCAGATACCTTGCTCAACCCATCTCTGCTTGACGTTCTCCTCAGCAAGAGTATAAAACGGCACACCATTTGGCACGTCGAGAGTATCATCGATGGCTGCAGCCCTGATGTATTCCTCTTCCTGGCTGACTTGGGAGCTGAATTGTGCTCTAGGGTACGAGGCATCACGGGCGCTTTTGGTTTTCCAGTATCGCTCTGAAAGACGTTGGTATTCCTCACTAGGGGAGTCTAGACTTGGACGCGCTGTCGAGCCGTGACATGACGGTGGACTACGATCAAAACGCCTTCTATAACGTTCAAGGCGCTCGGGATGCTCAGCCAGTGCTGTCAGAGCTCGTTGGAGCTTGAATATACCGTCGTATATGTCTCTATCCATGACGAGATTCTTGCTTAACGAATATGTGGATGGTGTGGGGAGAGAGGAGAGATAACAGAGATAGGAACGGGGGACACGTCCTTGAAATATATGTATCCGGTCATCGTTGTTGTACATATGAATACTTAAGTAAGTACGAACATATGTCATATGTGATAAGTGATTCACAGGCTGAAAACGTGTCTGTATTGTGTTATGTAATGTTATACAAACGGTACTACTGTTCTGACTGTGTATAACGTTGGATATCAACCAGCCAAGCACGTGACTAAACCAGGTAGTACTCCCTGGTTATTCAGTCGTTTGGTTGTATTACATGAGTTACGGTATGTTTAGTGTATAAATTCGCAGTTCGGTCGCTAGGACACATAGCCTCGTCTCAATAATTATTATGAAATAAGTGCGTAAGCGTGAGAGGTATCGAGGTCTTCAACCGTTGCCCTCTGGGGTCTCAAGTATTCATTGACCGCACAAGGAAGAGAAGGCCTTGAACTATTATGACTAGCATACATTAACTCAATAAACGACTCAATAAGGTCTCTAAATTCCCGTGAAGCGACTGTCCATTACCTCGAGTACATTCTGTTACTTTACTATGATCCTGTTACTTAAGTGTGTAGGTAAGCTACATTAAAGTGACTAGTAGATACGCGAGTATCTTTTTCACCTGTTTGTTAGGTGAGTTAAAGTAGTTTCAAATGGCAAGTCAGTCTCATAGCACTTTCTTCCAGCTCATGATGTGTGGGTGACTAGTTCTTGTAACACCACCGTGAATAATGAACAGCTCTTGCTGTGAAGCTGTCACTGCCTGAGTAGGAGACAAGTCCATGATATTATTTTACTTAAATAAACCTTCTTCCATCCTTTCACCCTCGATGAGATCTTCTAGTTATGTTCTCACCAACAGACCAACAAACCCCTTAACTCTTCATCACTGTATACAATATCCTTAACTCTTCATCACTACATACCATATCCTTGACCTATCCAACATTTCTAACATGCCGTCCCCACCAGAAGTCCTATTCTTCCTCAAGCCAAGATCTCCAGAGGCTGAAAAAGTTGTGGAGGATGGACGCAACAGTCACCTTGTATCGATCCAGGATGGATCAGCCGTTCTGGAGGTTGGGAGCTGCCTCTCGAATTCATCATCACTTGGTGTCCTTGCCACCCTAGGGCGTAGCGACTCCATGGATATCTATATCGACAGCCCGTCCGTGTCCCTACATCAGTCCTCTTTTGAGATGAACATGGAAAGTCAAGTGGTAATGTTCCATGACAAGTCACCTGATCAATCGTCCCAAGTTTTTAGTGAAGAAGACGGCCGCTGTGTTCCCTTTGAGTATGGTCGTTCCCCTCGCCAAATCGTGGTCAAGGAGAAACTCAACACCATAATTGGAATGGGTGGCTTACAGCGAAACCGCGTCGTCTTCGAATTAGTATGGCGTCAAACCCAGCTCGATATGGCTCGAGAGGTTGATGATCTAGCGGTTTCCCCCCATGGGAGCCATGAGTCCGCAGAAGACATGCTAAACGTGCAATCTCGAGTGGAAACTAGAATCCACACGCAGCCGGGTCAGGAGATACGATATGAACTGAATGATATAATTGGTCGCGGAGGATTCGGAGTTGTACACAAGGCCCTCAACTACGACACAGGAAATCTCATGGCCGTCAAAATAATGAAGCAACCGAAAAAAGCTTCGAAATGGCGGGAAAGGCTGAGAATTAAAGACGAGATCGAGACGCTCTGTAAGCTGAGGCACGTATGTTATCCCATGCTTATCTCATTTACCTTTAGACTATGCTAATAGCGCATGATTAGCCGCATATCATCGACTATATTGGGATGAAGCAGGGAACCTCAGATGTCCGCATATTCATGGGTCTCAAAGACGGCAGCTTGTCTAATTTCACGAATAAACCCGAAATCAGGGACGTCGACTTCCTCAAACGTCTTCTGCACCAGATGTTGCAAGCGCTTGACTTCCTCGCTTCCAAGGGCATTAGTCACAGAGACGTGAAGCCTGCTAACATACTCTACAAACTGCAGGGTTCCCAGTATGACTTTCAACTTGCCGACTTCGGCCTTTGCCTTTCCCGTCGCAGTTCCGGATCTAGGGCTGGCACTCATCACTTCCTGGCTCCTGAGATTCGGTATGAAGAGAAATACGACCCATCCAAGGTCGATGTATGGTCACTCTATACCACCATGTTGTGGATGACAACCCCCCTGTATCGGCATGGAAGTACAAGCTTCGCGGGTAATTATGAAGCTCGCTACAATGCGATCATATCTTCTGCCCCAAGCGCCATGAAGTTATGGCTTGACATTGAAGAGATGGCAAGAATCGATCCAAAGAACCGTGCGTCTGCCGCGCAAATGCTCGCAAAGTGTTACGACGGGGTAGGGATGAGTACTCGGAGCAGAATCGAACCCATTCCACAAGCGCAGGACGATACAGCCATCCTCAACACCCTAGTTAGACGCGCAAGACAGCGCGAGGAGAACCGACGCCTCAAGGCACTATACGGTATTAACAGTACTTTCCTTCCAACTGACGATTCGGACTCGACGCGCGGTGATAACGAAGACGTTGATGAAAACGATGGCAACGACATCAACGAAGATGACAATGACGACGACGATGACGACGACAATATGGAAGAAGAGAGTGACCAGGGAATGGAAGAAGGCAGCGACCAGAGAATGGAAGCTGATGAGAGCCATCTGCTATACGAGGACAACGAAGATGACCAGGACGATGACGACGACGACGATGATATGGAAGAGAGTGACCAGGAAATGGAAGAAGAGAGTGACCCGGAAATGGAAGAAGACAGTGACCAAGAAATGGAAGAAGACACTGACCGGGAAATGGAAACTGATGAGTAACCTGCTATAGCAGGCCTCTTCCTCACTCCGTTCATCTTCTCATTTCAAGTTGTCATTAATACTTTGTTGCTCCGCCGCGGTTGAGAAGTGCCATTATTATCTCCCCGAGATTGTTGGATAATAAACGGCTTGCCTCATATGATGTGGATTTTGAGTGGCTGATACCCAGGATTGCCTTGGTATGGCTCTGTTGTTAGCCAAAGAATGATCTGCTGAAAAGGTTGGACGAAAGAGGTGGAATATACGGGAAATTGTTGATTATCCGAGTTGAGTAGCGAAATATAATAAGTTTGTACTAAATGTGATGATGACCTTTACTGTGTTAGGATAATAGGGGTAAATGGCCTTGTAGATAGGTATGGGCTGTTGGCTACATGTTTGCGTGATATATCAGACCAGAAAATTCCCCAAGTTGACGTGTAGGTAGAACAACATAGCTCCAATGCCGTCTTGGTAAGTTTAGTTTCGTTATCGACAGTTCCATCACGCTTTCAGATGCAGGTAAATGATAAGCTATTATTCCTCCCGTATATTATTCCATTCCCCCCAGTCATAGTCTGGCGCACGACGGGAGTCGAACAATGTCAGAGCCCAGATGAAAGCAATTGTAAGGGCGTCTATAGCTAAAAATCCTCCCGCAATTCTCGAAATGGGTAACCCGTTGACCTTCCACAATACGCAAGTAGATGCTGCTATTAAATTTGCAGGGACCAGTCTAACAGCTGCCTGGACAAATAAAGCGCCTTGCCAAGTTTGAAGGGGTGGGGGAGGACCAGGCGAAAAGAACCCAAATCGATCGGGGATGTGTAATATGTGCGCTTGAATCCAATAACCCCAGGTACCGATGGCAAGATGAACGGGATTCAGGCGGTTGTTGATGACCTCAGGACCTACTAAGTATTGGAAGGTGGAAATGATGTTTCTAGCCAGGGTGGAAGGCATATTGAAGGTGTTTTCTGGTCAAGGGTTAATAGCTGTCACTGTAGTCATTATTGGCACCAGACTTAATTACGTACCTTTCGCTTAGAAAAGTGTCAAGATGTAAGGAAGCTGGACTTAGCTAGGTAGCATAGAACTGCCCTGTGGGGTTCAATTATTTGGTGTTGGGTGAGATTTTATATGTTAATAAAAGAAGCCTTTTGGTTTATAGTGTAGTTGGTGTATGGGGTGGTGATGGACGTTGTATTAATGATGGTTAAGGGGGGGAATCCCTGACTGTCTGGAATAAGAAAATACTATACAAAATATTGCTGCGTAATACATGCATTATACTCTCCCGCAAAACTATCTCTAGCCTCTATTTCGGAAAACGGGTTTATGTATAAATTAAATTCGAGAAATTATTATTTAACTCATATGGTATACAAGTGACTGGATATACTCTCCCTAATACAGACATCTTGTCTTGATTCTTGAACAACTCCTGCAAAATGACCAACCATTCAAACACGACATCCGAGAGGCCCTTCGGACTCCTTTCCGTGTCCCATCGACAGTTCTTGGCCCTACCAGTGTAAACTTAACTAATATTAGATATCATCGATCCGAAGGCATGAAACACCTTTCGCTCCTTGTCTGATGATCCTGCCCTAATACCTAGGTCAGGGTCATCTACGTAGGAGAATACAGGGCTTTCTGATCATCTCTCCAAGCACGCAGATTAAAGAACCGTATATCTGTTCTGATTTCCCACGATACCCCTTACAGCTCCCGGACGACCCAGGGGCTGACTTGAGGTCTCCTTAGTAAATACGAGAGGACGAGTCCGCCTAATGATATCAACAAACTGTTGGCTTGGGCATGAATTGATCTGCGTTTCCTCTTTGTTCACCCCTTTTGACTTAACTTGATGTTAGCCCACGAGTGTACATATATCTACTCGCCCAGCCGTCCGTTATCAGAGCAAGTGACGAATTGCGCTTACTTGTATATATATGCCCCTAGATCACCTACATACACACAACCATCAGATAGTTATACTCATCCTTCAGCACATATTTCATATCCCAACAATGGGTCTGCGTATCGCCAGCCCGGCATACCTACATGGCAGAAGGACGCCATGATACGACTACTCAAGACCAACAAAAATCCCGGGGTATCAAATCAAATCAGATCAATTATCAACCAGAATGCACTCTGTGCCGTGCCGACTCCACTTAAAGGGGGCTGTTATAACGACGAATTGATGCGATGCGATGCGATGGACCCTGACAACAGACAGACCAACCAATCCCTTTCCGCATTGCTCTGGAGTAAATTGCTGTTTGTCTGTTTTTCCCGCCCATAGAGAGAAACGTCGGCGGGGAAGAAAACAGACACACCCCATTGCACCACGTATCAATATATCCCGTCCACCCATCAATCACTCAATTGCGTTACCTTGGTGCCGCGCATTGTTCGTCTGTTACGCTGGTGGAAAGGCAGAGAAAAACCAATGTTAAGCAAGGGGATGTGTAAGCTATGTCTTTTGGGTGGATTTTGGTTGGAGGCGTGTTGGTATCGTGTCTATTAGTATGTAAATATGTGATATTCTCTGTTTGAACGAGTCAAGAGGTGCTGTAGGTTGACCCTTCGAGGTCCAAACCATAGTAGCGGCACTGCTAGGTTAGAGGCGAGGGCAAACTATCAATTAGTCAGTAGAACGAGGGCGACAGTGGCAACCTCTAATTGGTGCCTGTGGGATCACATTGCATGGTGCACAATAGGTAGTACGGTGGGCAGAAACCGGTGATTATTGATGGTCCGAGTCTCTCTGGACGTAAGGAAAGCAAGCATTTATATCATCTAGAGCTGCAAATCCTTAAATAAACCACGGAAGAGGAGGCACATCCCGTTATTGTCAACCCATCTGTCTCGCTATTCCTGCCCTACCCATAATGACATATCGCCATTAAGAATCGCATCGAAGTCCAGACCAAATGAAACCCGCAAACGCCGAGGCAGAACAAAACGGAAGAGCATTCTTTGTTCAGGCAGCCTGGCCGAAAGTGTTCTCACCCGAGTACGTGATGTAGAGGAATCTAGACGGGCAGAAAATGCATTAGTCTCTATTGGTTATAATAGGGTGGTGGATGTTGGGAGTCGAGGCAGACATACCCATCCTCGTCTTTGTGCTCTTCGTAGATACTGCTCATGAGAGCGGCGGTCGGGGGCAGGACCTCGTCGACAAAGATGAAGATAGCCTTCTCAGGCGACAGCTTAATGCGCTTCCGGATGACGTAGACGAACTGGCCGACGGTGAGGTCTGCGGGAACCAGATACTTCTTCTTGTCGATGGTAGCAATGTCGGACTTCTCTACCTTCTCGCAGATGACCTGGGGTGGTGCCTGTCAGCTTTGTGTGTTCACGAACAAAGCGGTGAAGGAAACTTGGAACTGGTGGATGGAAATTCTGATGATAACAATCATGACGGTAATGACGATCACAAAGATGATGGTGATAGGCAAATCTAACTGGCGGCAAAGAGAAAGAGAGAGAGAGAGAGAGAGCTCGCGCGATATAGATGATAGAAAAGAGAGAGATAGAGATATATGGTGATACATACCGGAATGCGGTCAGCATACTTCTGGCGGATGCGTTCGGCCTCTGCCTTGCGCTTCTCGAAGGGGTGCTCGTCCTTGAACTTGGATCGCATGATGACGGCAGTGATAGTGAGTTTGTCTAGGTGGGATCTTGCTGCAGGAAAACGATCGATGCGAAAAATGCGGTTGTTGATCGGATGTGGAGGTGATGTAAAAGGAAGAAGGGGAAGAAAAAGACAAGAGTGCAGAGATGGATTGATTAGGTAGAGAAGGTCGATTGTGAGGATGGGGGAGTGAATGAAGGTGTTCAGGCCTGGGTTCAAAGGCGGGCAACGGAAGGTTTACGCGGCGGGGGGAAAGACTTAGGTAAGTAGGTAGGTTGCCTGGTCGTTGTGGAATGGATATGTACTAATAGGTATGTAGCTTTGTATTGTCCTTGTACTGATGACCGAAAGGCAGGCTCTCCGGGCTCAAGTGACGGACGGTGCACTAGCCGATGACTACCTAAGGTACCTGATCAACCAATGCACAATTGGGGCGTACGTATTGTACAATTAGAACTACGCCCACCGATAACTGTTATGTAGGGTACTTTAGGTGAGTTTAGGTACTACAAACATACCTAGGTACATACAACACACAATAACACAATATCAGAGGGATACGTAACCTGCCAAAAAAGTGAATGGGAAGAGGAACGGGATAGAGCTAGAAGGGCGGGGTGGGTTTTCTGCGTGTTCTGTGCATTCTTTGGCACCGCCTAAAAGGTGGGTCCGACGACGAGTTCAATGAATTAAGTGAATGACTAAGGTAACGTGACCGAGCTGAATATGGATTTACAAGACATTCCGTCTCTGTCTCGGTCAGTCACTTGATCATCGGTCAGCAACAAATGATCTATCCTGACAAAGCAGACAATGACGCCATACTTTAGAAACACTCAGGAGCTGAAGCATGCATATGTACATGTATCAGTTGCACCCTTTCCTGTCACGTTTCTAATTAGAAATATCGGCTATAAGCATTCACTTGCCTCTGTATGTATGTCCCCAGGATTCTCCCACTATGGGTCTGACAGCGCTGATTATTCTAGAACTCATGACGAGAAAGTTGCATAAGCATATTGTAAATGTTCTTGACCCCAGGAGGGATTTCTGCTAAACACCGAGTGGCATCTCCTATCATTATAGGACAAGTCATGTCCCTAATTGATTTCATGCTCGTTTCCGATAACTGATGATGAATTCCTGTCGTCCCTAGGTTAAGGTATAGACCACACAAGTGATACACATTTTGTAGAAACTTCTCTTTAATTAAATCTGATTCTTGGAATCCGTTCCAAACATGGGTTTCGATTAAATGCCAAGTAGGAATTACTGTAAGCAGAATCTTAGGTATTTCGACGTGGAGTTTGTCAGCCCCTAGAGGTTATGACCTAGGCCATGACACAGCTCTTAACAGATCTTGATGCTGTTGCGGATTAGGTGGAAGTGTTCTTGCTCTAGACTTCGCAGCCTTTCTGTCTCTGGCAACAGATCATACTGTCAAGTTGCCCTTGGAGAACACACCTGCGCCATCTCCCTTGCCTATAATGACAGTTATAGAGATACCGTCCAAGTCATTTCGTATCCTATCCCAAAATATGTGCTCGTATACCGGCGCGCCGGCCAACCGCGCTCACGACAATGGCCATTGCTAGACAGTTGTTTGTTAATGCCAGCGAAGGGCTATTTATTCTATTACCATATGACCTGCTGTTGCTGAGTCTACTACGGAATAGTACTGCATCGTAGTATCTGCATACCGCCCAATCATCCTTCCCTTTACCGCTCGTTTTTTTCCATCTTTCCGCGCCGCCAGCCAGCCCTCAACGGATAACATCGCCCTCCTTATCGATCCCCTCGCCCATCTCCAGGATATCGCTGCCGGCGAGCACGCCGCTTCCGAGCGTCGTCGCCTTGCGGCCCGCCATCCACACCTCGTGAAACTTGACGCTCTCGTCGCTGCTGGCGACCACGATACAGCCCTCGGCCGCCGTGCGGCTGCGCAGGCGCTCCTTGGTGCGGTACGCGTCGGTAGGGCCGCCCGGGTACGCGATCGCGTACAGGGCCCGGTGCTCGCCCTCCCAGGGCACCGCGCACACCTGGCGGCAGTCGGGCCAGCTGAAGACGGCGATGCGGAAGGGGTGGTCCGGCTGTGCGTACCCGAAGGTCGCCGCGATCTCCCGCCGCGTCGTGCTCCAGATCAGCGACGTCACCTGGGCCGCCACCGCGATCGTCGCTAGCGCCGCCCTAGACGCCCCGTGGTAGAAGTGGATGCACTTGTCGTTCGACCCGCCCCCCGTCGCGATCAGCCCCGCCCGCCACGGGCAGAACGCGATCGCCTTGACTGCCGCCGCGTGCCGCCACCGGTGCCGCTCCGACCCCGCCGTGAAGTGCCGCACCGCTATCGGTTCCGCCGTGAACGGGTCGCAGGCTTCGGCTAGAGAGAGCGATGCGGTGGTGGCCGCGGCCGATTCCGACGTCGCGTTGCTTCTTCTCGACGAGCTGGGCTTGTTCGTGCTGTTGCTGCTGGGGCTGACTGTGAGCGAGACCGCACTGCTGGCGGCGGGCCCGGCGTCGATGATTTTTTCGGTGTCGAAGAGACAGCACATGTTGTCGTTGCTTCCCGTGGCGAACTGGGCACCGTTGGGAGACCAGGCGAGACCGCATATCTGCTGTGTGTGGACCCTGATGCGCGCGATCAGGGTCATGGCACCGGGCCAATTTCCCCGAGCCACTTCCTAGGACTCGGGCCATTCCACTGCGTAGTAGTAGACGTCTCCCATCTCGTCGCCTACGAGGAGATCCTCCGTCTTGACCAGCACGCCAGGATTGTTGGGGTTCGCCGACGGGCGCGTGGTGACGGTGGGGCGCCAGGACAGACACGCCACGGGCGCGGGCTGTTGGGCGTCGAAGCGGGGTAGCAGGCTGTCGAAGAGGGACATTAGAGAGAGTGCGCCGTTGGACCGGCCGAACGCTAGGATGCATTTGCCTCCTTCGTCGGACGAGAACGCGACCGATGTCAACCACGATCCGTCCTTACGTCCAGCGTTCAGGAGAGTGACGCCCGAGGACTCCGACCAGCCGTACAGGAGATTGCCCAGGCCGACAGCCAGAGTGTTACGCGACCGAGAGTAGGCCATGATGGAGCAGTAGAAGTCGTCTCGAAGACCGGGCGCGTCCAAAACTCTGATCAGACGTCAGCAGCCGAGATAGCAGCTCACGCTGGGAAACCTACGCACTTGAATGGGGCGTTGGGAATCGTTCGTTCTTCTTTCAGCACCTCTGGGACGTGTCAGCCTCGTGAACAATCCGGATAAACCTGGGACCCAGCATACGCGGCGCAGGATGATCATTGCTCCACTCGCTTCCCGTCCAGGTCGTCTTTGCCCCTCGCAACGAGGCCCTGCCTTTGTGCTTGCAGCGCGGGAACGTGGAGTAGCCGTCGAAGTCCAGAATCCGCTGCACTCGATCTATCTTCAGGGCGAGCGCGAGCCTTCCCTCATGCTTCTCCTGGTCCTCTTCCGATCTGGCCCGCGTGTTGGAAAACGAAGTAGTGTAGAGACGGGCATTTGTCCCGGAGCTGACCAAGCGACCGCGACCCCCATCGACGGCTAGTCCCCCGGGGGCCAGGCCGCCGACGGCCCAGACGGTGCCGTTGCTGATTTGTCGTTCTAGACCTGGCAGGCCGAGAACGGTGCCTACACGGCGCTCGGTGCCGTCAGATCGGGAGATCCGGCGCGCTGCCATGGGCGCGGACCGCTTCGGGGTGAAGCAGAAGGCGTCGGGGGCGGCATCTTCGGTGCGATGTAACCGCTCAGATGGCGAGAGCTCGTGGGGCTGTTTGTTGGTACGGAAACGGTCTGACACGGGCACGCGGAAGGGTAGAAACCGGTCGGGGGGTGTGATAGGCATGCCGAATATAAAAAAAGAATGTATGAAGCTATTCAGATGCCATACCTACCTAAACGTAGGGAAGAGGGGAAGAAAGAGAAGCGGTGAATTTGAATAGGAGAATATGGAATGAGGTTGGTGTCCGTCTGGCAGAGAAGTAGACACCGTAGGTCCTTACACGTAGGTGAGTGAGTATCTCCCGTGATCGAGAAGGCAGGAGGGAACCCAGGGAAAGATACCACTCGTCATCGACTCGATGAACAACGCTCGGGTGCTTACCGCATTCGAAGTCATTCACGGGGATGCTAGCCAACTGCAATAGATAGCCTAGCGCAAAATGATACTTTGTGGCACTTGCCCGTGCAAAGATGGTGGCACACGCCATGATGGTTGTTCTTATCCAGTAATACTAGTAACTATACGATGTTCCCCTTCGACGTGTAGGTGGAGTACATGTAGCATCAACTCCTCGCGCAGATATGTACGGTTGATAGTATAAACGTTGTGGAAACCTTTGTCCTTCTCATCACCCATCATAGGACACTCCCAAAAAGGAGTGATTTGAAAATAGTTAATAGCTCGGGCTGCTCGGACATCTACAAGCCACACTCGGGAGGAAGGGCTCAATTTCTAGCCTTGGCTGTGGTGCATTCATCGCATGTGGTTCATACCTTAGGTATATTTCTATGGCCATTTCACACTGCACTGCGTTAATGACATGCTATAGGTATAGGAAAGGCAAGGCTGTATGAAATAGTTGCTGATATTCCCTACTCGGTCTCATCTTCATCGTCTAGCGCTGAGAGATCGAGAGACCGGGGGGTTCACAACAATAGACGTAAGCAATGCTGAGATTTCAATGCCTTTCTACCTGATTAGCCGGGTGCCATCAGGTAGTTTCTGGGCTCGACATTCAACTACCTACCTAGGTAGTGAACTCGGTGGTTGAATGTCGCGAGTCCGGGTCGGAGGGGATTGGTTGTTTCCTCGGTACTTCTAAGAAGTGATTAATTCATCTCTGTACATTCCTACCTAGATAGTATGCCAATATGCGATATGTAATAAAACAAGACGCTGTATTCATAAAAGGGAGCGATAGCTTATCGATAGCTTGGCTAGGCATACATTAAGTAGGCACTTACATAACCGCTCTTGTTCGACTTCTTATCTTATCTTCTTTCCATTGTCCATCGAGTGGAAGCAACTGACAGGTTTGATGAGGTTCTGACATGGCTAGTGTACGTTGAAGAAACAAGGCGTTGTGTGAAAGCGGTAGCTGATCGACTCTTGCCAACAGCACGGCATAGCTCGCACCGCCCGAGTCCCCCGAACCGAAGAGCAACGCCGGCAAGAGCTCGACAGGATCAACAAGTATCGTGAACTCGAGCACTCGATCCGCGCTCAGGTGTCCGAGAACAGCTACGGCACTGGCCTCTTCCAGCTGACATCGAAACTCCTCCGCCTAAACCCCGAATACTACACAATATGGAACGTCCGCCGGCGCTGTCTAACCTCTTCCTTATTATCCGGATCGTCGCATGGGTCATCGCCCTCGAAAGCGTCGCAGAGTGGTTCTCCCAACGACACTACGACACGATCCTTAGGAAGCTTACAAGCCTCTGCCTTGGATGCGACCCCGCAAAACCCCAAGTCCCTGACAACTGGGAAGAGTGGTACTACAGTTGACGACATGGCCCACGGCAAGGACCTAAATCTGAAATCCGATACCGACGTCCTGCAATCGGAGCTCGCATTCACCATTCCTCTTCTACTCGAATTCCCCAAGTGCTACTGGATATGGAAATACCGCAAGTGGGTTTTGGAGCAGGCCATCGTTCGACTACCCTCGCCCGTCGCCCGTAAGATATGGGAGGCGGAGCTTGCTCTTGCTTCCAAGATGTTGACGAAAGATCGACGCAACTTTCATGCTTGGGGCTATAGACGGCACGTTATTGCCACCCTCGAGACTCCCTCGCTAGGCGGGAAGAGCATGGCCGAAGCTGAATTTGCCTACACCACCAACATGATTCGTCTTGATCTGTCCAATTTCTCGGCCTGGCACAATAGGAGTCGGCTAATATTACGTGTTCTTGGAGAACGAGGCGCTGATGACGCAGCGAGAAAGGATTTTCTCGATAAAGAGCTCGGGCTCGTCCGGGATGCGTTAAATGTTGGGCCCGAGGACCAAAGCCTATGGTACTATCACCAATACCTGATGTCGCAAATCATCAACGTCGACAGGCCTACGATAGCGCCAGCACTGTCAGCTCAAGAGAGAATTGCCTACGTGAAGAGTGAGATTGAAGACATCAAGGATTTACTGGAAGACTACAATAACAAATGGATTTACGAGATACTGCTGGAATACACCATTGCACTGCGGCAACTGGGGCAGCGCGAAGGCGAAGGCGATCAGAAGGAAGATCCCCGTGAGTGGCTAGCAAAGGTTCGAGAGCTTGACCCAATGAGGATAGGTAGATGGAGGGATATAGAGAAGAGATTGGACTCGAGTCAGCATTGAGAATACAGAACGATTGACCCGTAAGGTATCGATCCTGTCCTAGACTGGCAGTGTTCCATTGCATTTCCCTACAACTAAACTAGCATTGGCGCCGACCAACCCGTCGAAGTACGCGAGCAGCGTCTCCACAGGTACCATATCCATCAAACCGAGGCTAGGATTCGATGATCTCAAGGTCTTGCCGCCGAACAGCACTCTCACAAAAAAGTTGCTATCGCTGGCGCTTGTGCTGGTGTTGGTAGAGTTTAGAAGCTCAGAAACGTCTCCCATTTTCTTATACACTTCGAACACTACCTCGCTGCCCATTCCCGGCCACTGAAAACCCCAGGATTAGTACATTTGAGCTTAACGGGAGGGAGGGGGGAGAAACCGAAAAAACATCTCGATTCTGAAACTCTGAAACACTGTCTACCGGAAAAATGTCCAGAAGCGTAGGAACCAAGAGGAAATCAGAGGCTTCAAGTGTTGACTTACTACCATCACGTCGATTTGCAGAATGCTCAAGACCCGACTTAAAGACCCGTCATGCGCAACGTTGTGACGGTAGATGGGTCCCCGGTTCCCTGCCGTCACACCCCGCAAATGAGCACTCAGCTCCGCGATCCATACCCCGTATGATGTAGAGGATGCGGCAAGCGAGGACGGAGCATCGCGATACATCTGGGAGTATTCCCATTGGCCCATACGATACACAGCATCGGCCGTCTCCTGGTCAACACACGTCGTTGAGTTGACGCCCCCGACTAGTTTGCACGGCAGGGGCTTCGCGTGACATTGTCGAGCTGAGAGGTTGTCAAAGTAATGGTCGAAGCTCGCGTGGAAGCCTGAGTCGCCTGGCGGGACGTCGGAGATACCGTCTAAGGTAACAAACAGATCCGCAGCTTTTTTCAGGTGATTTTGCCAAGCGGCGTTGGAAGATGACTTGATAGCGTTGGAGAGATTGCTACCTACGCTACAGCCGTACTGTGGTTCTAGGCTGTCCACATCGGCTGCTTGGATCATCAACGGTATCGATTCAGTCGTCAGCCACATTCCGCCGATTAACATGCCGGCGACCTGGCTCGTGATAACGTTCTGAGTAACACGATACGCTACCTTGCTGCGCCAGTCCTCGTCTCTGCCGGGCAGAAATCCAAGCAGGTCGTGATAAACTTCGTAGAGATCCCGTCCGTGCACCCACGCATCGTCAAGCCCGGCAGACGTCAGCTGGGGAAATTGACAGGTTCCAGCCCAGCCCGCCGGCGTGTACGGATTGACGGGCGAAATGTAACCCTGCCAGAAGCCCTCAGCAGCTTGCCTGTTGCCATTGAACGGCCGTCCGTAGTAATACAGGCCCTGGTCATCGCAATCCCAGCGATAGGACTCCACGGGGAAAGCGTTGCTCGCGTACGGTGTGCGTTTGTGGTGTCTTTGAATCTGGGACAAGCTCAGCCTCCGGGGCCGACAGGGCATGTGTAGACAAATAGATGAATCAATTGAGATCAATCAACCATGCATGCGTAAGGACACGAACTACTAACCACCTCGACGTACTGAAGCTCGTACTCACTGCTCGACGGCCGAACGTACTCCGTCCTACGCACGTGCGGCATGTTGCACCAGTTGTACGTCCCGTACCGCCCGCTCGGCGTGTCCGAGGAATTGAATATGAACCCGTACACGCCCTCGCTGTTCAGCGCCGCCGTCAGGTTGTTCACGGCGGTGTTGCGCGGCGCGTGCCAGCCCAGGTCCACCTGCGCGGCGGCGAGCGTTGCGCCGCCGAGTGACAAAACGCCGGACCATGGCCGTATCATAGCGTCGAGATGCTGTGAATGAATAACGAGGAAAAACAATGAGGCAAAGACGAAGATGCCGGATGCTGTGACGAGGCCGAGGTGTTGCACACACCCCATGTTCGTTCGTCGCTCGTTAATACCATCTGGTTCTGGTTCGCGGTGCTGATATTACATAGTACGCTACGCCAAGGCTGGAGGATTTGGACCCCACGTGGGTAGGTACGCAGTAAGCCACCCGATATGTTCTTGTATGCTTGGACTGGACAGATCTCGCGTGCAAGTATTCCATCAGACCAAGAGATTTTCGACCTGCTGTAGGCAGGTGAGAACGCGTCACTTAAACGTGTAAACGTACACATTTTGGGGGGTGCCCTGCTGACTCGTCGACCCAATTAACTCGTAAATATTAACTGCGCCCAATTAAATAACCGTCCCAAATCGAGAAAGTTGAAGTTGACCCAAGGTGTTTCTTCACATGTTGGCTGCGCTATTGATAGTTTGAAACTTAATCGCACAATAAGACGCGAAGTGGTAACAGGTACCCTACAACAGATCAGGGCAACTTGATCAACTCAAACATCATAAGGCCCTGCCTAATAATAGTGGAAGAAAGGCTCCTGAAGGCGACCAAAAACATCGTTATGATGCGGACGACGCCGTAGGATTATCCAGAGTCCAAAGTGTTCAGGCTTAATGGACTAGGAAGCATCGATACCAAAGTTTGATGGGGTGGGTGACCGTAGTTGTGGTTCGTACAGGTGGCTTCCGCAGTCTGTCGAAGGACTTCGAAACTAGCCACGACATTCTTCTGAAATAGGCCCGTCTCGATGTACCCCTTTCTCAGTCGCAGAAGATTTCCCCTGATTAGTGCTTTATAATCGCGAATTGTGTCCTAACATAGAATAGCGTAAGGCCTTGGCTTTGAATACTGCGGGCAGCGTTCGGATGTGTTAGGTAGGCCACGTTGTCGATAACCTGTATTATGATAGCACTGTTTTTGCAAGTACCCGTTGCGAGTAGCTTGGTTTTCTGGCTGCACATAGAGCTCACGTATGAAGTCTCTGATATTATCGCTTCGCATCGTGCCCAGAACGTTTGGGAGGGTGATAAAAGGGCCTACAGCCGAAGAGTACGTCTCAGTCTTTACGTACAAGGAACGCTCAGCTGTTGGCCTTATGTTCGCATGTGGCATTTGTATCTCATTCTACATAGAGTATGACGGCGGCATAACAGTCTTTACTCTTGAGCTTCTAGCCAGGTTCTTCAAGGATTTGAATACGTACCCAACATGGGAATTGTTCATGATAACCGAGTGCCCCCAGTATTTGGGCTGTTAACTGGCACGCTGCGTTGAAAGCGGCAACGATGCTCAAATTATCAGTCACACTATAAACTCGAGCTGACTAAATAAGAGACCTACCCGTATAACAAGATATAATATGAAGAAATATCTAGACTTAAGCCAAAAATGAGCTATTTCCCGAATTAGGTAACTATAAACGAATACGCAAGACTAGAGCAGGTGCAGGTAAATATGCCGTATAGCATCTTAGGCAAACGTTTACATCTCGCCCAAAGGTCTCTCGATGCCGTGCGTTTGTCAAAATAAGTTGCTTAAAACCCGATAGGATGGAACCGATATAAAGATGTGTTTGCAGAAAAACCTGATACGCCCAGACGCCTCTTTACCGAGTTGGTGCCTGAGACAACCACTTATAGCACGACTGATGCGTGGGGTTGCTCTTCACTCGCTAAGAACCGGCGTTTGCTTAACCCCTAAGTCATCAGGATTATTCTGGGTTCATGGACAACACTGTATAGACTTCAACTGCGTGATTAAGTAGACAGGGGATTCCATAGTAGTCTATATAGTCTTCTAGCGCAACCAATCGATGCAGAGTAAGGTTAGCCTTCGAGGTGAAAGTTAACAAGACTAAATTCTACCCTGTTACATGTCAGACAAGTGTATGCAACCCAGCAAACCTCTTCGAGCCATTGATAGAGTGAGATGGCCGTCTCGATAATTAGCCATCTCCCAGATCGTGCAACGGTGCGAATACCAGGCGGCTGACTTGCTGGTGCCCCTTGGAATCTTTGAAATAAAAGAATGGTGCCCCATATAGGTATACTCGGACGAATTAACTCACGCTACATCGCGTTAGACGTGGAGATCCATGGAGTTGAACTGGATAGAAAGACACTAGTGACCGAGTTCTCTGTTCGTAGATCACACTACTCGTTGGCCCAGTTCTGCTAGGTTAATGCTTGATTAGATCTCGTTAATATTACTCCCGGGAAAGTTCGTTGGCTGCTTGGCTTTCTTGTAACAAGCCCACGGCCACAGCCTACATCTCCAGCTTATTTCTACCTCCATACGGCTTTAGAGTTGTCACACATGATGAGAATGTGCAAAAGTCATCGGCCCGTTACCACAGCTCAATAGTTGGTCTGACCTAGCCGTAGGTATGTGCATTCTGCAGAAGTAGCATTTCCTCAACGAAGCCCTCCATACGTTTGAAGAGGATGGCAATTTCGCTGACCTAGAGTCCGTATCGTTATAGCCGCCGACCTTTCCAATACCCAGATAGTATTTACGCGAGTCTTCACCGATTGACTAAGCAAATGTCGACGATTCACTATGGCCGAGGTATATGGTATTGGTGATAGTTATGAAGTCGAACCGATGCCCAGGGTTCGAAAATCCACGTTTCTGGTAAGTTTACTGAAGCGCGGAAGGTATGAGATCTTTCAGATATGCTAACTAACACAAGGGAGTAACGTGGACGTTGTGCGGACTTGCTTGCGCTCTGGTCATTGCGCGTCTGAATATTCGCTGGCGTTACTTACATGGGTTCTTCATTGATGACTACTTTACGATATTGGCCCTAGTTGTCCTTCTCGCTAATGCTGGTTTGGTCACAATTACGGCTCCTACCCGTGAGATTTTCCCTACCTTGCCAACGTTCGTTTGAGTAAGAATACCTGCTGAAGCTCGGCCGAGCTAGTATACAAGATAGCGCTCGTCGACGCCGCTCGTAAGAAACCGGGGGAGAACTTCGAGGACGAACTTGTTTGGTTCCAGCAATGCCAGTTCGCCTTCACGTTTCTCTTTTGGACTGACCTCTGGATTGTGAAGGCATCTTTCCTTGCTTTTTTCTTCCGCCTTACGGGCCAGCTGAAATGGCCAAGGATAGCCTGGTGGGTTATTACAATTACCACTGCCTTGACCTACGTTGGTTGTGGTGAGTATAATTTCGATACGGATCATCTCAGGCCTACAAGCTACAAGGGCTTGTTCTTCGTCGCCTAACATCCTGGAAAGCATTTCGGGTCATTATTTCTTGTTGCATGGCTAACTGTTGATAGTAATCTCTTATATGGTCGCATGTGAACGTAGGTGGAACCCTCGGGCTTGAATGGTAGAAGGCTGATTTTCTGTAATTTAGATGTCCAATGTCAATTGTCAAGAAAGGCCACCATACTGACCCATGTCAGTCTTGAGTACAGCACGGCTGTCGATATCATTACAGACATACTAAGTATCTGAACCCGCTTATCGCATAGGCGAAGTGTGCAATGCTAATCAGTTCGATCACTAGTCATGATTCTGCCCATTTCCCTCACGATCCGTCTCAAAATGTCTGTGCCTCAGAAGGTTGGGCTTGTCGGCGTGCTTTGTCTAGGATGCATAGTGGCGATATTTGCTCTGATCCGCGCCGTTGTCAATGGCTCCGATAAGCGCATGCCAGAACTATCTTGGTTCGCCTTGTGGACAATGATTGAATCTAGCATCGCTGTTATGGTTGTTTGCTTGGCCAGTTTCAAGCTCATTTTCAACAGGCAGAAAAGTCCAAACCCATATTCCGACATCAATGGCGGCAGATCCCGGCCAAATTACAGTAATCGGGTAGCGGGTGGAAGCTTCAAGGGTGGCAGCAGGGTAATTAATAGTATTCACGCGAAGGGGAGCGAAACAGAGCTCAATCACATTGGCAATCGCCATAACATCACGGTCACTCGTTCGTTTACCGTCTCAAGAGTTCATGAATTAGCGGTGACGAAGCCTGGCAGACAGAGAGCCAATTGGATTGATACCGACTCTCAGGAAATTATGCTCTGTTAGAAGAGACGATAATTGACTATGAAAGGATGGAGACAGGGGTAAACATGCTCAAGTTGAAGGGTTCAAGAGCCTAATCACGAACATAATACCTCCTTTTATGCGATTAGCTTGGTAGACGAAGAAAAGAGAGCGCGACTGTTTTGTAACCCAAAGAGTTTTAGGAACGTAGTTAATTATTCGGAAGCAAAACCAATCCTGCTAGGTTCTTGCAAAAAGTACGTTTTTTAAATAGAGAAACTTATCGGAACCTACGGAACAAAATTGGTTCGCGTATTACATTTCCATAAGACTGCAGGAAATACCCCATGGAAGGACGTTCACGTCTATACTATATTGCTACTCCCCAAGACCTAACTCCCGAATGAAAATGTCGGCGGCCTTCTCGCCTATAGCCATGGCTGTGTTATTAGTATTGGCAGCCACGTTTCTTGGGGGAATGCTCAGATCTGCAATCTTAAGCCCTTCAACGCCATATACGCTCAGGGACGGGTCTACAACCCCCATACTATGACGCGGCGCCATCTTGCACGTACCCAGCGAGTGCCAGGTAGTATCTACGTGCTCGCGGATCCACTGCTCAATGATTAAATCATCGTTAGCAGTGTACTCGATGTCGTCGACATTCTCGAGTGGCCCATCGATCTTGATGCATGCGGCTTTCGAATGGGCCGGAAAAGGCGGGTGAGCAGCGGCTATCTCGCCTCGGTATACCTTCATGCGACGAATGATCTCACGCTGTTTCTTGTAAACCCATATGTGCTTCTTGACATCGATAGCACTAGGGTCTGCTAAAATTCCCAGGTCGAAATCAGGCTGGTCCCTGATTGTGGGACCCGTGATATGGATATGACCACGAGAGAACGGATACAAGCTGAAAGTGGCGATACCGAAGTACTGCCCGACGGGGAGGACCGTTGGGTCTCCTGGAAAACTAAATGGTGTTAGAACATTAGTGATCTGGACATATACAAGAAAAAGCTACTAACTCACCAGGCAATCAGAGACATGATCATCAGGGGCTTATCCGGTTGGTCTTTGAATTCTGTATTCCAGGCTTCCTGGAATTGGGGCCCAAAGCCAGCAACATCGGCCTCGTTTGGCCGAAGTTTGCACTGAACGTCGACAGAATTCCAACCCAAGATCTGTTCGCTATTCCTAATCAGCGTCTCGGGACTTACTCGTCCCGCATTGACGGCGTCTAACGTCTCTTCGGTGTCGAGACTTGAAAGGTAAGCATATAACATCATATGGTGATCCTCGTAATGACGACCAACGCCAGGTAGGTCTACTACTAATGGGACACTGGCACGCTCGAGAATTTCGGGGCTGCCTATGCCGGATCTCTCCAGCACGAGTGGAGTCCCCAGAGCTCCACAAGAAAGGACTACCATCTTCCTTGCCCTGATAATCTGAGTAGGATCCCGAGATCCGTCAATGTCGGGCCGGAACGTTGGGTTAGCCTTATAAGCTACGCCAACAGCCTTCTTCTCCGCAAATATGACTCGCTCAACTTGTGACTCAATGAGCACGTGCAAGTGCGGATGATTGCCATCGCGTAGCCTAGGATGTAAATACCTGTGGGCTGTATCTTGTCGCCTACCCTCAGGGTCGACATAGCGCATCGCGCGCATCACGCCATCGACGGTATCGAGGTCGTTCAAATCCACGACCTCCGGAAACCCGACCTTATTCACGGCGGTAATGAAGTCGTCTTCAAGTCTAGCAGACCGGTAGTGACTTCTAGACACGTGAATTGGGCCGTTGTACCCATGTAGGGCCGTGTTACCCTTGCCGTGATACGTCTCGAGCTGGAGGCTTTAAGCTATGCTGACATATATATAGGTCGAGGTAGGGTTCAGAATACCTTCTTCATGTATGGTAGCATCTCGTCAGCCGACCAGCCTGCTGTTTTCCAGGCGTCGAAATCAGACCGTTGAGCTCGACTGTACAACATAAGGTTTACTGATGACCCTCCACCAAGAACTGCACCGGATGGCACGACTAACTCGCGGCCGGAAACATGCACGGATTTACTGCCCTTGTATAATTTCATAAACTTGTCATCTGGTGCCAGGCGACTAAACATAAAAGCTGGGTGGATAATTGTAGGCTCCTCGTAGTTATTAGTGCCACCTTCGATGACCAAGATACACAAGTCTGGATCAGCGTCGGCCAGCCTTGAAGCAACGATACAACCGGCACTGCCGCCTAAGGGGAATGATCAGCACGCCGCCGTTGTCGGTTCTAAGCAGGGATTGTTGGATCTAGAGTACATACCGCCGGCAACGATCACATCCACCTCCTTCATGTGACTGGGAAGCTCGGTGTATAGCACCATTGTGAGATAAATCTAACTCTATGGCTATCAGCAATGTTCGAAATAGTTCGCGTCAGTTGTGCAATCTAAGGTGAAATCAATATAAATGTTATGAAGGATGGGAAATTAGCAGACATAGGTTTTATAATAGCACTTATCGACGTGGCGGCGCAACTAAGTGACTATTCATATTAGAACAAAATAACAGACGGAAGGAAAGAGGAGAACTAAAAGGCTCACTACAATTACACTTAAAATATCCTCGACTCCTCACCCTTATTGACGCATCCAAGATCTAAGTCACATGATATCACATAACGGCACAGTCGGTTTTATAGCACACTTGCTGTAATAATATCCCCACCATTATTAAACTGCTCTGGCTTATAGAAAAATATTTTATTGCCAGTTAAGTGTGCTGTGGGATACGTATATTTGCATGGAATGCAGGGACTAGTCACAATGACCGCTTCCATATCTAATAATCTACTTCCCTTCTCATTGTTTATCCGTAGTTATTCTAAAATTTAGGTGCCCTCCCATTGTAGTTGTTTCCCGCCGACGCTGTATAGTTGCCATAGCAGTCGTAGTCAAAGTCGATTTCGTTGATGCGATCTTTCAGTACTGCAACGACGTTGTCGAAAGAGCAAAGGCCGTTGGGATCGTCCGGGCATCCAGCGTACGAGTCTGAGATTGGAATGACGGCATCATTTCTGGGGGTTCATACCCACATGTGAGTATTTCGTGTGTATGCTGAGCCAGTGCCTTGTAGAAGGGATGAGGACTTACAGGATAAATCTGAGCTGCTTGGTCGGGTTATACGCCTGGCACTCCAGAACCTGTACGGTAAAGTGTGTAGCGAACGGTACCACCTTGCTAGCCACGAAGCTATTCTGCTTCCGATTGCCTGAGATGCTCAATGGCGGCCCGTCAAACAAGGCCGTCAAGTTGAAGGCTGTGAGAGTGTCCATAATGATGACCTCGTGTGTAGCATCGGCGTAAATAGACTGGTTGAGTGGAAAGTACGTGGATGAGTTGTCGAACGTCTCGTCTAGAGCAGATAAAGCTTGGGGATACTCCCCAGTAAAGCGCGCGACGAATTCTTGGAGATAGCCTTTGCCTTGAGCTGCGGCAACGGGTGAGCCGGGCCCGTTGTTGTAGTAGAATGTCTTCGGCGAGTCAGCTTGCGGATTGAGTACATGATTATTGGAAAACAGAGGAGATTGGAAAACATACGAGATCATGATAGTATTCATAGTGTAAGAAATCCTCCTCCGTGAAGAGATTGCAAAATGATGAGTATCCGAGTGCGTGTGTTTCGTAGGAACAGAGTTGAAGCATGGAAATGGCGTCGGTCGGTGTGAAGCTAAAACCGGAAATCTGAATCAACATTGTCAATGCTTGGGCCTTTCCTCCATTGGTATAGGGGGTTTTCCAACCTGTGAGTTGAGACGAGCAAGCGTGTTGTTGAAGACATTTTTTGCAAATTCTGTCGCCACTGTATTTCCAATGGCCCCCCGAGTTGCGACGTTTGCATTATTGCAAATCTCGTAGGCTGCGCCCGAGTTATTCAACCCTGATGCCTCCACGAGAATCTCAATGTTCACTTGATCTAAATATTCCGGCACACCGAAGAAGCCTGCCGCAAAGTTCTCGGCAGTCTTGACCATACGATCTTGTGACTCTGTACGGAAGACGGGGATGGTGTTGGAGGCAGTGAAGTTGTTGAGAAGCTCGCCATAGAGTTGGCGATATTGAATACCTAGTAGGAAGTTCTGACTTCTACCGAACGGTGTGAGAAGCTCGGCACCTAACTTATAAGTCCAGTTGGACAGAAACTCCAAGTCATCCCACACCTCAAATCCTGTCTTCGTCGCGTTCATGATTTTGGAGGCGAATTGCGCGGGCGCCGCATCACTGGTTGGATATCTCGCACCATGACGATACAAGATATGTATCTGGGTAATACTACAGCCCTCTGGGACAAGCGGGCTGGCTCCGGGTAGCCCGTAGTCCGCAGAAGACAGAGAATACCAGGGGGATAAATTACCCCAGTACTTGCTGCTGTCGAATTTGGACGCCTCATCCTCGCCAGATGGTTGCGACACAATAAGTGGAAATTCATTGGCGGGCCCTTCGTTGTACGGATACACCGGCGCTGTCTGGGCGGCCGCGGGCTCAGCACCAGTCTGCGTGGTACCTGGGAAGCCAATTTTGGATTCGGGCGGGAAGAGCACGGAGTCGGCGGAGGCTTAGACCGCACCGAGAAGCGGAAAAGTTAGGCCAGACGATCACCTTAATAGCATATTTAGTACTACTTACTGCCCGAGGGAGGATAGACATCTGATGTTGCCGATCCAGCATCAAGTGTTGCCGAGATAGTGATAGTGTCTTCTGCTGTACTGCTCTGGGCAAATAGCACCAACGTGACGGGGATTATACTAGACTTCATGTTTGCAGACAGACCAAGTGATTGTCGGGACCGGTCCAAAAACTTCACTTGAGTTTGTCATGAGTTGGCTTGCCCGGGTTCTTATAGCCGTCGCGGGGTGAGCTTACGCTTTTCATGGATTGACCTATCATATGAGGTAGTCGGCAGCATGTGGCTGGGGAATCCTGCTTGCTACAGCTAATATGTCTCATCCCTTGATGCAAACTGGAACATGTTAGCGGCTGCACTTGCATGCTACTATTGATATGTTATTCAGCAGATTGCTAGCCGGTAGACGGATGAGTCATGCCCATCATGAGGCCTTCTGTATTTCAACTACATAGACCTGGCACTTGCCACGTTCATGAAGGGTATCTGAAGATACCCTTACAACTGAGTCAACCTAGTTGTCTGTTATATAAGTGCTGTAAATCAGCCATGGGGCGAATAACTATAGAACATTGGTGGGCGTCAATCCTATCTGGTCTTATTCCTAGGCTGAGCGAACCTAGGCTGAGCGAATAATACCTTAGCGCCGAACCCTACGGGTTTACACTCGCCTTGTAGGTACTGTGTGAAATGCGAGATTTATGTTCTAGCATCATTGCAATTCGTCTCGAAAGCTGAAATTCTAAGTATATCCCGGAAGGGTGAAAGAATGGCCTATATGAGGCTAGATTAACGTTCTATTAGTATTGGAAATATATATAGTTATATTTATTAACAAAATTAATATAATAAATAATAAAGTAATCGTGTCATGTAAGTACTTTCATATAATTGATACCGTATAATACTTTTCTCCTTCTCTGACTTCATAATAAAAAGGGTTAATATCGCACGATAAGTGAAGAATACTTGTCGCCCTATCTTGACTCATCGTGAAGAAAAGGCCTACCCTTCGGAATTGACCCCGATTTGTATCAGTTGGAATTAGTGATAACCCAACCGTGACGAATTTCCCTCGACAACTTGCGCAGTAGATGGCCAATAAGAAGACGCTTTGACTTGACAGATGAACCGGCAATTGGGAATGGATCTTAGTCCAAGACCCACCCCTATAATCGAACAATTTTCCTAGGTAGTTTCGAACGTGGACGAAGTCGGCAGATTTAGTAAACTCCCCAGGAAGTATCACATCAGGTAAGAAGAATATTTTTCTCTTCTTACCGCTGATTGTCCATGTGGAACGGCTTTTGCTTGCGAGATTGCCTTGGACTAAATGGGCTTGCCATAGATGACCGCGAAGTCGCAAAACTGCAGCTTTGATTGGACCGATATCTGTCCCCAACATTGGCAAGGCTTCAGCCCCTTCCAGACTTGATAGGTAGGAGCTCTGAAAATTGGGTAGCTCTTCTGCCTTGAAGGTAAGATCCCGAAAACAATGAGAAACACCCCCATGAATCGAAGCCCACGACCATGTTGGAGCTGTGTACGGCTGTATACTGCCGGAATGTTCGGGATCGTTGACACTCCATAGGAGTTGAGGTAGTAAATTTTTTTCCCAAAGGCCGGCAAGATACTCGCCTCCTCTGATCTTCTGAATCTCTCTCGCAAGACCGGAAATGGCGGCTAATTTGTCCGTGGGATATGTCAATTCCTTTTCACTGTAATACTCCACGAGGTTACTCCAATGAGTGAAAATATCATCAGAAGGGTGAAAGGGGTCAATGATTGATTCCCATTCATCCCACAGGATGTCATTCATTACCACACCATCCGCTTCGAATGGAATACCTTTGGGCCATTGCTCATTGCCACCCGTAGATCTCGCGTTCCAATAAAGCTGTCGGGTCCCGAAATGGATCGTCCGTTGTGAAACGAGTCTTTCCTGGAAAACCCATCCTCGCATACTGAGAGGCATATCATCGATCCCCTCATGCCAGGTTTCATTTACTAGAATGTAACCTTCAGGCCTCTTATCAGTATATCCCCACATTGATCCCCATTGTGGCCAGCCAATATTGACTTCAAGAGGCAATAGTGTTTCGCTGTTTCTTAGTCTGAATAGCCCCTGATGGCTGTCATCGGGTGCCGTTGCAGATATATTGCAAGTGGCATTTTTGTAGATCATCGTCATTGACATTCCTTCCTTCAACCAATCTTCGGTAGAATCTTGGATGATACAGAGAGAATCTATCCATAAAAAGTTGTACCCAAGATCACTGGTGACCGTAATCGCATGCTGAAATGTTATCGGGAGAACTTCATAGGGAATCTGATGCATGAGATCCTGGAGGTTGTGTGTCAAGAGGCGGAACATGTTGTCACCCCAGCGGTGACTAAGAGTGAAGTATTGGGTATCTTGGGATAAGTTGATTCCCTGACACAGTTTGACCATGTGCTTGCCGCCTTCTGCTAACGTGATATGTATCAGCCTTGTGGGTAGAAGCTTGATTGTCGACGGATCGATTTCATCCTCGCTGATGCTATTCTTAAGCCATCGGCTCGTTGCTTCTTTGCTCTCCTTCGACCATGTGCTCTGGCCGAGATGCTCAGTAGCCAGACGCCCACGAACCCCTGAGATAGTTAACATAGATTTCCTCGCGAAAGAAGAGAGCCCACTCACACGAAGTAGATACTGTTACATCCAACATTATAATCCTCGAGCCTTCCGCATTTTTGTATCCGAAGTTAACATGGATAGCACCATCGATGCACTGATTAACGCAATAGGAGAGTCCTTGGTGTCTCGGAGACCCCGGTTTCTGGCGCCAAGGGATATCTTCGGAGGTTGCTGTAAGATTTTCAACTAGTAAAGAACAAATATAGCAACGCTTCCGAAACGCTTCCATCAAGCTGTCATGAGAAGGATGATGATGATATTGACTACCATCGTCCTCGATACCGATCGACAAGTTTTGGCTAGAGAATATCTGTTTACAAACATCGCAAAGGCTTAATGATGAGGTGTTCGGTTTATTTATGTTATGTTTGTCAGATATATTCTGTGGATCTGTGGTAGATTCGGACTCGTAATCTGATGAGATCCGCACTTCTTCCAAGAAAGTGTTGTTTTCTAGTGAAGAGAGAACATCAAATCTATTATGGCACTTCATTGCTTGAGATCGTACAGGTGACGTTAGGATGCCGACTTTTCCAGGTCAAATAGAAGTCGACAAGAGATTACGTTGCTTAGATAATCAGCAAAATATTACTGGTTATACTTGTGGCCAATAGCCTATTTATAGTGAAGTAATGAGACTATCGCGATGAGAATACGCGAGTCGAGTAGCTCACAGAAGCAGCGGGATCGAATTTTGAGGGAGCAGAGATCCAGCCCAGATCCCCCCGCCTCAAAGTGCACATTTTGACCCAAAATTAGGCAGCGTTTGTAACTGGCCTGCTGGTCCAATCATAGGACCACATTCTGCTTCGCCATCTTCCAACTGTTAACAGCCAATAATGCCACGTCCCGTTCACGTACGAGTGTAAGGAATGGTCGATTCTAAACACTAAAATAAGAGTACATCCCCATGATTACAGCGGTTCGCAATCTTCACAGTGATCACAGCCTACCGAGGCTTGGCGTGCGCGACTCGCAGTCGGCCACGCCACGCCTCGATAACTACGGAGGTGCCTTTCAAAAGCCTGGACCATAGGGTGATCCACGCTTTTGTAACAAGTGGCTAAGAATCCATACTTAATAGTTACCAAGAAGACTTTTCTGCCATATCATCCATTGGCTATTCTAAGTTGAGGGGAAAGTATATCAGACTGCTCGATTATGGAGTGTTTGCACATCAATACAGGGAAGACAATGCATTATCAGTACCCGTGCTCCCTTACGCCTCCGACGCCGTTCTTCCAGCTAACCACGATCCTATCGTGCCCTTTTCATTTCACTTCGGCAGATCAAGTGTGATAGAAAACCCACACCTCGGCCAGGATTAAGCGTCCCCAGCAGCAGGCGTCCTTGACAGGACATTCCTCCGCACCGTCCTCGAAAACCCGGATATCCCGTTGCCAAGGCTCCCATTGAATGCTCGCTCAATCTCACACAAGCTTCGTCCTCGGGTCTCTGGCATGGACACCCAGCAAACTGCCGCGGTGAGAAAAGAGCACGCACCGAACAAAAAGTATGCTCCGTACCCCGTATTTGCCAGCAATGTCGGCGTGACCAATGCGACGAGAAAGTTACACAGCCAGTTGCTTCCGTGAGCAATACTTGTCGCGCTCGCCCGCGCTTCCTGGGGCTGAATCTCGGCGACGTAGACTTTGATGCCAACCGCCCACGACACGGAGTAGATGACGGCGAAAATGTAGACGGCAACGATGACAACCCAGCGGCCTGCGCCACTATCAGCGTGTACAGCATTTCCAGCGTAGAGGCCCCCGATCAGAAACATGGTAGTGGCCATCCCAAGACCACCGAGGATGACGTTTGCGCGTCGGCCCCATCGGTCTGCCCAGATGGTTGCAGGTATGGTGACCGTGAAAATGACGATGGCGGATATGCCGGATGCGAGGAAAGTTGATTCATTGGAGGATAGCCCGGCTTGTTGGAAGAGGAGAGGAGCATACTATGCGGTGTTAGCTTCGGTGCTTAAGTGGTACGGGGCTCCATTCGAGAAGAATCAGAACAAAGGAGTTGAACTTACGTAGAGAACACCATCAATACCACTCAGCTGTAGCATCCCCATGAGGAAGACCGCGAAAAAAAGACGAGGATCGGCATCGGAGAACGTCTTGAGAATCTGAGTTCTTTTCGAATTGGAGAGTTGGTTTCGTGTTGTACTGCCAGTGGTGATAGTACTGTGAGCGTTGGGGTTGGTAATGACGGCAGTCTCGATGGCAGGATTATCGAACTGGCCCAAGATCTTCTCTCGGTCGGCAGCGGGCACACCGAGCCGCTCCCAAGCTTTAGCCGCTTCGTTTGTTCTGCCCTGGGAGGCAAGCCATCGTGGAGAGGCAGGAAGCCAGGTGAGAACTGCTACAGCAAAGACGAAAGAGTAAGAAGCCAACAGGATGAAGGGCAGACGCCATGAGAGAGATGAAGCCATCTTGGTGGTGCCATAGCACGTGAAAAAGCCAGCGACCAGGCCAAGAGTAATGAGCAATTGAGGTATGGTGGAAAGCGTCCCGCGATGTCTTGGGGGCGAGATTTCGCAGATGTAACTAGACAGGTAAAAACCCTCGGTCAGTTTCGGTTTCTCGTCGAGTCGGTGGTGAGGGCGAGATTGGATACAAACTTACACCACCAAGGTGCCTACAGAATCTGAAGTCAGTATCTGCCGTCTTCGAGCAGCTTCCGAAGCCATAGACCCACCTAGATAAAGACCTTCGCCGATGCCTTCAATAACACGCCCGGTTACGAACATGGCAATGTGGACAGCAGAAGCTTCCAGGATAGTACCAATAGCGAAGATGAAAGACCCGATGGCAATCCCGTGAGGCCGGCCCACAGCATCGGCAACCCTACCGGCAAAGCAGGAGGAGATTGCAGCGGGAATGAGAATAGAAGACACAATAAGACCGTGTATCGTGGGAGAAGGATTTTCAACATTATTTGTGAAGCCTTCAATCACAGTAACAGGGCCTATGATGCCTGTATCGACACCGAAGATAAAGCCTCCGAAGGAACAGAGGAGACTCGCAAGCACGTAGCCTGGCAGTTTATGGAAAGGGGCGAGGAACTGCATCCTGGGCGTGTCTGGAGAGTCCTGCACGAGGACTATAACGGATTATGGTATTAGGAAGTTTATGCCTCTCATAGGTAAAAGTGAGTCAAGTAAAGGCCGAGAAGTAATAAGAGTGGGTTGGAAATTATGTATGTAGCAGGAGATGTTGTGGTGAATGAGCTAGCGAGTAACGCGTGGAATTTTCGTATATACTATTGTTAAGGTGGCTTGATATGGAGGTTTTCTTTGGAAACTGGGGTGATAGTTTGTGTATTCTCAGTAATTGTGCCTCGACCCCGTTAAGCTCACTACAATAGCATTGCTACGCCAACGAAGTTAACTTGACATTTCACAAGCAACTAGACACCGGACATAAAGACTGGTTTACATATAAGTTGTAACCTCTGATCACGACCTACACTACTCTCGTGAGTTTCGCCCCCTTTCAGATCTTATACGCCAACACTCTTACGTCCCTCTAGGGACCATCGCCTGATTCATCGAAGAACATTGGTAAAGCTTGCTACATGTTCTCAACTTTAGATTGCTTGTCTCCCGATACACCTACGAGCATGGCATTGGGACATATTTCTCACGGACTACGGGGCGTCTTTCATATTCCCTCCCAAACTCCCCAGTAATTTATTAGGCAATACATTAGAGACTAGGAAAGTAGATATGTCCCATGGATATGCACATCTGCATATGCCAAGCCGGAGGTTGGGGAAGCTCGATCATTTAATACGTTGATACCTAGGTATATCAAGCAGACTGGACAATCAGAAGCATAGAGAAACGTTGATGGGCATCGAGTCAAGGCAGACCTAAGTCTTGACTCGGGCCAAAGCACAGAAGAACGCCTTGATGCAATCAAGTCAAGGAATCTCGAGTAGGTCAAGCAGGTTTTGCTTGGCCGTCGTCCGAGCCGCCGCTTATCCTCATCAGAATCTCGAAAATCTGGTCCGATATCTTTTCTTCCTCTTTATATTTCTCGAGCCATGCTTCGATCTTATCATTATTCTTGCGCCTTTCTTCGACCAATTTTTCCAGTCTGAGGTTCAACGAGATTAACTCATTCCGAGACTCTTCTTCTTCCTCGGCCTTCTTCCGGAGCTCGTCGAGGTCAATGCTGTCCAGCTCCTTTTGCGCCGCCGCCAAACGCTGCACGTCCGGGTGGGCATTGTACGTATGCTGGAGGTTCTCCTCTAGCCAGGGCTTGACCCCCCAGACATGGGTCCGGCACCTCTCCAAAATCCTCTCACTGGGAGGGTTCTTCTCCGACTTGCCGCCCGGCTGAGCCACGTTCAAGCCCCCCACTGACACCAGAGATCCCGCGAGGACGGTGACGAGGATCTCGGAAAAGTTGATGTGCTCGACCTTCCAGGCCTTGCAGACGGGGATGATGGTCTCCTCGGGATTCAAGTCCATGTACTTGAGACACGAGGCTAGCAGCCCCCAGAGGTGGGTTGTCCCTCCCAAGCTGGTTATCAGACGGTGGCTCTGTTTCGACCTATCCACGTCGTCCGACGCACCGACCATATACATGCTCTGGAGGCTCGGCTCGTCGGGACACTCGTCCGAGACGTTTCGCCTCTTGAGGGTCGACGTCAACTCCCGCACGTGTCTCGAATTTCCAGCCTGACTGATGCTGGCAAACCGGGGCATCTGATAGGTCTGGGTGTTATCCAACTCCTTGTCCTTACCGTATTGGAGGTCGATAGCCGTCGCGACACCCAGGGCCGCCAGCTCCTCTGCGGTGAACTGGCTATTCCCGTACGCGTCATCCTTGTCGCGCTTCTCGCACGCGTCGATAGCGAGGGAATAGCTGTCCAGATGCTGGATAAGCTTAATGTTCTCGTTCCGAGACCACGCGCGGCCATCTCGGCCGGCGACGGACAAGCCGCAAATGTAGGCTCCCGGGCCCTCACACTCGTACAAAAGTTCGCGATTGTCCGAATCTCTATCACAGAAATCAAACGTGACCATCCGCATGACAATCGAGCGCAGGACGCCCCGCGGGATGGAGTGTAGTAGTATTGTCATCTCCTTGTGGTCTAGGTCTCCCTGGATCGCCCTGAGCATCTCCTGGACCCGGACAGCCTTCTGACCGCGCAGCTCCTCCGCCATCTTCTGCACGGTCACGAAGATGTCTGTATACGTCGCCCCGTCATCTATCTGGTTTACGAGCTTGATCTGGAGGTCTGACATGCATGGCGTCAGGTGCGAACGACACGGCTTTATATTGTGATCCATGTCTACGACCTGTTAAACGCGTCAAAGCGAATAATCTTCACTTGATTAGTAAAGGGTTAAAGAATGTTGGAAACACTTGAATCTCTCACGACTTCTTGTTCTCTCTGTGTCAGTCACAGACGACTTTACTCAGGTCAAATTTGCTTGTATGCTGCCCAACAAACGAAGGGCGAACTTGAAACGTAAATGTTGGAGTGGGTGAGATTCACGCGCCTTGCGATTTCCATTAGCGAGGATGTTAACACTGCAGTGGCTCAATGTCAGGGGGCACAGATTTGGGCAGTTCCTTCCTGGAGATTCGGAAGGCCATGGTCTTCGTGAAGAAGGGGCCATCCTAAGTATTGCGAAGTGGAGTTCTGGACCGTAAAGGGAAACGCAAGCAATTTTTTAATTCCGTCTCTAACTGACACGAGAAATATCGCTGCTATACCTAGGTATGTTACTGAATAATCTTGAATCTGCCATTGACTAATCTGGTATGCTACTGAATAATCTTATATGCTATTGTATGATCACACTACATTTCGACTTGTAATAAGGATCAGCCGCGAAGAGTTAAGATGATCGTTTTTAACTAAGCGTAACAAGGTTGCTAGTGACAAAACTTGAGGACTCATGTTAGGTAGTCTAAGATAGCATGGAGTAGCTACCTTATAACGCTTAAGGTAGAATAACTATACGTGACTTGTATAATGAATACATGCTTCGTCAGACTTGTGTAGTACTGTCAGGTAAGGAACATCCCACGGATACGAATATTGACGGTGTCATTACGGGGCATACTCATAGTGGGACTAATCGGTGGCATAATCCCTGACCTGATGCGTCTGGGAATATGTAGTAGATTCGTCCCTTCCAACATGTTGCCATCGGATTTGACCCACTCCTATTCCCTCTTCTCTTCATCTCAGAAAATTACATGACAGGATGCCTTTCATTTAAACAGTCTTAATTAAATATATGCTATCTAATAAGCACCTTAGTAAATCAAACACTTAGTCTATTCCCACTGTAGGTATCACAAGACCAAGCACCAAGATGTCTGACAAGTTCGAAGAGTTTGAGCGACTGTTCGCCTCGGCTGCCAAATCGATGAAAGTATTGGCAGCTGACATTCCAGACGAGGGCGAGGCCCAGAGTGCTTCCGAGACCCTCAATGCCAAGTTAGATTTATTCAACACCGTAGTTAGTGACGTCCAAGCGGCGCACGAGAGTCTGCGTCGTGGTCCAGAAGACCTCCTACGCCAGACTGTCCGTGAGAAAGACGACGCGCTTCTTTCGTTGAAACGGTCGTCCGCTCAGCTGGCTCGGCAAAAAGATGACGAGTTGCGACAGCTCAAATCTCGCTGCGAGAAGAAGGACGACGATATATCAAGGTTCGAGGGCACCGTCGTCTCCGTGGCCGCCGAGGTGTCCAAGAGAAACGGTATGATCCGAGAGAGAGACCGAGTGGTCTCGACTCGCGACATCCAGCTCTCCAATATGAGGCAAAAACATCGTCAGCAGGAGCTCGGGACTGCCATGTTCTTTGCCGCGCAGGCTGGGTCCCCAGACGACGTGGACCCCGAGGCTTGGTTACCATTTGTCCGCTGTATCCAGCGGGCCGCATGGACGCGAGGACGCGTCGTGGAAGCGCATGAGCGCCCTTGGACCATGCTCCCTTCGTGGGGACCGGATGACTACGCCGCCCCCCCAAAGACACCACCCGGGCTGCTCGAATTGCTCGGCCAGGTGTACGGAAAGGCCCTCCTCCTCGATTGCTCCGAGGTGCCCGTCCAGCTCCTTCACGCGTTGACGAGGCAGCTCGCAACGGTCGACCTGCTCCCTCAGGGTCTGGTCCTCACGGTTCTGGAGAGGTACGTGGCCGTCCTTGAGCAGACCGAAGGGTATAATGATGAATCGTCGGTCGGCCTGCAGCTATTCGCACTTGGACTCCTGCAGGCGGCCTGTTGCATCCGCAGACGGCTGGGCCGGGACGTCGTCGACGTAGAGGATCTTCACGCCCGCCCCGAAGGTCTAGTGACCAGCGCTACCAATGGTGGCGTTATACGCCTCTTCGAGCTGCTTAAAGACGACGGCGGTGCGGGGCTGGTTGAAGAGCTCCTCGCTATGGAAAGTCGGCCTGGTGGCGACCTCCAGGGTGCTTTGAAATCCCAGATGATGTTCTTCCCGGGGCCCCCAAGGCTTGGCCTGATGAAATTGCCGCAGTCTCGCAACTACGTCTGGGTGATGGACATTGACGATCGCACGGTCCGGACGGTCCTCTGTACGCGGGGGCGCTGGAATAATACTGCCAACACATACAAGATCAGCGCTACTGGCGGTGATGAGGACATCATCCTAGATAGTTCCCGCCCAGCTAACAGAACGTGGCTCTGGAAGGGTATGCTTTAATGCTAGCCTTGATTTAAAGCATGAATACAATACATATGTTTGAACTCCTTTACGTATTCCTGTAGTCGTAATCATCGATTTCGTGTATACCTATCTCGATTAACTATTTGACTCAGTAGCTCCCGCCCTGTAGGTAGACCGCAAGATGTACTAGTGTGTACTTCTCAGTAGCTTATGTTGTTGTTAGAGTGCCGTAGGTCTGTGTTGTAGTTTCCATAGATTAGCTCTGATAACTTCGTCTATAATACAGTCACTTAAGCCATTTGCACTATACGCAGCTACAGGCATCGCCTGTGTCCCGATTCATACCTATTGAATTAGCTGATACAGTAGGATTATCGAAAGAGGCCGATAGACGTACTAATAGAGGTAAGGGCGTGAGGTGGCTAACGTGGACCAGGCCTAAACACCGAGAAATATTGGGGAATGTGTGGTCAAAATCCCAAGAGCTTGGGCGAGAGTCGGCCAAGGCGCACTTTGGCCTTCACATGGGTTAAGGCATATGGCGTTGGAATACATGGTGGCTAGTATCTAGAATATATGAGCAGCCAGGATCGATGCTTTACATTTTTGGCTGTAAATGGAGCGCATACAACCCCCTCTCAGTGATACCATTCTACTAAAGCTATTCTTCAACTCAAGTCAAGTCCAGCCGAAACATCCTTTGTACTTTATGAAATATCAGACATTGGAAACTTGTAATCGATGACACTTTCAACTCGTTCGAGTAAGATCCCGGTCCTGGTTATTCTAGTCACCCTGTTGGCTGTCTCCGACGGGGCAGGTCTCCTGTCGTCCAGCTCCGCAGTCCAAACTAGTGAGACACCAATTCACATCACATACGTAGTCATATCACGCTATGGGCCGTATCAATCCAATCATATTGAATTGGTAGCGTACGATATTGTATATTAGTAGTTGTGAGCAGTTGAAGGCTACAGGTCACTCGAAAGGTGCCGTGAAAGGCCACGTGCTTGAAAGATGTGGTATAAGGTGCTACAAAGTGCGGTGAGGCTCAAAGTCGTGATAGAAAGGGTAGACGACTTCATGGCCCCGAAAGATTGAGTAGAGGTAAACAACGGGATCCCGTAAGAACCCGAGCATTTCCCGTGGGAGTTTTTTTTGTCCCATAGGATTCCCGATTAAACGTACGGGAACCCGTAGGATCCCGACCTGTTTTTTTAATTTCCCGTAGGATACCGCGGGAGTTTTTTTTTTTTTAATTGGGATCCTGCAGGA
This sequence comes from Xylariaceae sp. FL0662B, assembly GCA_022376535.1. Classification (NCBI taxonomy): domain Eukaryota; kingdom Fungi; phylum Ascomycota; class Sordariomycetes; order Xylariales; family Xylariaceae; species Xylariaceae sp. FL0662B. Next base: position 22,225 of record JAJJKD010000036.1, on the reverse strand, counting down.
TCCCGATTTATAGTTAGGATATATCGGGAATTTATAATTTTATAAATAAAAAAAAAAAAAAAAAAAAAAAAAATTAAATAATTATTATAGTAAAAAATAAGCTAAATATAATATTTTAAAAAATAATAAAAAATAAAAATTAATCTTTATTTTAATAATTATTAAAATAAAAAAATTAAATATATATATAATATATAATAGGGTTATAAGGCCGGATTTTATAAGCTATTATAATAATATATAATATAATATAATATATATTTTAAAAAAATAAAAAAATAAAAAAGAAATAATAATAAAATAATCGTTTTTTATAATTAAATATTAAATAATATATATTTTAAAAAAATAAAATAAAAAAAATAATAATAAAATAATCGTTTTTTATAATTAAATATTAAATAATATATATTTTAAAAAAATAAAATAAAAAAAGAAATAATAATGAAATAATTATTTTTTATAATTAAATATTAAATATATATTTAAAAAAAAAAGAAAAAAAAGAAATAATAATAAAATAATCGTTTTTTATATTTAAATATTAAATAATATATATTTTAAAAAAAAATAATAAAATAATTATTTTTTATTATTAAATATTAAATATATTAAACCACTGCAATTAAACCACTATAATTAATCCATAATAGGCTAATTTAAATTAGGTTTAACATAATTACATAACTACATCACATAACCTATAGGACCTTAATAATAATAACTAAATCCCCACTATTACAGCCTACATTTTTACCTTTTAATTTAATAATAACAAATTATTACCATAAATCGCGATTCTATTATAATTCGTATGTATATATAATAAAAGGCTATTTAACATTAATTAATAATTATAAAAGTAATTATAAATAAATAAAAGTAAAGAAATAAACCGCAACTAACTTTTAAAATAGGCTTTCGTACTTAATCCGATTTAATCCTATAATCTTAACTAAATATTTAGCCGGCTATATAATAAAAAGATTAAAAACCTTACTTTATTAATAAAAAAAGAATATTTATATACTTAATTTTATAAAAAATACTCTAATCGATAAAAAAGCAAAATAACAAGCTCTTTTATTAAAAAGAAAATACCGTATATCCTAAACGATAATAATAATAAATACCCCTATACCTTAACCATTAATAAATTTAAAATTCCATCGGATTTTAACGTTTCTTAACGAAATCTAACATTTCCCGATACCCCTATTAACTTTAATATTACCTAGCCATACTATATTAACCATATTACTAAAATAGCTAACCCAATTAAAATCCCGTTATTATTAGATTTTAATACCTAAAAAAACTTTACTTTTAAAGAAATATAGTAAAAATTATTACTTTTATTATACCTATAAATAAAATATATATACCCGGATTTTTTTAATAAAAATATCGACCCTAATAACCCCCTATAAAACCCTAAACATTATATAATCTTCGTAAATAATACTATTCGAACTTATAATAACCTTTTATATAAAAGTTAATAAATACTTAAACAATTTTAAGAAAACTTTTAAAAATAGAAAAACCATAATTTCGATAAGGTAAACCGTTATTTTAAAATATAACTATTAGGAACTTTTATAAAATACGGAATTTCTCTATTAAAAAACGAAAAAAACGTATATAAACTCCTAAAACTATTTATAATTAATAACCTAAATACCTTAAATACCCTAAATCCTATATCGGCAATTATTTAATTAGCTATAACGCCGTTATCCCTTACCTTTATATTTATATATTAACTTTCCCGTATCGTAAATATACCGGGTATATAAATTATAATTTCTAATAAAAACGTAACGGAAACCTTAATACCTAACCCTTAAATAACGAATACCTTATTTATTAATAATTAAAAACCTATACTTATTTTTAACTTATAAGGCCTCCGTACCCTATCGATTATATTAAAAAACTAACCCTTATTTATCTATAATAGCTAGATATATAAATTACCTTTTTAATATATTATATATAATAATATAATCGATTTTACCGTATATATTACCTTTTAAAAAATATAAAAATTAATCTATAACTATATAAATAAACTATATAATATATTAGAAAATAAAGCAAAAATCTTTATTAATATATACCGAAAATTTAACATTATTAAAAATTAATACTATATTATTTTCTTAAATATTTTTATAAATTATACCGAAATCTACTTTATTAATAAAATTGGTTTAGATTATCGTTAGGATAAAATATATAACTAAATCTATATTTATTTTAATATAAACCTTAACTATACCTATTATTAAATTAATTAGACTATTATAATATATATTAAAATTCGAAATTTAAACCTAAATAAATCGAAAATAGAAACTTTAAAAAAACTATTCGATAAAATAGTCCTTATTTAACGTATATTTAAAAAAGGTTATAAAAAAAAATCAATTTTTATAATAATATAATACGGGTTTATATTAATATCCCTAAATTTAAATACGTATTTATTAATATAAAACTAATATTTAAAGCCTTATTTATAGACTTTTAATTTAATATATAAATATCGATAAACCGTAAAATAAATTAATAATACCTATAAAATTAAAAACCAAATAATATAAACTTTACCGATAAAAAATATAATAATAATAATTATAGACCCCTATTTTAAAAAAAATAATAAAATAAACCTAAACCTTACCCGGATAATAATTAATAACGATTTTAAAAAAAAATACTTTATTTATAAAAAAACGGCTATTAGTTAATAAAATACTCCCTATTTAAATAAAATAAAGCTAAAAATCAGTACTATAACGCTATAGAAATGCTAAAAAATCTATCTATATTTAAGGAATTTGCCGTATATTTATTCGAATTCGAAAAAAACCCTAAAAATAATAATAATAATTAATAAAACGATAAAAATAACTATAATAAAAACGAAAAAATAATATAATACTTTATTAATTATTTATTTTTTTATTAAATTATTAGTAAAAATATATATAATTAAAATACTATAATAAAAGCAAATTAATTTATATTTAATAATCTGTATATAATTAAATATTAAAAAATTTTATAAAATATTAATACTATTAAAATATTAACAGTAAAAAAAATATAATTAAAAATATATCTTAAAAAATACCTAAACGTATAAATCGATTAGACCTCCGGTAATATAATTATTCGATTTAAAAATTAAAACTAATTAATAGCTATTAATATAATAACTATAAATAATAAATTAAATTAAATTAAATTTTATATTATAAAAGCCCCTATATTATTTCTATTATTGTTATAAAATATAAATAAACTAAAAGTTTATTTTAATAACGTTTTCGACGTTATTATAAAAAATAATAAAAAAACGATCCTAATAATATAAAAATAAAAATACCCCTTTTTTAATATTAGCTATAATAAATTAATTACTTATTTTATAAAAACTAAACTATATCGATTATATCGTTAATTTAAGTACCTATAGATCGAAAAATTATATAATTTATTAAAAATAACTAAATATAATAATATTAATATATCGATCCTTAATAAAATTTAAAAGTTTTATTACTATTATTAAATTTATAATTTTACCTTTTAAAAGTTTAAATTTACGATCCGAAATAAATATAACTTTAATTATAAAATAATAATAAATATAGTCTATTTTAATAGTTAAAACGTACTATATATTATTAATATAATTATATCGTTTTAAATAATAGCATTTTTAAAATCCCTATTAATTAAAAATATATAAAACGCATTTTATAAATATTAAATCTATATATATTAAAGCCTTTTTAATATTATTACCTATAACCCCGATACGAATTTTTTATTTAAAAAATTTAAAAATAACGTATAAATTATCGGTATTATTTATAAAGAAATACCCGTTAAGGCTTATTAGGCAGTTAAAAAAATTAAAAAAACATATAAACCCTTAAAACGTATTTATAAAATCCTAAAAAATAAAATCGGCTACTATATAAACCTAAATACGATTCTTTAAATAGCCGTAAAAATACTTAATAATACGGCCGGCTTTAATAGCTTTATACTAATATTATTAATATTCGGTACTTATTTAAAAATTATTACCGATTTTTTATTATCCTTTAATATTATAAAATGAACCGAAATTATATAAAAAACTATAAAAATATTAAAAAAAATATAATTTAAAGTCGATATAAATTGTATAATTAATATATAAAACGGCCCTATAATATAAAAAATCCTTACATTCTTATTATAAATAAAAGTAATAGTATAAAAAAAAAGGAAAAAATAAATAAGACCTTTTAAAATTACTATTTTCGAAAACTATAACGTTATTATTAATATAAACGAACCAATAAAATTTCGATATACCTAAATTAAAAAATACTACCGTAACTAATAAAAAATAGTAAAGGCCATAAAAAAATCGATATAAAAACCTATAGGGCCGGGAACAATAAAAAAACCGATATAAAAACCTATAATAGCCCTTAAAAAACAATAACCTATAAAAAAAGGACAAAATAAACCCCGGAAATACCCTATTATAAACCCTATTATAAACTATACCCCTACTATATATTATACATTTAATGTATTTTTATTACGTAAAAAAAGGTCGATTTCGAACTAATAATTAAATTAAAACGAAATAAAATTATAAAAGCCCTAAAAAAACCATTCTAAAAATTAAACGCTATAAAAATTAATAACCTCGCTATTTAAAAAGTATTCGAATTCGTAAAATTCGATTAAATATACACTACCGAAAAGATTTTTAACATATAGCTTATATAAAAAATCAAAAAAAAAACAACTAAACTATATAAAAAATTACAATTAATTATTTAAAACTATAAAAATAAAAAAAAGGAACTTATCTTTATATAATTACCGATTATTTAATAAATAAATTAACGCTTAATATTTATATTAATACCTTTATTATTTAAAATCTATAATATAAAAAAAAAATTACGAAATATTACTTAAATATATACCTAAACTAATAATAAGCTTAAAAAAAAATCTATATATAACTACCGAAAAAAATCGTTAATAAATACCCTAAAAATACCTATTTTAAAATAATTAAACCCCTATATAACTTTATAAAATCAGAATTATATTAATTTAAAACGTACTATATATATTATAAAAAAAGACTAGCTATAAAAACGTCAACATATAACCCCTATTTATTAATAACTTATAGAAATACCGAAAATTTTACTATTATAAAATTATAAACTAATAATATCTTTAATATTACTATAAAAAGTTCCTTAAAACTAAAAAAAAATAAACTTAAAAAAACCGGATTCCGTATAAAACTAAAAATAAACCTTACCACTATATAAAAAATCGAATTTAATAATAGCCGAATTTAACTTATAGAAAAAAATATAATATTTACCTAATATAGCTAAAACTAACAACTATAAAAAATCGACAAATCAGCAACCGATATACCACAATAATACATTACCTAACATATAAAAGGAACATATATAGCCTTAATTTATTAACCGGAAATATCGTTCGACCTATTAATAATAATACAAATTACATAACTAATAGAAAAAAACATTAACGCCTTTAATAAATAAATAAAATAATAAATAAATAACCTAAAAAAGGAACTAAAATACGTACCCCTAAACTTTAACTATACTAAATTATTTATTTTTATAAATAAATCGTTCGTAAATAATAAAAACTTCAGCTTTTAACTAAAGTTCATTATTATATTAGCAATTAAAATTCGATTAAATATAAATTTTACAATTTACGGTAATATAATCCACTAAAACTTAACCAAATATAAAAAAATTACCAAAAATATACTAACAAATAAATTATACGAAATAATCTCAGATTTCGATAATACTATTACACTTAATACAATAATTAACCAAATTACCGATACCCTTAAATTACCATAAATACCTATAATCGTCTATATAGATTTAAAATTACTATATAAATACCTAATTAAACTGGAAATAACATTAAAAAAAAAACTAATAATCGACATAATATCACTTTAAAAGTTATACAAATAACGAAAAATATTAAAAATTAAATAAATAAATAATAAAAATAATCCATTAAACGCATTTATAAAAAAAACCCCAAATTCAGCCTTTAAAAAGCTAATTTTAACAAACCGACTTACCGCATAAATCGAAACCTTTATTAATAAAACCACTATATTATAAAGTAAAATAAAATAACGTTATAGGGATAATATAACGTTACGTACGCCACATAATAAGGTTACGTATAAAAAAAAACGGGATATCTATATAAAAAGGGAAATAAATAAATTTAAAGCCGTAAAACGCGTTTTTCAACAATAAAATAAAAAATACCCAATATTAAACCACTATAATTAAACCATTACAGTTAATCCATAATAGGCTAATCTAAATTAAATTTAACATAATCACATAACTACATCACGTAACCTACAGGACCTTAATAGTAATAACTAAATCCCCACCACTACAGCCCACACTTTTACCTTTTAATTCAACAATAACAAATTATCACCACAAATCGCGATTCTATCGTAATTCGTACATACATATAATAAGAGGCCATCTAACAAAATAATATATATTTAAAAAAAATATTAAAATAATAATTAATATATTTATTTAATTAATTAAATTAAATATATAGCTATAGTTTTTTAATTATATAAAAAAAGATTTTTTTTTAAAATAATTATAAATATAATTATTTTATTATATATATATACATATATATTAAAATTATATTAATAATAAAAAAATAATTATTTTATATATTTAATTATTAAATAATATATATTTAAAACATAAATAAAAATAAATAAAAAATAAAATTATAATATATATAATAAATAATAAAGAATATTATTAAAATAATAATTTATAAATAATATATATATATATATATATTTAAAAAAATAAAATAAAATTTTATTATTTTTTATATTTAATATATTATTTTATTTTATATTTAAATTTATTTTTAAAAAAATAAAAATAATAATATATAATATATATATTATTATTATTAATATATTTAATTATTTATAATTTTTTATAATATTTTTATATTAATTTTAATATAATATATTTATTTAATAATTTTTTAAAAAATGAAATAATAATGAAATAATCTTTATTTATAATATTATTATTAAAATAAAAATTTAATTATTTATATATAATATTATAGTAATAAGTAATAATAGTTAATAGTATACCTTATATTTAATTAATATAATATAATAAAAATAAAGATCTAATTATAAAAAGGATTTATAATAAAAACTAATAATACGTATATATAAACTACCTATATATAAACTACCTTATATATTACGGGGTATAATACTGTAATATATAATATATAAAATTATAAGGCTTTTAATTTTATATTTTATAAACCGTTATATTTAATTTATTTTTTTTATAATATTTTAATATTAATTTTAATATAATATTTATATTTAATAATTTTTAAAAAATAAAATAATAATGAAATAATCTTTATTTATAATATTATTATTAAAATAAAAATTTAATTATTAAAATAAAAATTTAATTATTTATATATAATATATTATATTTATTTTTATTTAAAAAAATAAAAATAATTTTAAATATATTATATTAATTTTTAATTAAAATTAAAAAAAATCCCAACTGGGATCCCGCGGGATCCTATAAGATAAAAAAAAAATAAACGGGATCCTATAAGATCCCGTTTTAACGAAAAAAATTCCCGCGGGATCCCGTAGGAATTAAAAATTAAAAAAACAATCCCATAAGATCCCGCGGGACGTAAATTACGTCCTACGGGATCCTATAGGATATCGGGAACTTTTTATCGGGACGGGATTATACACGTCTAAGATTGAGCGTACGGCTTATCGAGAATGTAAGCGTGATCGAATCGAGGACTATGAGGCATGAAGGTCTTAGCAATAATACCGACCGCATCGAACTAGTCGAGTTGAGAGCGAGAAACCGAGAAGAAGTTATAATGGGACCCGAAAAGCTGGAAGACGTCAGGCAGAGACCGTACCTAGAAAGGAGTGTCTTCAACCTCGAGCTCACAAAGGTCGATTTGCTACCAAAACACTAGTAGAACTACCTACCACCATCAATAAAGCTAGCTACTGCTGTGCTCGGTTAGGTGTGGGAAAGTCAGAAAGCGAAGAGGCTATGGGAGAAAAAAATCGAATAAAAGTGGTGACTCCACGCAGCCAATAAAAGAAACACCAATATCGTCGATATGATAGCATCAATGATACGAACACGGCGTCACTCAGGCAAAAGTACGCTAGCATCAATAGGCAAGATGGACTTAAGGTTAACAGGTCGGAAGCAGTACGAGGTTCGAGGGACCCCGAGGTTAGAGGGACCAGGAGGAAGACCAGGAGGCTAGCACAAATCCGGGTTTGGAAGCGGTGAGGGGGCACGGGGTTGGAAAGTCCTCGGTTTTGGAGGTTTCCAGGGCTTTTCGTAGTTAGATCTTCGTGCTCAGAGGGCGCATGAGCAGTTAAAGGTCATCCGAAACGTCTCATGAAAGGCCGCGTGCTTATAGGTGCTGTATGGTGTTATAAGAAGTGCCATAAGGAATGCTGCAATTACTACTAGAGTATGTTAAGTTAGGGGTCAAGGACTGGTATAGTACAAAGACTCTCGTGGGATTATGTATATATATCAGGCCTCTCTTCCTATCTAGATAGTTAAACCTCCATTTGATTAAGTCTCATTATCAACAGGTTCGCCTGTCCCCATCCCTATTAGTAATCCTACAGTCGTGGAATGACATACTGCGTTCACGGCTGGTAATGGACGGCTGTTGAGATAGGGTTGCAAGGCTGAGACCTGCTACTACTGTAGCGAACCTACGTATGGCCAGCGACTGCATAGAGGAGGATATGCCTCTTCTAGCTTCACCTTGCCCTCGATGCATCAAGCACTGCACTCCTGACAACTTCATCCCTTTCACGATAGCCTCAAGGAGAGACGGAACTTGGACCAAACAAATGTCCGTGGCTGGAGTCACTGTGCCGGGCAAGTAAACGCCAGGAGATTCGAGCTGCTGAGAAGAGGGGCGTTCGTGCGGCCAGGGGCGTATCTACATCAGGCATCAGTACGCACATCGCTTCTCGATTCAGCCCATGAAGTACAAGTCGAGCGGCATCGTGCTATCGAATAACAAGGGCTGGGGAACCGGGGAAGTTTGGGCCATGTTGATCCTATAGCCAAGTTCGCACTGCGCCGAGCTTCGAGCGAGATCCTGAACATTATCATTGTGCTAGGTTTAGGGGAGATTTCATATATAAAATAGCGGGCGCAGTATTGCGCCTGGTGTTTTGTATGGCTATTTGCCCGCTGCGCCCGATGCTTTATATTTGAAAGCGGGGTCGGGTGCATAAGGATATTTTACATATAAAATAGCGGGCGCAGTGTTGCGCCTGGTGTTTAGTATGGCTATTTGCCCGCTGCGCCCGATGCTTTATACTTTATAGCGGGGTCGGGCGTACAAGGATATTTCACATATAAATCAGCGGGCGCAGTACTGCGCCCGGTAATCCCCTGGTTCGAACCACATAATAAGTTCTTAACCTTATGCTTTATGTATTATCTTCCCGCGGATAACTTATTATTTAGTGATGTTCTGAATTAGCGAGCCCTGGCTTAGCTTAATTGAACTTGATGTTGTTAATTAGGTACGGGGTTATTGAAATAGTTATACGATGATGCTCATGATGCATACGTCGTCCTGAGTAAATGGCCTACGTACAACATGCACAGATTGACGGCGAACGTACGGTGGGACAGGCAAGTTTGCATTCGACGTAGAAAGCTACATATCTATTGAGTAGTAATGCCGCTAGTCGACAGCGCCGCTAGCTTCGCAACCGCTTCACGATCTTCGACCGATCCTACGGCGCCACCTACCATTGGCGCGTCATGATCGAATGCGACGGGAACCTGATTACGTCTTGGGCGCCCGGGTGATGCGTCAAGGCCCAATGGCTTGTACGAAAGTGACGTTATGTCCTCGGGCGGCCCGTGGGTTTCAACGCCCACAACGACGTCGTTGCTGCCAGCACTACCTGAAAGTTCCCGTAGCTGGGTGAGCTCGGAGAGCAGGAGATCCTGGTCTCCGTGCGGTGCGGGCGCTGAATCCCTCCATGGCTGCAGGATTGCCGGCTGCCTGTTCGGGTCAATATTAGAGCCGTGACAAAGCCTATCTGACAACCTGGCGCTCCCGCCTGCCTTCAACGCGTCCGGTGCCGTCGGAGAGCTCAGGAGGCGACGGCCCCCTTGCGACCGGTCGACATGGCGAGATATCCGTGCCGCCGGGTATTCTCCTGCCGCGGACACCGCCGGCGGAACCCGATGTTGCGGGTCCTCCCACTCCACCGTCAGGGGCTCTGTGTCTACTGCCCACTGCGTCTGGTTTGGGAGAGGGACGGCGACCTGATGGGGACAACACATGGGGGCATCCTGCATGTCCAAATCTTCTTGTACGAAATCGCCATCCCCTCCGAAATCCGAGGGGGCCTCCCCCTGAGCCGCGTTGGCGGCCAGGTCCCAAGACGGAGCGCCGTCCTGCAGGTCCTCGCCTGGCGACATTGCGTTCGTCGATACGCGCGTGAGGCCTGTGGGGGCGATATTATCCTCTCCCCTGCGGCGCTTCTGAGGCTTTTCACTGGGTGAATGCGATGCGCTTCCGCCACCGTCGTCGTCGCCGCCGCTAACGACGTCACCTACATGTCCCCTACGGCTCCTCGGAGACACTTCATATAGATCCGACGCACTTCCGTCGTCGTCCTTGGCGCCGTCCTCATCACGTCGTGACCGTATGATCTCCTCACGCCTGTCTTGCAGGACCAGACGTGAGCGCAGTTCATTCAGACCGGCGAGGTCCCGGGGCGCGTCGTGGCTTTTCTTGCCGCTGACCACGATGCGCCATATGATAGACAGGGGCAGGAAGGCGGGCGCGCCGGTGGGCTTGATAGCGTTGGCCGCCCTGATGAGGACGGCCAGGTCTTCTGTCCTGACCTTGAAGATGGGCACCGCGGCTGTGCGGCCCCGCTGGTCGGGGTTCTTCTTGAACGCCCGCTGCTCGATGCCCCGGAAGAGGTGCGATACGTGCGAGGTCGGAACCTTGCCCAGCGACGCAAAATGTTGCAGTACCTCGCGATGGATCTGCACTACGGACTTGGAACCGTCCTGATCCTGCATCTTGACGAGGAACAGGTCCAGGAATCGGTCCGTTCCCTGGTTAGCCCAAGGGACGGTGCCGCGGTAGTCGGTGCGGCAGAAGACCACGTATTGCAGGCCGAGCACCACGAGGCTCGGGTTGAACTGGAAGAAGCCGTGGATGCCGACGGGCCCCAGCCTCTTGCAGAAGGTCTTGGACCAGTTGGGCTGGACGATGGTGGTGCCTTGCACCCGGACGTCCCGGTAGTACTCCAGGTGGGTTTGCCGGCTGATGATCTCGGCCGGCCAGCACCTCAAGAAGCGGCGGACGAGCTTCCACATGGGAAGGATCTCCTTATTCTTCTTGACCTCCAGCTTCTCCATCTGATGCCTTAGTGGGTCGCTCCGCCAGCCCGCCTGCAGGCGCTCTTCGTCGTCCCTGGTCCAGTATTTCCCGTACTGGACGTCGGGTATGCCGTCAAGACAGTCCCTCATGTCCAGTGGCGGACGGTTCCGCTTAAGCCACTTCTCAGACTGCTTGCTGGTGTTTCCGAGCGCTTGGACGAACAGCATGGCGACGTTCTTCATCGGCTCCGACAGCCTCTCGAAATGGGCGACCAGGATTTTCTCCTTTTCTAACTGACGGCCCGTCTTGGGCTTGGCATCTCTCGCCCCTGGTGGATATCGAAAGATGGGCCGGTCGTCTTCGACTTCGCCGTCGTCACCGCTATCGCCGTCCTCGGACGCGTCTTGCCATCCTTCGACTTCGGCTTCGGCTTCCGAGTCGAACACGGAAACACCTTCGTCGGAGGGGTGGGAATCCGAGTCCTGATCAGAAACATGTGCCTCTACGGCTGATTGTATCGATCGACGATTCGACATTTTCGTTGTTGTTATAACAGATTGGAATGAGAATTGAAGATGAGAACTCAAACCCCAGTTTTGATGTTTCAGGGATTTAGTACGTGCGTGTTGGAAACGATGTGTGAGTTGTTGAGATGAATGGTTTGGGGGTGTGTTAGGCAGGAACGCGTATTGACCACAGCCTGTGTGCGGGCGGACAGTACACGTCGCGCCTCTAAGGTTTCAAGACAAATGTGGCAATACCTTCGTTTCTGTCATTGCATACGGAACTGATTAATTTTCGAGCAATTGATTGAATTATGTATACAGTATTCCCTCTACTTGTAGATGCTTCCAGCTTTATTCCGAGTCCCGCTACGCCTGGAGTACCCTCCCAAAGCCCGTCTTCCAAAAAATGTCCAGACAAATTCTTTTGCTGAAGGTTGCACCTGGGACCATCAGCTCGTCTCGGATGTGCCGTAGCGTGCCCACTACCAAGACTAAGGCTATTCTAGACACTTCCAGCGCAGCCTTTCCAGGCAGTGATGCCGAAAAGCCAGCTGATGCAATGCGGAACGGGCGTTCTTTTGCGAGCTGGCTAACGTGACTGTATTACTAGCTAAAGAAACTGTGATTTATCAACATTACACATACATATGTAATGTGTGAATATAGCGGGGTTACAACCTCACCAGTACACTTTACTAGGAAACGCAAGTACCTATTCTAAAACCAAAATGTCACACCGTAAGTAATAGCCTTGAGATCCTCGAGATCAATGATCCAGCTTACCTACTGCCTTAGCTACAAGCGTCACGGGATGGCACTGTTGGATAATATAGAATGAGGTTGCTAGTGACAGAAATGTCGATTAGTCTAAGCGTACGTGGGAATTCTACTGGTTTAAGCTGAAAAACGAATGTGAAAGTGAAGTGAATCCAGGGCTTATATCAGTGCTACTTATTCTTGTATAGAGTGGTAGTTATGAGATAACCAGAATGATACAGAAGTGAACTAGGAACTTTCTGCTGCTACTTAAGTGCTTGAGATGTACATGTTTTCTCTTTTCTCTCTTCTGTACCTAGTAATTCTTAAGTCCCAATATTTACTGTTAACATTTTCCAGACTTTTCACATGATATCTGCTACCTTACCAAAAACAACACAACGCTATCGGCGATCCTTACATGTAATAGATTTCTGAGTTATTTACGTACCTTGTTCTCACCCGTCCTCTAATCACCACTGGACCTCTTCACTGAAGTGTATGTATCTACCTTTTTTTCTTCTGTAACTTGACCCTAGACTGACTCAAATAGCACTTCAGGCTTCATTTTCCCTCCCATTTCAATTTATCGGGGCCAAGCCAACATATCATAACTTCAACTCCTCCATTCATTCTGCTTTAGGTACATCAGCGTCATGGATGCCGCCGACCTTCGCACTCGCGATATCGACTTCGCGAATCTGGAACTCCAGACAATATGGCCAGGAACGGATGACAAGACGTCGTCGTGGCCCGGCCTCGCCGTCCTCGTCGCTCTCCTCCGCGTCATCTACTGTCAGATACCGACAGACGAGAGGGCCACTGAGCTGGCGCGTGAGCAGGAGTCGGCGAACCCGATCTTGCGCCTCGCATGGCTCGCGATCGAGTCGCCCCCATCGTCGGAATACTTGAGGCTCTGGGACAGGATCCACGACCTCTTTGGCTCCAAGGCCGGCGAGCCTGAGCCGTCGTGCCTGGATCTAATGGAGTCGGATGCCATGCTCTCGACTTTCTGGTCGCGTCCCGAGTTCCTGCTGTATCAGACTCGCGCGAGACGGTTGTCCGAGCCAAGCGGCGAGTGGGTAGAGGTCAGATCTCACGAGCCTCCAAATGTCGCCAAGCATAGCCTGGTTCGCTACGACGGGTCTAAGCCCTTGGGCGAATGCGTCAGTCAGCTATTCGGCTGTTTTAGAAACGACGCCGGCAACCTGTTGACCCGGCTCTCAAACACGCCCGACTCCCTTAGGGTGTTATATACGCCAACAACCAGCCAAGCGGCGCGTTTCAAGGACCTTGTGGAATTCCAACTGAATTCTTTGCAGTGGCGTGAGAATGAAGAGCGTACCGGTTATACGTTGCAGGAAGAGAGAGAGCGGTATGTCCTGATGGCTGCCGTCCGTTTAAGGCCGACCGACTCAGCATCCGACTTCTTCAGGGCGTTTTCGCTCGCTGGCGGAGCGGTTGTTCCTCTAGCCGAGTCAGCGATCATCGATCGCGTCTGGCGAATTGGCCGTCCAGGATCGTCCTACATACTGGTATATGCCAGCTCGGGCATGCCTTTCAGACGACCCGTGGAGCAGATGGAAGAGGTGCGGGCTCTTGACCCAAATATACCCTTGTATAAGGCCGACCGTAACCTTTTGGGAGATTCGGTCCTCGATTTAGATGACTCCGACGCGCCTTTATTGCCACATGGAGCTGTCGATCCATCCAGTGTCCCCGAGCACACCACTGCTGCTACAGCCGCAGGTCAATCTCTTCTAGCTCCGAGTGGCAACGTGGGCGTTCGCGAGGAGCCGTCCCACGACGGAGAAGGGGGGCATCAGGATGATCACGAGATGCCCGATGCACCCGAATTCACAGGTTGGGCACCTAACCCCGGCGGTGGTCCTTTTGTCCATCCCAGCCGCATGTCTGCTCACGGTGGTGGGCCTAGTGGGCCGTATACTGGCTATGGACAAGCTTCGGGCAGCTTGCCACCCTATCAGGAGGCCTATAGTGACTACAGCAACTATGGCGACTATGGCAATGCATGGAAACCGCACGAGCAGCGGTGGAATCCACAGCACCCGGGTCCGGCTCAGGCCTTTTTTAGCCAGCCACCACGGTATCCGGGATATCCATACGGGAACCCGCAGCCTCAAGGGTATAGTTACCCTGCTGGTCAGCAGCCTCGAGGGCATGGTCACGGTGGACCTCCTGCTGATTTCTTTGGAGGTTATCATACGGGCGAACGTCGGCCGCCCCCCGTCGGTCCTCAGCATCGGACTCCAGGACCGACAGATGATTCCCTTTGGCAGGAAGAAGGGCTGTTTGGTAGTATCGTCGGGAGGGTGGCCCCTTACGATGACATGGGTCCTGATAGATCGAATGGAGCAACGGGAACGGGTCCCGGTGCTCGCACGGCTAGCCGAGGGCCTCACAGACCTCGGAATAGGAACAGACAGTCGAGGAATCCCAACATGACCCCTATTGGCGGGCGAAACAGGCCTAGAAGAGACCGACGGTAGACCTTGCCGACCGGGCCTATCCTCTATCACGTTAAGAGCCGAAGGTACAGCCCAAGGTAACGTAGCGGTATGTTCACAGAGTTATATATATCCTACTGTTCGGGTAACAATTCTTTTTCTACTATGAACCGGTTGTGCGCGACAGTTTCCTAACTTAGGTGAGGTGAGCCCAGTGAAATCTGAATTTAGTAGGTGTCGTTCGACGATGACTTCCGGGCAGGCTTCGTCTGTTGCCATGTGAATAGATGCCTTGTGCCCTGTGTCTTGATAATATCCCTTTTGCCGTGTAATGATCGAGTCCTCTGTAGCTAGTAGATACGGAAGAGTATATGAGCCGTGTAGATTAGAAATCTCAATGGTGGGGCGTAACTATCCATCTCGTACCTTTCTCGCGAGTGCCCTGTGAGTGTCCTGTGAGCATCCAAACGCGTTGTTGTAAAATCAAAATCATTTCAAAACAATCATTACCAAATATCACCTCAACCACTTCAACTACCACTACCCCCCAACATCCAAACCAACAAAAATTCATCTTCACCATCACCATTACAACCATAACAAAATTCTTTACCAGAATTCTTCCATCTTTCATCAACTCACGTATATAAAAATGTCTCAAGACATCAAAGCATTTCCCGCCAACCACGCGGACCGCCAAGCAATCATGGAAAAAGCATTTAAAACCGCACATCTCGCTAGCAACGTCACTCTGGACGCGTTGTACGAAGCCTTCGGCGAAAACGTCGTTGAATGGCTTGCAAAGAACAACGCCCCGGCCACCGTCAGCCAGACATGGTTCGAGTGGCAAGTCTGCAAACGAATCTGGGACGTGTTGGGTAAGGACTGTCGCCACCTCACACTTCCAGCACGCTAATTACGCACACAGAAACATCCCAACCGTTTCCCTGGCTCGAGCCGCAGTGGAAGGGTCTACCATATTGTAAGGCCTATACCCAACCGTTCCTCGACAAGGACAAGAGCGAGGGCAAGTACAAGGACAAGGGCGAGGGAAAGGGTAAAGGCAAGGATAAAAAACCTTTGCAAAGCCCTGTCCCGTCTCTATCTCGCGTCCCGTCCAAGGGGGCTGCTGGGACGAGCCAGTCCGTGGCCACCTCGGCCAACACAGAGAAGCCGAAAGCTCCCAAGGCTGCGGCGAGCACCATCTCAAGTGAGACCAAGGTTGCTGTGCCCAAGCCGCCTCAGCAGCCTCAAGCCGCCCCGCCTCACGGCCGGAAGGAGGCCACAAAAGACACGCCCGACAGTGTCATGTCGAGCATGTTTGGGGCGAGCGCGCCTCCAGAGCCTCAGGCCACCTCGTCCCGACGCTGGGAGAAGAGCCCGGCGGACAGGCTCGAAACTGCCATGTCAGGCTTGTCCGTGACGCAGCGGCCTCCCAGTCTGATATTCCCACTGGCCCATATCCAGCCCCAGGCAGCTCGTAAACAGAGCGAGCGAAAGGCCGAACAAGTGTCCAGGCCTGGGCAGAGAAAACCACGGGCCAAGGACATCTACCGCATGTCCGACGAGGTGGCCGAGAAGCTGTGGGGCAAGATCTACCCGGAGCTCCGGCCCTTCGAGTGGTGCAAGCCCTGGGTAGTGCCCGTCCCCAGGGATGTGTCGTTCAACGACCTCGTCGTGTCCAACATCAGCGAGACGCAGCGCCTGGTGGACCCCAGGTACGTCCATGTCGTCTTCGGGGACCTAATCCACCCCAATTCGGGCGCCCACATCGGCAAGACCCTCACGGTGAGCCTCGTCGACGATTCTGTCGACCAAGACGACCCCCTGGCACAAGCGTGTCTATGGAGGGCCTGGCAGATGATCCGACATTGGCACTGGGACGTCGTCACGTACCTGATGGGCCGCGAAGACAAGAAGGACGAGAAGAAGCCGATGAAGCTCGCTGACCACATTAAACAGTGCCTCGAAAATGACATGAGGCGCGAAGCTGAGTGGGTGAATGAGATCCAGGAGGAGATCGACGGCTGTGACGAGTTTTCCAGGCAGAACGCACTGGAAAACAAGAAGGCCGCCTAAGACAAGAAGGCCCGGGAAGACCGCGTCGTGGAAGAAGCCCGGCGTGACGTCGCCGCCATTATCGAGTCTGCCGTGTCCCCCGAAGAGGTCCGGCCGAGGCTCTCGGAGTGGGTGAACGATGGCGCGAAGAATCATCTCGTTGGCGCCAACGAGGACAGGCTCAGGCTCGCCGGTGAGCTGTGGTTGAAGATGCGTCCCGACCTGACTCCCGTCTGGAAGGAGAACATCGAGGACTTTACCTCGGCATTCCACCTCGGGCCAAGGTCACGGGCAAACCCTGGGACGAGCTGCCCGACGAGCTGCCCGACGAGCTGCCCGACGAGCTGCCCGGCAAGCTGTCCTACCAAGTCGGGAGCCGGCGTACGGGGGCCACGCCGCCTGATGGCTCTAACTGGGCGGGGGACGATCCTAATTGTTGGTGAAACATGAGTCTCCTTAACTTGTCACTGGCGCCACGCCCTAGGTAGTAGAAATTGAGATTCATTGTAAACAGACTCACTCCCGTCCGATTCGTGCCATGTACAACCTAATCCGTAGGTAAAGTAGTAATAGACTCGATAGACTGTTGCCATTAGAATCATCTCGCCTTGTCTGTGCATGTCGAAATTCCAAATGGGACATTCGGCGTCACAATATTGGTCGTATCCATCATTCAAAAACGCGGGTTATTATGTGACTTGTGGTAAAGGCTTTGCCTGGCAGGCGCACATAAGGGGGCGCAATGCTGCGCCCGGCGTTTTTGCGGTAAATAATTGTCTTGCGCCCGGCAGTATATAACCTATTCTGTACGGGCATAGGGGTACTTTTCACATACAAAGTAACCGGCGCAACACTGCGCCCGCTAATTAATATACGAATCCCTTTCTTGCGCCCGATTGGCTAAACAGCGGGCGCAATAGGGTTATGTACTGCAAAAAGTGCGGGCGCAACACTGCGCCCGCTAATTAGTATACGAATCCTTCTCCTGCGCCCGATTGATTGAGTAACGGTTAGGTATAGTCTGTATCGTATGCTGCCAGTATCCTCTGTCTAGTTATATCTGTGTGTTGCCTTCCTAGAGTGCCTCCCTGTCAGTCGACCGACTAGACCTGCTGTTTCCACATTGCCGACCTCCTCTCTTCTTATTGAAATAGATACGCAGGTTATGAGTGTGTACGTCAGTTATATTGATGATAGTAGTAGTAAGAGAGGTATCACAGGTAGGAGGGGATATCCTCCTATATAGCCACTGGTGTGGGTCGTCCAGCCACCGTATATTCCAATACTTCTTCTCTTTCTTCATATCTGGATTCTGGCTCGCTCCCTCGTAAGGGGACTAACTATGACTACTTAGCGCCGGACACGAGCCTAAATGGCGGGGTGTACGATGGGTTCACCATCATATGTGCCTACGGGTTTGAATTGTGGGATATCAATGGTCCGCGCCATCGTGTATTATAGATAGGTACACCTCTAAATAGCCTCATACCCCTGAGAGGCCTGGCTGCGTACGCTGCCCGCCGGCGTTAAATATACCAACCAACCCAGGGGACAGCCTTGCCAGCATACCGAGCAATGACAGGCTAGCTATCTAACCATGGGATGTATCCTGACTGATGCCTCCCGACCTTCTTCGAGGACAAAAACTTGACCATGTGCAGCTTCATCAGTGATCGTTAATTTCATGAGGGGTATTGAAAATGTCGAGCAGTTGCAGGACTCGGCAGCCTCGGGCTTCTCTCGTTTTTGGTCGTGCCCATCCTGTCTTGCTCCCTTCGTCTTTGCTAGTCCTATAGGTATGCCTACCGGTAACTGCCTACTATGGTGGCCGCATAGGCAGGAAGACTGGGTACTTTACCCAACACTATCTTCGCAGCATTCGCAGTCTTCCCGAGCTCCGGCAAAACTTGGTGGTGCCCTACGATATCGACTTGTTATGGGATGACATTGTCGTGTTGTTGACGTGTGCTCGCAGGGGCATAGTTCTAAGCCAGGTTTATTGTATCTTTAGTAGTTTAATACCGAATACATCTCTCGCAGTGCCGATGCCATTCCACTTTACTCTAGTCTTCCGCTCTGCCATATGGCCCTTAATCTTTAAGTGTGGAGGCGAGACATATCGCTTTTCGAGTATTCCATCCGAACAACGACATGCTAAAAGGTCTAACTTTGGGAACTGGCAATGTTCTCGCCGAAGTTGCCTATAAGCAGTTGTTCTGTACGTCGGGATCAGGGAGGTTCGATATATCTGCACGTAAATCGGCGGGCGCGTGTAGTGTTGCGCCTAGTCATAAGTGAGTAAACAGCCTTCTTATCCCTATCCTTATTGCATCGGGCGCAAGAGACTATTTCTCATACAATCCTACGGGTGCAATGTTGCGCCCGACATTTTGTATGTATGCGCCCGATATAAAAGGGGCATCGGGCGCAAGAGACATATTCCCATACAAAGCGGGGGGCGCAATGTTGCGCCCGACAATTTATATGTATAAACGTCATATGCACCCGCCGGGCGCAAGAGGCATATTCCCATACAAAACGGGAGGCGCAACATTGCGCCCGATAATTTATATATAAACGTCATAAGCGCCTGTCAGGCACAAGAGGCATATTCCCATACAAAATAGCAGGCGCAGCGTTACGCCCGGCAGGCTATGATCTAAGTTGCGAACAGTTTGAATTACATGAGCTACTAGGTTGCCATATCAGGATAGTCTACTTGGAGCTTTGTCTCTAATGCATTGCGGCTTGTCAAAGGACTAGACTCCGCTATAATACCCAGCATCACCAGAGTTATTAATGAAGATAACCTGTCGAGAGCATCACGTTCCCGGGTTCTCCTATCGGTCGGCCGTTTTAAACAGTTCGCTAGGTGTTCTCATTACTTGTGTCATAGTGTCTTATTAACTTTCTTTAAGTATCATACATAGAAAACATAGGCGCGTGTAATAAGTTAGGGAATTCCTGGACTTGAGTTCACTTGGCTTGGTTTAAGGCTTGTCTTCGGTATCAGCCCAAGTCAAGGCTTAGGGCGTGTCTTGACTTGATATGCATTAAGGTATTAATCACAAAGAAACAGGGTATCATTCATCAAGCCAAGGTTCAAGCCAAAGCGGAAACCGAATGCCTTAACCCCTTAACTTAACTTGACATGTTATATACGCTGGGAAACATCATGTCCTTATCGCTCCCTAATACTATTCATTATGTGAGCATATGGTCAAACGCGGTTATGGCTGCTTTAGTGGACAGTAAAATATATGTTAACCTACTTGAGTACTTAGATGTCATCAGAGTGGTAACTAAAACAATAGGCTGCCACCTTGACCACTTCTCGTGCATGTCACCAAGGGCGGCACTATGGCACATACTACGGCAGCTATATCAACTAGGGACTACTGGTGTCTTGAAACTACAAGGAAAAGGATGGCTCAAGGGCCGATCTGGTGTAGTTCAAGTTATCTCAAGTGGTGTGTTGATGGATCTATGAGGTGCTGTAGGAGGTGCCATCTAAGGTGTGTGCCTTGTCAGCTATCCCAGGACAGGAGGTTACAAGTTGGCATCACATCGTATGCTGGCAGCGTATGTTCTATGCAGCTTTGCCCGTTAACCTAGTATTGTGCTGCGGAACGAGGCTAGGCGCGTAAGCTATGTAGCAGTATACCGGGCTACGATGCTAGTTCGCCTTTAATAAAAGCATTACGACAGCTTCAGCAGGAGGCTCAGCAACATTCAGGGTTACATTTAAAGAGTAGAACTATCGGACGCCGTATTGCGCCCGGTGATTTTGCCGGTTATTTAGCTCTTGCGCCCGGTCTATTCCGTACCGGGCGCAAGAGCATTTTTTGCGGGTAATCTACCGGGCGCAACACTGCGCCCGCTAGTTTTGCGGGCTATTTGATTGTTGCGCCCGGCTTATTTTCTACCGGGCGCAGGAGCATTTTTTACAGGTAATCCACCGGGCGCAACACTGCGCCCGCTGCTTTGTATGGGAAATTTTGTCTTGCGCCCGGTATGAAATAAGCCGGGCGCATAAGGGTATTCCTCATATAAAGTAGCGGGCGCAGTGTTTCGCCTAGTCTTATATGGCAAATAGTCTTGTCCCCGACAGTTTACTATGCAACCTACAGGCTATGTATGCGACGAAATGGCCTTGCTGGCGGCCGAATAGAAGCAATAGACTAAACTGCAGAAGCTATCAGAAACCTGTCCTGTATCAGTTAGATCCACCTGACGCTATATGGTTTGAACAGAATGACGTGGCAACACCTGGAGCATGTACATGTGCTAACAGAGGTCCAAGTCTTTCGATGGTATGTATTGATGTCTCGGACAAGGGGCCTACCACGGTCACGTCTTGTGGCGTGTCCCGAGCGAGAGGACAACGTACAAAATTCGCCAGTATCATCCATTGCGCCTTTGGCTTGTACGGGAAGGTTGAGGCGATTTCATACACGCACGGGGTCGATACCCGGGCGGAGAGCTTGGGTTATCATCGTTCTGTCGGGTTGTCGATGGGATATATTGGGGGTTTCTTACATTCCACGACTATCATACCATCTTATTATATATATAATATATTTAAACCGCAGCTTTATATACTACCTTTTATAAAAATATAACGAGTTTTATTTTATTTTATTTTATTTTAATAAATTATAATTAAAAAATAATAAAGATATAAATATTACTTAAATTAAGTTAAGTTATAAGTAAATAATCGAGTAATAATACGTAAAAAGAAATTAAATATAATATTACACCTAGTATTTTTATAATGAATTATTATATTTTATTTAAATAAATATATAGCTGTATTTTATAAATAAAATGCCAGGTGTAATATTATACTTAGTATTT
>JAJJKD010000356.1:0-10038 GCA_022376535.1 Xylariaceae sp. FL0662B | reverse complement strand
AAATAAATTCGATTTTACATTACTTAAATAGTTATATAACCTATTTAATATACGTATTTTTTATTAATTTTTTATTAATTTTTTTTAATTTTTTTTATTTTTATTTTTATTTTTTCCCTTTTTTTAAACTTTATTATATTTTATATTATTTTATTTTCTTTAATATTATCTTATTATATTTTATTATATTATATTATATTATATTATATTATATTATATTATATTAATTATATTATATTATATTTTAATTTAATTTATTTTTTTTATATTTATTTTATTTATTAATTTTTTAAAATTTTTTCTTTCTTTTATTTTTTACTTTTTATTTTTTTTTACTTTATTTTACTTTATTATCGTTTTATTAATTAATTATTTAAATACTTTCCGAAATTGGAAATAAAAAAAAACAAAATAAAAAATAAAAAAGTAAAATAAATTTACTATATATCCTTTTATTTTATAATATAAATTTATTATTATTATTATTTTTTTTAATTCGTTATTATTTACTTTTAACTATTATAGCTATAAGATCTTTTTATTCCTTTTTAAAATAATGTATTTTTTCCTAATATTAAAAGTAAGGAAAATAATACTTATTATTTTATTTTATTAAATTTTTATTAGATGGCTTCTATTATATATACGTATAAATTATGATAGAATCGCGATTTTATGGTGATAATTTATTGTTATTAAATTGAAAGGTAAAAGTTATGAGCTGTAATGGTGGGGATTTGATTACCACCACTAAGGTCCCGCAAGTCACGTGACGTAGTCACGTGACCACGCTAAACCTAATCTAGACTAGCCTACCATGGATTTAACTGCAGTGGTTTAACTGCAGTGGTTTAATAGCAGTGGTTTAATAATTTTAAAGTAAGTAATTATTTTTTTAATTTATTTATTAATAATTTATATTAATATTTATTATATTAGGTATTTAATTTTATACTAAATCAGTTTATTAACCTTAAAGAAGTTAATAACGTTAATATTAACTATTTAGAAAATATTAATAATATATTTTCGAACTTTATTAATTTACCTTTTCCTTTACGTAATTTTGTAAGTTTTTTTCTTTTTAATATTTTTATTAATTTATAATAATTAATTTATAATAGAAAGAGGATAATTTTTTTATTTATAATAAATATAAAAAATCCTTTAAAAAGGTATTAAGTTTAAAACGGCATAAAGCCTTTTTTTTAAAGCGTAAAAAATGCTTATATAATTAGCTTTAATTTTATTATTTTTTTCGTAATTTTTCTAATATTAATGATATATTTTATTTTTATAATATTATTTATTTTATATTAATTAGAATTATTTTTCTATATATTTTTAAATATAAAATAATATAAATTATTTTCTTAAATAATATTCCTTTATTATTATTAAGTAATATTACTTATTAATTATAATTAAATATTATTATTAAACTATTATTTTATTATATTAATTTATTATTTATTTATATTATTATTTAATTATTATATAATGTAAAATTTTTATTTATTTTATTTAAGGAAAATTTTTTTTTTTTTTACCCTTAGTTTTAATAACTAACTAAACTAACTATAGTTAATTTTAATTAGCACTTTTAAAAACTATAGTTTAGTTAGTTTTTAATTATAAAAACTATAGTTAGTTTTAGTTAACACCCTAACTAAATTAACTAATTAAATTTTTAACCCTAAATATATAATGTAATGTAGATAACATAAATGGAGAAAACGGGTGATATTCGAAATTAATTAAAATTAGGTATTTGAGTTTTCCTCCTTATAATATGAAATATTACACTTCTTATGCTAAGAATACCTAGTATTTATATAATTCTTAAATACTAGAAACCATGTAGTTGAAGTTATAGTTAAAGTTATTATGGAGTGTACCAGTTACGCAAGAGATGCCGAATTTATCACCATTACGAATAGAAAGTGCCCACGTGCGAGGTCACAAAAAGAGAACTAGGAAAAATCGTCAACTTTTTAACTTATTCAATTATTTGATTTAGTATTTTCCTGTCACTGTTATCGTAATATTTTGCCTTTCTTCGCAATATGCGAGTTCGGAACCTGTCTAGGAAGTTAGTTAGTATACAGACTGTTTCTCTAGCTTAATTACGGATACAAGACCATCAAACCCATTAATGAGCCTGTTATTCTCTCATGGACAAGATTATTGGCCTGCCATATTACTATTTACTACATAAAGGTTAAGTATCATTTCATTTCATCTTCTTGATAGTGATATGATATATCAAATTCCCAATTCTAGCCATGGACAGAGTGAGCCCTGAGACAAAAGTGAGCTCTGAGACCGAGTTTGTACTGGTGGCAGACGGTGGCATACGAGGTAAAACACGCCATATCGTAAATAATGCGCCGCGTCTCCAATAGGCAAAGAATCATCAGTACTTGTTGTATGGCAGAAGTTTTATTGGTAAACGCATCATAACACCGTCTGTGATCGCTTCCCTAACGTCCACATCCAAGTTCGTAGATAATAGCTTTGTCGGTAAGACCCGATTCTAGAGCCTAAACACTATTAGGTAGGGGTTTCCGATATCACCGTATCACTCCGTATTTATCAAACGAGGTATACGTGGCGAGCAGCATTGAGCTACTGTCCAATTACACTCATGGGACTGGGTAACCCATGTTTAAGTCCTTGGCTCTAAAGAGGTACCTTGGCGTCCTTTTGGAGACTAGGTATGTATCTCTAAATATTGTGACTTGGCTTCTGGGGGTTAGCGATTGGGTAAGCACACATACTCGCCGTCATGTTATGAGCAGTGCACATAAGTATGGATGCCGTTACAAGTGAACTTAACTATCTTGGTTTACTTACGGCTGCTACTGAAGGTGAGGTCCTCACGCCCTCTGCAAACCATAAGTTAGGCTATTTCCTCCTCACATCTACTTATATATTAGGTTCACACACCTATGGGATAAAACAAGAAACATGTGATTGACAACTTTGGAATGCGGGCTGCTTGTACTCATCCTTCTTGAATAGGGGGAACACTATCTATCTAGCAACATATCAGCAAGGGCCTGGGCCTGCGCATTCTATGTTTCGGGTAGCTGTCGACCTGGTTTTCCTATTACGAGAGATTCAATGCTGATGTAGACTAGCGCAGAAAGCTTACATCGACTCAAAGTTCAGCACGATTTTGTTGTATTCGGAAAACTACATCAAATTAGGAAGACTAGCGACGAACGACTCCGAAATAAATGCAATTCGTCCGTGCGAATTTAACTTTAGCAACTCTTGAGAGAGCCATGTGCACCTGCATGACTAGAGTGTTCAGCTGTATACTGCACATTAAGACTTGACATGCGGGTATCCGCTCTGCATGCAACATAGAACCACTTCTCGGCGCATGTAGGGTGTAACTTAGATCTATAGTAACTGACAAGAATGGGTTACAGCAGTAGCTGGCACAATACAGCGAATTTGTGTAAAGGAGGGACTGAGTTGGCAATATGGTGTGATAGGATCAGTAGCCTGACTGAAATATTCATGTATGGCCACACAAATTGTGTCGTTGGGCACTAATGCTGGAATGACGATCGAGGACTGTGGGGGGGGGGCATTAAGGCATCCTAGACTTATGGGATGGCTGGCATTGCACTCAGTCCTTCCTTAGGTTACTTATCTAGAGAGTGAGTTCATACCTAGCTGAATCCACTGCAGGAATACGATCAGGAGAAGAGATATATAGAACATTAGTCAAAACAAAATCGCAGTCAGGACCCGTTCTGCTCACCGAGCCCGAAACTCCGCCCATGCCTAGCAAAAGAACCCTCTGTCATATCGTACAAACTGATAGAAGGTAATCCTAAACGCCCCGATCCGTGATACATGATTAGGCCCTACCGGATTCATAGTTGGTCGTTCTGTAGGCCATCTTGTAACTGCGGGAAAAACTGACAAATTGCCTCCTGACATACATGCGCATCGCGCCTCCATTTCACAAATTCCGCGAGGTCTTCTTAAACGCTGCAGTTATGACCTCTCTGTGCTTGTATCTGAGATGCGTCGTTAAAGTAAATACACATGCCCACAGGTTCATCCAGGCGGCGGAGGGCCGCCGCCGTCCTCGCCCTTGGAACTCTTAGAGTTTTTGGAACCGGCCGACTTGCGACGGCGACGTTTCTTTCGACGCCTCAAGCGAATCGATTTCCCGTAAACGTATAGAAATGCAATTGCACCAGCTATGAAAATCGCCAATAATACACCGACCACCGCGCCAATCGTAACGTTGATGTTGTCCGCCTCATCTCGCTTCTGCGGACTTTGCGCATGATCAAGTGTAGCCGTAAACGCATGGAGACCGCGAGCAAAGACTCGACATAGCGAGGATATGGCTGAGTCGGTCGAGAAAGCGTATTTGGGATATGGGAATTCGTATGACCATTTTTGGCTCTCTGTGACTCCCCCAGTCAGGGCCAGGAGAGAGTCGGGATCGTGATGATTGGCCAGGGGTATATACATCCAAGGCAATCTGCAGGTATGGGGAGGGACAAGGAGGGATCTTGCTGGAGCGTGATACGCAGTCCGTACAGTAGTGAATGAGTGTAAGAAATAAAATAAGAAAAGGGGGGGGGGGGGGGGGGGGATGACGGGAAAAGTAAGCTTAAAGAAAGTGAGGCGGTTAAGGGAGAACTGCGATTTAATATCTGCAGCTGCCCCAACCCTTCAAACCAGTCATATTGGAAACTACATAGCGATGATGCAGTGAGAGTGAGATGTCTCGCGTGGGCATACGGGCAGCGACTTAAAGACCTACATTAGACATGCAGCCGAGGGACTGACGATAGCGGGGTTGATGGAGGCATGGTGAATTTCATTCGCCTTGCTATCTATCAAGAAGAGCCAACAACGTACTCGCGATGCAATGCGCCGTCGAGGGCCTTCTTGATAGGATGGATGTAGGCTAAGAAAGTCTCCAATTCGCTTCTCGGCTCGTTGACCTTATAAGCACCCGGTTTCCTACACAAGAAACTGCACAGCGACGGTGATCTGGCTGCATGCATGCTTCAATGGTCCAATGGATGTCCCAATGCTGCGTGCGCCATTCGCCTGCCTACCCTCTGATGAAAGGCCTCGACGACGCATGGGGTCCCGCTAGACTGGAAAGACTTGCCGAAGGCACAAATAAGAATGGCTATGTCCGGATAAATTCACGAAGTTCTCTTTGGTCATCGTAGAATTGGTGAACAAGTTCCGTTCGGCCACATAGCATGAATTGTGAGTGATTGAGAGACACAGAACTACCTAGGGGAAACCAGAGGCCGATAAGAGACGCGATGATTCTGGGTCCACGGTACATATTAGAGGGTATGTCATAGTACAGCCTGTACAGATTATCAAAACTGGAGTCGACGCTTCGGAGACAACCTGAGGAGGACTGGGATCTCGACACCAGGAAACAGCGGTAATGAGTGGGTGTCTGCGGTGATTCGTTCCACGTCGGATGCAATTGGGTTAGAATTGGCCATACTACCTATGCAGTACAGCCCGTCAGAACGGACAGGCCCTCGCGATATGCACTGCATGTACATGGATTAGCTGCCAACACATCCATGGTTCAATAGAGATGGATAGTTAAAGGGAAAGTCAGAAAAGCGGGAAGATCCCTCTTTGTAAGGAATTAAAGCGAGTGGGGATGTGTTGACAGATATGCCACACCGTGGATGGCATGTGGCGCCATTCCTAACTTCTAACCTACGTGCCTACTTAAGTACCTACTATGAACTATACTTACGATCCCTCTTACACCTCTTACATATCATACCGATCGACTTGTAATACTTATAGAGAGTATGCTACTATATTATCATTTTATAACCTTAGATTCGATGTCATATCCTATGTAAGACTAATGCTTACCTACTCTTAGCAAGTAAGCGTTATCTCCTTTCACAGCCACAGCTACCGGTTAGGTTATTAATAAATAATTACTTGACTTGGCTCGACTTAAGTGTGTGCTCTTAAGACTTGACTTAGGTTAAGGTGTTACATAAAAGAAAAAGAGAAAATAAAACTTGACATTTTTTTCAAACATTAGGGTTGTATATATGTATTTCGTGGTCTATCATGACAAATTACTGGCAATTATCTCACCTCTATAAGTCTTTAATAATTATATTACGTTAGATTATTTGCTATGAAAAGTTCTTTTTAAAATAAAGAACATAAGGACGGCATGAGACGCTGTAGCAATTCATTTAAGAAGCAATGGTAGCAGATTCAGGCAAATCCCTGTTAGGCGTGATTAGGAGATACCATTTCTAACTGTATAAGAACCTGGATTATACCTTCGTCGGCTGATATAAGCATTATCTCATTCGCTAGGAGAGCTGTCTCCCTCTATACGATAATTAACCTAGTTAGATTCACACTAAGTTAACAATGCAACTTCCTACTAGTTCCCGGATGCATGATAGAACAGGTTAGCATAGCTCACTGTCTGAAAATATTAGGTAACGTTGTGGTTTATCAGAATAGAGTTCTTATGATAGTTATCATAAGGATCATATACATTTCGAGACCAAGCGATGTTTGCGAACTGATTTATTTCTAGGTATTTACCCTTAGTGATGGGAGGATAGGACTATTTATCCTTTTTTACCAGTATAGTTATTAAGTGACCTAGCTCCACATACTTAGGTTACTTAAAGGGGCACCTTACCCTTAGCATCTTTTCCTCCTCTTTTTTCCTTATATATATATATATTAATTATATATTTAGTAGATAGCTTCGCTTAAAGGAATATAGGCCTTTAAGCTATTTTTTTTATATATAGCTATAGGTATTATATATTTAATTTATAGTATCCCGTTATATAATAAAGTGGTTTTATATAATGCGAGTGGTTTATATAAGCCAGATTAACTATTAATATACGGGAGTTTTTATTTTTCATATTTAGCTAGCTATCCATCATTAATACTATATAGACATTTGATATAAATTAAAGCTATTTATTTTGCCATTAATTTTTTAATATACGTGCTATTTAAGTGATTCCATTATTACCAGCCCTATGGGCTGGTATTACCTCTTTACTACTGCTAGGTAGTTAGCTCTCTTATTACTTAAAGACCTATTATTATATAGGCACACCACACCTTATTTTGTTTTAATAATAGTACTTATTTTTATTTATTGTTTTTTATATAAACCTTATAATCGGTTTATTTTATTAAAGTTTAATATAATCGATAATTTATTATAAATTATTATAAATCGATTAATAAGGTAAGTTTTTATTAAAAAATTAACTAATTATTTATTAATAAGCTTTAAGAAATATTTAAATAAAAGTTATAGTTCGATACTTTTATTAGTTAAGTTATAGGTTAAATAGAAATTTACCGACTTAATATAAATCTAACTATATAGGTTATAAAGGTATAAAATACCCGGGGCTTTTAAAAATCGGACTTTAAATATTACCCTTTTTTAACCTAATATTATTTTTTTTATTTATTTTATTTTATTTTCTATTTATATTTATTATTTAAAATTATTTATATATTAAAAATCGATATATTATTAAAAAATAGTTCGAATAATATTAAGCCGAAATTATTACGGCTATAATAATAGTAAAAAAAACCAACATTATAAAAAAACTTAAAATTATAAAATTATTTAATAAAACTTTAATTACTTTATCCCGCCCGTAACGTTATATTAATTATCTAATTATTAATTTATTTATTAAAAAGTTTTTTATTAATCCGTTACGGTTTCTTTAATTTTTATAAAGCTTTATATTTTAATTAAATTAATATTTTAAATATTAAATAGCTACGTTTTATTATTAAATAATACTAGTAAATATTAATTAAGATTCCTTATTAATTCTTAACTATTTTTATTTATAAAAACGTTATAATATAAATAATATTTTACTATTAGGTAAAAATATTCATTTATTATTATTATTTATTTCTTATTATTTAATATTAATATTTATTTTTAATTATTAAATTAAACCTTTTTAAAAACCCTTTTTCCGGAATTATAAATAAATAGCAAATAATATACCTTTTATTTTTTTTATTTCGGGTAAAAATATTATATCTTACTATTTTACCTATTATTTAAACGACCCTGTTTTTATTTAAAATAATAATAATAAATTAATATTATTAGCGATAGGGAATTTTTATATTACTTTTAGTATTTATTTTTAGGAATTTAATGGTATAATAAATAACTATAATTATTACGGTAGTGGTTTAAGTAGTGGTTTAAGCTTAAGGTATTATTAGTATTATTATACCAGGTATAATTATATATATATATAAACCACTTATATATACCTATAAACTTTATAAATCCTATTTAGGTATTTAAGGATTTCCTTTTCTTTTTTTTCTCTTTAAGTTAATTATTTTATTAATAATATAATAAAATTCTTAAGCCTTACCTTATATATATACGTACTTATTATAATATAATAATTAACTTTATTTTTAATTTAGGAAGGTTTATTAATATTTTAACCTAATTAATCGACCGTATTATTAAGATCTAATTATTTATAGTTTACCCGAAAATCTATAATAAAAAATCCTTAATACTAATTATAGTATAAGATAATAATAAACGTAAGGCTTAAAAGGAATAAGTTTATAAAAAAATACGCTTTTAAAATAAAGACCTTATTAAGGTTTAACCGAAATATAATAAAACCGTACAGATATTAATTTATTAATAATTATTTATTACGATTAAATAATTATAGCTAATAAAACCTGTTTAAATAGCTATTTATAATAATAAAAGAAAAGCCCTTTTTAAAGAATAAAAACCGATATATTAAGATTTTAAATAACTAAATTTATTAAATAAATTTAATAAATTTCGTTATTAAAAAGGTAATAAAAAGCTTACCTAAAATATATAAAATAAGATTAATATATATATAATTTATTAAAAGGGATATATAGGGAAATTAATTATACCTTTTATACCTATAACGGATTTAAATAAGGACATATAGCCTAATTATAAAAGACTAATAAACGAAAAGAGTTTTATTAAATATACTATAAAAGATATTATAGTAATATTCCGAAAAATAAAGCTATAAAATATCCTCTTTATAGTTTTTAAAAAATAAATAATATAATTTTATTATATTATTACGGGATTAAATATTAATTTAATAGTAATAAATAAATGGGTCTACTATTTCGGAATATTAAATAAAAAAAGACCCGTTAATTTATTAATTAAAATAACGGAATATAATAATAAGGTTAATAACTTAAAATAGGAAATAACCGGCCGCAATACTGAAATTTATAATTTAAAATAAGAGCTAAATTAATTAAAATACCATCTTATAATATATAACCGAATAAATAGCCGAATACCTATTTTAAATATAGATATAGTTAACTTAATTACCCTATAGGGTACTTTATTAAATACCTTATTATTATTATAAGGAATTAAGGCTTAAACTTCGGCTAATAATATAAGCTAATTTATATATACTATAAAAAAAACCCGGCGTAGTAAAAAAATCGAATCCGTACTTATTTATTATAATAATATAGCATAAAATAAAGTATTTTTTAAGGTTTAATACCGATAGGTTAATAATAAATTAAAAATTAATTATAATTATTTCGATAAAAACGATATTTATATAGCTTATATTAAGAGCCGGTTAGGCGGTACTATTTTTAAAGATTTATAGCCTTTTTTAAATTCTTTTTACCCGGATTATATTGCCGATTTAAAAAAAACTAATAAAATATTTATAGTAAAAATATTATAATTTTAATAAACGTAAAACCGCTATTAATTAATTTATTAACTTTTAATTATTATTTAATTAAAACTATTACTAGTTTAAAAACGATTTTATTTACTTTATAGGGTTATTTCGTAAATTTAAAAATAAATAAAAAGCGGAATATAAACGCAGATTTATAACGGCGATATAATTTATAATAATAGCTATTTATAATAACCTTAAAGTTAATTTTAATATATTT
>JAJJKD010000355.1:0-10305 GCA_022376535.1 Xylariaceae sp. FL0662B | reverse complement strand
CCTTTTCTAATAAACGCGTAATTTTCGGGTATTTTATTAGCTTTTTAGCCGCTTTTAAACCCTTTATATTTAAATACCTATTTTTTGGATATACGTATTTTATTATTTTTAAATAATACCTATATAGGGTTATAAATAATAAATACTTAATAATTATATAGTTATTATTATTATATATAAATAAAACTTATTAATATTCGGGCCAATTTATTCGGCTTTTTAATAATATATAATTATAATTATTTCTTTAAAAATTAATATATATATTCCGTTTATTTATTAATTTATAAATATTATATAATAAATAATCGGCGATTAATTTCTTTTATATTATAAAATTTCTTATAGAATTTATTAATAATTAATTTATTCCGGTTATTAACGATTTTTTCCGGTAATCCGAAATAATATTTTATTTTTTTATATAATATTCAAATTAATTCCGCTATATTTAACGTTTTAATAATTAAATAAATAATATTATTTTTATATATCGGTTGATAATTATTAGGATTATATTATATTCGATATTATTATTTTTAAAATAATCCGGTAGCCCCGTAATAAAATTTAAACTGGTTTTTTAAAACGGTTAATTCGGTA
Organism: Xylariaceae sp. FL0662B; assembly: GCA_022376535.1. NCBI lineage: Eukaryota > Fungi > Ascomycota > Sordariomycetes > Xylariales > Xylariaceae > Xylariaceae sp. FL0662B. The sequence goes on along the minus strand of JAJJKD010000355.1, from coordinate 9,702 downwards.
ATAGTAATAATTATAATTAACTATATAGTTTATATTTCGGCTTTTTAATATTATTATATTTTATATATTCGGCGATATATTTACGGATATTCTATATTAGGCCTTTTTAATAAAACTTTTTTTATTAAAAGTTCGATTAATTTATTTATATTTATATATTTTATTTTAAGGTTATTATAGTATTAATAAATTAGCTATTATTATAAAGCCCTTTATAATAGGATTATAAATTTTCTTTAAAAATATAATATTCCTTTTTTATTAATAATATAACCTTTTTTAATTCCGGTACGTTTTTTAAATAATTTCCGATAAAGTTATAATATTTAAATCTTTAATTTATAACCTTTTAATTTTATTATAAAATTCCGTCAATATTATTAGTCGCTATATTGTTTTATTTTCGGTTAGCTTTTTTATTTTAAGACGTAAAATATATTAGTTATAAATAGTAATTTTAACGCTTTTTTTTTTCGGGTTTTAATAAAGTACGGTTTTATTATAGTTATAGTTTTTATAAACGATTATATAATAGCTATAATTTATATTTTATAGTAATACCTAATCGATAAGTCGGGTATTTATAATAATATTCTTTATTTTTATTTTTAGGGAACTTTTTACGATTATATAATAAAAATATGGTATATTTTTTATATTTATAGGCGCTATTTATACTATAATCGTTTTTTTATTTTTATTTTTTATATGAATTTTTTTAATTATTAATTTTATTTTAAATAATAAATTTTCGGTAAACCTTAATCGTTTTATTAATATTAATATAATATTTCCGTATTATATTTTTCCTAATATATAATTAAGTCGGCGAAAGGGCCTATTTGCCGGGTTTAATACTTTCAATTTATATTAAATATTAAATTTAAATTAAAAAGTTAATATATTTATTTAACGAGTTATTTTTATAAATTTTATATTAAGAATATAACTGTACCTTTTAATATTTAATAATTCGTTAATATTATTAACGGTTTAAATGTTTTTTTAAATATTAATACTAATAGTTTAAGTTTTTAATAATAATTAATAGTCTTTATTAATCCGTATATTATTAGGTTTCGGTATTTAATAATTTTTTTAATTAAAAAATAATAGGTTATTATTTATTATTATATTTTTATAATAATATATCGGATATTATTTTTAATAATATATCGGGTTTTATTTTTATTTTTAGGGTATAATTTTAATAATAATAAATAGTCGCCGATTAAAATATTTTTTAAAGGTATAAAATGTGTTATTTATTTTTTTAGTCTATTTAAATTTACCCTATTTATTGCTTTTTAATAATATAAATATCGGAATAATAATTTTCGAATATTTAATAAGAAATTTCCGATAAAAGTTTATAAATTTTAATAAAATTTATATATTATATACCGATTTAAATATTAACTATTCCGTTATAGCGGCTATTTTTTAGGGATTTATTTAAATATTTTTTATATTTATTATAAAGTTTAAAAATTTACACTTTTATTTAAAAAATTTATATTTAAATAATTTAACATAAAGCTGGTATTATTTTAATTACTTATAAACCTATCGGAAATATATTTTATATTTTTTTTCTATATTAAAATAGATTATTATATTGTTTAAATAAATTATATATATATAATTTATTAGCTTTATAAATACCTTATATATATATATATTTAAAATATAACTAATACGTTAATTAACCCGAATGGTATTATTATATATTCAAAATATCCGTATTTTATTCGGAAAGCAGTTTTTTATTAATCGTTTTTTTTAATATAGATATAATAATAGGTATCCTTTAAATTAATTTTCGAAAATATTTTAACGGACCTTAATCGGTTTATAATTTTTGAAATAAACAGTAATAGATATCGGTTTTTTATAATAATATAATTTAAATTTCGGTAATTAATATATAGTCGAATTTTTTTTAATATAAATAAAACGGGTACTTTTATATCCGTTTTTAAATATTTAATTTTTCCTATATTTAAATTTTTACAGATATATTTTTCGAACGTTTATTGCTATAATTCCGTTATTAAATATATAAATTTAAAAAATAAATACCCTTTTTCGATTATATCGATAGTATATTTAGCTTTTTATAGTAATAGTAATTTTTTTACCGCCTATTCGGAATATACCTATTTAAAGGTTTTAAAATATTTTAATAAATTAATAAAATCTTATAATATTATTGCGTTATTTTTGTTAATTTTTAAAATAGGCATTTATTTTTAACTGAACGTTTATAATATTAGTGATATATATATATTTATCGGTAATTATTAAAGCTATAAATTTTTTAAAGTTAACCTTTTTAATAGCTTTATATAGCTATTAATAACTAATAATATTTAATAAAATATCTATACGTTTTATTTTTAGGCGAAATAAAAGGAATTTAAACGTTTTATAATTATATTTAATTGCGAAAAATATTTAAATAAATTATTAAATATTTTTATAATTATTTATTATTTTTAATAATACTTTATATACCTTATAATATTTAAAGTTATTTCTATTAAGATTTATAAAGCCCGGAATTTAAATAATAACCGATTATAAATATTTTTAGGTAAAATTTTTATATACTGTATTTATTTATATTTATAATAATATTATAGTAATTATATTTTCTTTTTTTAAAAATTATATCCTTTATTTTAAACGGTATTTTTAATCCGACCGTTTTAAAAATTTTAACTAAAATAAATTAAATATAAATATTTATATTAATAAAACTTTTAACTTTTTATTTTTATTGTTTAATTTATTTTAAATTATTATATTTTAAACGGGTATTTTAAATTATTATAATCGGCGATTAAAGTCTAGTTATAATATTAATTTATATTTTACTTTTTTATATTTTAATTTATTATATTTTAATTTATTATAATTATAATATTTAAATATTTATCGCGCCGATAAATTTTACCGAAAGCAATTAATATCTATTTATAAGGATTTATTTTTATTATTATTAAATCGATAATTATTTTATTAATAGATTTTACTTTATTTTTAATTTAAAATATTTAAATTATTTATTATAATTTATTTATTCGGTAAACTATCGATACGGTTTCGCTTTTTTCGGCCTTGATTATAGTTTTATAATCTTTAAATTTATTTAATTTTATCGGCTATTAATTAAATACCCGAAAATTTAATTTTTTATAAAGGTCGTTTTAAAATTTCTTTATAGCTTATATTAATAGTTAAATATTAATCGGTAATTATTTTATAAAAAGGTATTTTTTAATTTCCGAATTAAAACGTTTTATTTATTATAGAATTTTTAAAAAGACTATTTTTTCTTTTATTTAATTTCTATTAAATCGGTTTTATAAAAGCGTTCGGTTAATTTTAAGCCGATATTTTTTTTCCGAATAAACTTTTAAAAATAGTTTATTATAACCTATTAGCCCGGTTTTAAATCGAATATATTAATATATAACCGCTATTCCGTTTAAAGGTTATAGTTTATTTTAATTAATACCTATTATATTTAAATAATATTAAACCGGTTAAGTTTTAATTTATTATTTTTACGGATCGTTTAAATTTAATTTTCGATTTCGGTTATAGTAATTTTTTACGTTAATTTTTTTATATTATATATGAATAGTTTTATATTACTTTACGATTTATTAGTTTTTCTATTTCCGAAAACTTCCTTTATTATTTATAATATTATTTTATAATTTAATATTAAAAGGTTTTAAAATATAGCTATTAAAATAAATATCGAAGTATTATTTTATGGTTTTTTTTCGGAACGACCTTTTTCCGATTAATAATCGTTTTATAATAAAGGTTATTTTTATTATATCGGTATATTTTAAGGTTTATTTCCCGATTCTGATAGTTTTTTTAAAATATATCGATAGTATTTTCGATTATTTTCCGAATTTTTATTATTAAGGTTTTTATTATTAAATAACCTTAATTTATTTAATATTATAATATTTAAATTACCTTATAGCTGGTTTTTAGGTTATATAATATTTTAATATAATATAGTTATATTTATAGCTTCCGTTATATTTTTAATTAAAGATTAAATTTTACTTTTCCCTTTTATATTTCGATTCCGACCGGTTATCGCGTTATTTTTAAAAGAGATAAAAAAATATAATAATATAAGTAGTTAAATACCGAAAATAAAGTAATACCGGTTGCCGATTAAATAATAGATTAAAAGGTAAATTTCTATTTATTTAATTTCCTTTATTTCTTATAAAGTATTTAATATATATATTTAATTTAAATAATCGATAAATTTAGGCCTTAATATATTAATCGGCGATTAATAAAAGTAAATACTCTTAATATATATAAGTGTTTATCATTTATAAGATCCTTTATATTTAATTAATTATATATATATAAGCTTTATAAATACCACTTTAAAGCTTAAAACTTTCGTTTCCCCTTTAATACATAGCGCTAAAAGGGCTTATAAACCCGTGCGTTATTAAATTAAATAAGGGATTTATAACTTTAATTACAGCTTTATAGCTATAATTATAATTAATAAACTATCCCTTTTATATATACTAATCTACCACTTATATATTATATATTACCCCCTTTAATTTAATTATTTTACTAATAATATAGTAAAATATTTAAGCCTTACTTTATATATAGGCATATTCCCCGTAATAATATATTTAAAAATAGTGACTTTTATATATAAGCTTATAAATTTTACGGTCCCGGGAGTGGGGGTATCTCGGGACCCTGGGATATATGGTAGGTTTCTTCAGCTACCTTGCTTTAGGTGGTTTCTTTTATAGGTGTTCTAATGATAGTTAAACTGACCAAATATTCAGAGTCTACTCTTAACGCCTTTTATATGCTCGTCTAACAGGTGCCCAAGACTATATTATACCACCAAATGCTCACTTATAGATTAAATTCGGACCACCAACTTTCTCCCCTTCATCTTTCCCTTCTTAAGTATTTCTAAACTCTCCTGAACGACATGTAGTCCCCCCTCAATCAAGTGTAACTCGGGCAGAATAATCTTGCCATCTTCCAATAACTTTCCGAGTTCTTCTGTATAGCACACGTTGCTTCTGTCCAGCACGAACTGTTTCATCTCCACTGTGTGCACCGTAACATTTCCCGGGGTTGCCTGTGAACTCGACATCATAGCCAACGGCGCGAAAGAAACGGGTGCATCTTTCGATACTACGTCCAGGGCCAATGCTGCGGTCTTGGGTCCTACTAAGTCAATGACTCGCGTGATTCGGCCGTTTGTCACTGATCGAATCTCATCCACCAATGCCTCGTTCGTTTTATCGTCTCGCACGACTACGTAGTTCGCGCCCAAGTTCTCTGATATCAGTTTCGTTTCTGCCGAGTTGACAGTGACGACTTGAATTCCACTCAATTTTGCAAGCTGCGTCGCAAATTGTCCTGTCACGGTCGAGCCACCCCAGATTAAGAGCCATTCTTCTTGGTCAGATTTGGTATTGCTCGACGGCATCGCCACGTCTAACCATTTCCATAGCGTCATAGCAGCCGTCAAAGCTGCGACACCAAGACAGGCTGCGGCCTCGAAACGGACCGTGGAGGGGATGTGGAGGACGGTGTGTGACGGTACCACGACGAACTCTTGGAAGCAACCGGCTCGTATATCTTTATAGTACGTACTCGTCCATACAGAGTCGCCTGGCTTAAAAGTTGTGACGGCAGCGCCAACCTCAGTCACCACACCGGACATCTCACGGCCGGTGACCTGGAGCAGCCTTTGTAAGTCTAGACGCCTACTGCACACGCAAAGGCGCATAACTTACCCAAGGGAACTCCGGTAGACAGAAGTTGTAGTCGACGGATTTCCAATCGATGGGATTCAGGCCAACGTAGTGACTTCGGATCATAACTTCATCGTCTCCTACGGCTGGGATGGGAAAATCATGGCGAATCTCGTACTCGCCCTTGCGGGCAACGACGAGAGCTTTATGTACTTTCGGCTGCGAGAATTCTGTGACCGAGGCCGTAGCAGACGTTTCTGTCGTTGTAGCGGAACCCTTTCCTGTTCTCTGTATCACTTTTCGTTGTGGCTTTTCGCTAGCTCCCGACCTAGATCTTATCTTTCGTAGTAGAGTACGGACTGTTCTCCACGAATTCCTATTATTGACAGGAGTATGCTTAGCTCGGGCGTCAATCATTGTCGTTGTCGGCGAGCCCCTGGGTTATGATTATACTGTCACGATCAAAGCGTAATCGTCCTGTATGAAGGACTTGGGTCTTCTCTCGGTATACCACCACCTTATGAGATCTACACGAGATCGATCTCAGTATGTACATTGATTTCTAAGATTATCGGTTTTGTAATCAGGATGTTAACTGGGTGCGGCTCATTGGTAGATAGCGATTCGCCCGGGGTGGCTGATTGATTGTAACCTTTCTAGTAGACGCAGGGGGGTGCGAACGAATCCCGGATTGGGTGCATTCGTTGATTTTGCTGTCGCACGCCATTCGCACGCCATCGAAGATGGGTCACATATTATCCCGACGAGTGGAGGGCCCTCCGATTCGGCCTTGAGATATATCACTATAGTTGGCCGTCGTCTGCGTACATGGACTACGAAAATATTCAATCCACTGTTCTTTGGGTCGCTTTCCAAGTTTGGTACCGTGATGGGACACCATAGGTGGCAATAAGTATATGGACTGATATCGTGTTAAGAATATCTTGATGGTCGTCACTCGAGCTATGTTGCCTGCTAGATACTATATACCGGAATCCCGGAACGAGCAGTTTAATTCGTTAGTTTGGAATTTATTCGATAGCCTCAACTGGAGCGTAGGGGATGACTGTTGATTGCTGAGTTGCTAGCCCGTGATATACGACATGATCGGCCACTGCGTCATTTTATCTCCAACTGAAACTGAATACGGAACCAGATATTACGGTATACATAATTGCCATGGGATGTTCAAATCGGAGGAGCAATATTAGTTGAATTATATAGATACATGTATCAGGTTTGGAGACCTCCAGGAAGATTCCACTTACGTCACGGATAGGGGTCTGGGACACATCCCATCTGGGTGACCATACAGTCAAACCCTTCCCCTTTACAAATTTCAAAGCCATTCCCAGGGTATTTTAACACTAAAATATATCATTAAACTCGTTTCTTTACCTTTTTTATTTATTTATATTTTATTTTTAAATTCTACCTTTAGTAGTGTAGGTTATCTATAACCAATTTAGTAGACACTTGCGGAAACTAGGTAACAATTAATAGAGGCATTCTTAGCTTGTGAATCGGCTGGCCTATGGAGACAATATATCCCATACACAGAAGTAAGCTACGTGGCAAAGGTTGGAAGCGGCCCTCAATTACGGGATATCCATTTGTACTGCAGCTCGGGTATATTCTTCCAACTGCAAGTTACGATATTTACAAAAGCCGGCTTCATTGTGTGCACACAGTCACTTAAACGCACACACAGACACCCCGTCCTTACGCAAACCCTAACAGGTATGTATGTACAAACAATCATGATAACCCGTTGAATTAAGTACGAAATCCAGTACTGTTGCCTGCCATAACATTAAGTGGAAGTTGTTGCAACTCCTAAGGACTGTAATGAGACTATCAACCAAGTACGAAAACCACAGCGCGCCATCGCCTAGTTTGTAGAACCACTCGCTCTCAGCAGGTCGTAGATAGACTGGTCGTCTCCGCCGCTGTAGCCATGACCCGGGTACCCTGACACATTAGATCTGTGGGTACTATACGAATTTGCATGAGCGGAGCTTGTCGCAGTTCCGTAGCCACTGTTTCGGCTGTTGTTATAGCTTGTTTGATTGTTGTTGTTGTTATTGGCGCCATTTGCAGATGTGAACCAGGCCTGGTTCGGTTGTGTGGTGCTCGGCTGCGCGGTACTTGGCTGTTGGGATGTGTAGGACATGTAGGGTTGAGATTGGTGCTGATTATAGGAAGGAGTCCGAGTTGCACTTCTCGAGTCGCTGACATGTGCCCCATAAGCCCGTGAAGTCGATGCAGATGTTGCGGTCATTGAATACGGGTGGGATGCGTGCGACTGTGAGCCTCGAGTCTGTGATGTTGGCCACTGGCTTGGTGCAGGGCTATTCGTGCTGCTGTATCCGCTCGACGGATTGAGGGCCTGTGAAAGAGGATTGGATGACGCAGTGCTCCGTGTATAGTCATATGATGGTGCCGTAGAGTAGGATGCGGACGTGGTGGTAGTGGTTGTCGGGTTATTAGGGTATGAACCTGGCTGATATGCAATATGGGAGGAGCCCGGATCATTACTGTTGCCTGGATATTGATCACCCGAAGCATTGTAACGGGAATAGGGGTCATAGCTTGGTACGGAGCTGGAAGTCGGGCTTGCGTTGTAGGATGCGCTTGTGGTAGTTTGTGGGACTTGTGGTGGAGGGTGAGAAACAGCTGCAACCGGTGTACTGGTTTGCGATCTGTGGCCTTGCCGAGACTTGACACGAGCTGAGTTCTGAAACGGTGACCTCGTCACTGGTGATTGCTGGCTTGGCGTATGAATTGCAGCCTGGGACAGTGCCGTAGCTTGTTCCATACCGTCATGTGCCTGCTGGTTTGCTTCTGCGACAGACCTCCGGGATTTTGGCCGCTTTCCTATCTGCTGCTGCGCCAAGGTTGGCGATATCGTAGTAGTGTGTGACGTTGTAGACGATGCATTCCATGTAGATGAAGGGGTCGGAAGAGTGGGTGGCGGCACTGGCGTCTGTTTCGTTGGAAGACTTCGCCGGCCTGATGTAGAAGAGCTCTGTCTCTTTTGACTCGAAGTGGTCGAAGTAGAAGCAGGCTCAGGATACGCTAGTCCAGGTGAATGCTCAGATTGTTGCGAAGTTGGTTGGTGCGTCGCTGACGGGAATGTGAGCATAGGAGAATGTGAATGAGCTTCGTGGGGCTGTTGCGATTGGGGAAATGTTAGGTTATGCATCGTGTTCTCTGATGACAGTTGGGGATTCTGTGGGAATGTGAGCCCTGGCGTATTAGTCTGGTAGTAATGGGTGGCCGGGGGTTGTGGCACAACAGACTGATGCTCAACAGGACCCGACAAAATGTTCGGATCTGGTATAAACTCTTCGTTGTCGGGATCCGGAGGTGGCGGAGCAGCAGCAGCCGGTACTGGGGGCTGCACCGGAGCTGAGACCGGAGCCGCTGCTGGAGCTGGAGGGGAAGGTGGTACTGAAGCTGTCGCCTCCATTTCATATTGAGTTTGAAAACGCTCGCTTTCACCAGGAACGTCGAAATCCTCCTGTTCGACCGCTTCAGGCAACTTTTCCGATTTCCTACGAGGCTTAGGCGGCAAGTATACGCATTCTGCGCCGGCTTCAATGCAGACAGTGCAACTCGGGTGTTGCTTGGTACACTGGAGCCAAATTAATATTGGTGCTGTAATGAAGAGCGTAGCCATGTCTTACCTTGACTTTCCTCTGTTTGCATGTCTCACAACTGCCGCGCGTCTTCCTAGCTCTCGGTTTCAGCGTAGAGGCTGTCGTTCCAACGTCACCATTCTCTTCCAGGGCTACGACGGCACCGTCGCCAATAGACATCTGGCCTGTGGCCTCGGTAGACTTCTTTTTCCTGCTGCGCTTCGGTTTGGTAGGGGTCTCGGTAGTCCCTGGGGTTGATGTTGCACCAGGAC
>JAJJKD010000354.1:0-10385 GCA_022376535.1 Xylariaceae sp. FL0662B | reverse complement strand
CTTTAGGGTTAATTTTTTAGCGGCTTTTTATTGCTATTTTTTAATAGCTTTTTAAAATTAAAATTAAAGTTAGGTATTTATAATTTTATAGTAATTATATTTAATCGTTTAGCTTTTATATAATTATAGTCCGCTTTATAGGGATATTTTAACGCTATATAGCCCTTTTAATAATAAATAAAGTATTATTCGGCTTTAATAAAAACCTAACGATTTAAGGGATTAATAAAATGTCGGTATAATTTAATACCGGAAAAAATCGTACCTAATATTATAATATTATATCTATTACGTAATTCTATCGGTATTTTTTTAAAGGTAACGGTATAATTACCCGAAAATAGGAAATTAATGCTTTTTATAATATTCTTATTGGCTTTTTTTTTTTAATTTTTAACTTAATAATTAATAAAGTTTTTTTATTGGTTATAATTATAACGCTATACGTATTTATAAAATTTAATAAATATATATTTTTCGTTTTATTTTTAGTTAATATACTTTTCGTTAAGCCGATTAGGTAATCGTTCGAATAGCCTTTTTTTATATTCTTTATAATCTATTTTTATTAGGCCCGTTAATTATATAAACTTTAATCAGAAAGTAATAAAAATATTATTAAGGTTTATATATAGCTTTTTAAAGTTTTTATAAATATTTTCGTATTTATTCAGGTTCCTATATTTTTTATTTAAATGTTTTAAAATATTATTTAAAGTTTTTAATAATACGGTTTTATTATCTTTCCTAATAAATATATATAACGTATTAATAGTAAAGCTTTTAATTTGATTAAATATATATAACCGATAATTAGTATTTATTAGAAATAAATTAAAGTTATTTTTTAGTTTATTATATATTTATATTTTTTAATATAAGTATTTTATTTAAAGCTTTTTATTTTTTAATTTATTATTAATAAATATAAATAAATTAGGAAGTTTAATTTTATATAAGCCTCTTTTAATAAAACCGGATATAGGGATTAAATTATACCCCGAAATTTTTATAATTGCGTTATTTATATTATATCGGTTATTAATAATAATATTTTAAAGGTTTTTAATGGTATTTTCCTTTTTTTTTAATTAGGCATTATAGGTTTTTTTAACCGCTTTTTAGTTTTTTTAGTATACTTTTTTAAATAATATCCCTAATTTTAAATATTATATAATGCGATATTTATATTTCGTATAATTTCGTAAAAATCTAAACTAATTTGCTACCCGGCTATCGCTATAAAACTACGTTATTTATATTTTTAATAGAATATTTTAGGCTTATTATATATATTTTTAAATTATTAAAAGTTTATAATATTATCGGAATTAGGCTATATATTTTTTTTTAAATCGGTTATCGGATAAAAGGGAACTATAGGGCCTTTTTTTATATTAACGTATAATTTAGCTATATTTTTTATAATTTAAAAATAGCCTTTATTAAATTCGTTTAAAATAGTTTTATATCGGATTTTTTCCAATTATATATTGTTGTATATTTTTTAAAACTTTTTAAAATTTAGTTTAAAACCTAATAAGGTATTATATTAATTATTATCATTATAAAATATAGCGGTAGCTATTACGGGTTTATAGATTTTATATTTAAATATAAAGGTAAATTATTATTAGTAATTAATATTCGGTAATTTTTTAAATAAAGGTACGTTTTTAATAAAATCGTTTTCGGTAAACCGTACTTTTTTACAAACGGTTTTTACATTTTATACGCGCTTTTTATTAATATATACTATCTTTTTAGCCGCTTTTAATCGCTCCGTAATAAAGTACACATTAAGTTTTAAGGTATTTTTACGGTTTTAAATCCGGAATTCGAATATTAATTCTAATCCGTAATAATTAAAAAGTAAATAAAATATAGGTTGGGAATTTTATATCGTCCTCGATAATTAAATTTTTTAATTAATTAATAAATAACTAAATAAATAATAAGATATATAAGTTTTATTACTATATTACGGCAATTAGCTATAGTAATATAAAGATATACTTTAAACTTAATTTATATAATATAATAAAGCTAGAGAGACTAATTATAGGTATATAGGTTAAAAATTAGGTATAGTATATGTGGGATGTGTATAGACCACCTGGGTGCACAGACCACCCAATTACGTAATCTACTTATTGCGGTGTATGCCGTAATACTAATAAAAAATAAATCAAACCTAAAAAATAAAGATTAATAATTTTTTTTTTACCTATTAAAAAATTATAAATAAAAAAATATAATATTAACCGAATTCCGTTTTAATTTAGCTAAATATACCGGCTTTATTTTATAAAATATAAAAAACTTATATATTATCCGTTTAGGTTAAATAATTAAACCGTAAAACGAAAAAATACGTATTAGGTTTTTTATTTTATAGCCCCTATTTATTAATAAAAACGTTACTTTTAAAAAACCGATCGAATAATATATTTTTATAATACTAAACGTTTTTAAAACGCTATATATATATAATGGGAAAAAAAACGTTAACGTAATTATTATTTAAAAAATTATTTCTATAACCGGAAAAAAGCTAATTTCCTATAAACCTATCCGATATTTAAATAAAAAAAAGCCGGTAATATAAAATTAAATCATATCGTTTAATATACTTATTAAAGCCGGCTTTAAACTTTTTAATTTTAAATTAACCTAATAGTTAAATCAGAAATCCCGAATTATTTAATATAATAAATATTAAAATTTTTATAATCCCCGTTTATATTTTTTAAAAAAAATATATTAATTATAGCCTAATATATAAAAATTATTATAATAAACCCTTAAAATACGTTAATTATAAGGGACCTTATTTTATAAATTTCGCAATATACCCTATTAAACCGAAACGTATAAATAATAAACTTAAATATCCTATTAAAAAATAGCTATTTTTTATTAAATAAATAAAGGAATAATTATATTAAATAACCTATAAATCCCCTAATAAAGGAACTATATATTAAACGAAAAAAAACGGCCCTATATTATAAAATAATATAAAAATACCGGCTATATAACCTAATACTAATTCTTTTAACTATAATTAAAAATAAAACGTAATAAAGATTTTAATAATAGAAATTATAAAAATAAATATAAAATAGCCGGAAAATAATAATAATAATAACCCCGTTTTATAAATATTATTTAACCCCTATTTTAAATAATAACTGAATATAAAAAATCCTACTATTACCTTATATATAAAAAAATAGCTAAAAAAAGAAAATTATATCTAATAATTTTTTAAATAAATACCGTTAAAATTAGGCCTTTTTATAATATAGTATTAATTTTAATTAATAAAATAAAAACAGATATAGTTTTAATTTAAAAACCTTAAACTAAATAATACTTTAACCGATACGTTATAAAAATATACCGGAAATATAAAATATTTTTATTTATTAAAAACTAATCCGAAAAGCTATAAATGTTTATATATATAAAAAAATAAAAATAACTATATTATATTTAATTAAAACCCTTTATATTATATAACTTATATATAATAAAAATTAATAATATAACCATTTATAACATTTATTAATATTTATATAAAAACAATACTATATTAACCCTATTAAAAAAATAATAATAATTAATATATATAATAATAATAGGGGATTTTAATACCGTATATTAGGCCTAATAATTTAGGTATACCTTATATAGTAATCCGGATAATAAAGTAGTAAATTAAATAAAAAATTACTAATTAAAAACTATAATTAAGAAATAATTAATATATAATTACGGTAATATTTTAAACCTTATTTTTATAAATATATTAAAAATAAAAGGAAATATAAAAGCCTTACTTTATATAAGATTTAATTATTAAACTATATTTATTACTATTTTAATAATACCCCCGTTAAAAATAAAGCCTAAACAGCTAAAAATTAATATAAAAAATATCCCTACCTTTATATAGTTAATCTATACCTATATTAAATTAATATTTAACTAAACTAATACCCTTAAAAAATAAAGGAATTAATAACTAAACTAATAAAAATACTAAATAAATACCTATATATAGCCGATATAAAAAAAAAACTAAAACTTTAACGCTATATAATAAAATAATTACTATAAAATAATACTATAAGAACTATATAATATAGCGAAATATAACAGGCCGCAATAGGTAAATAAAAAAATACGGAAAAAACTCCGATCGATTATTAAATAAATAAAAAAAAAAGCATTAAAATAAATAAATTAACTTTATATATTTTAATAAAAATATTTTTAAAATTATAAAATAATAAAAGCTTATAAATAATTTTAAAATATTCCTATTTAATAAACTAAACGGCCTAATTACTAATACGGTAAAAAAAATTAAAATTTTTAAAAATAAAATCCTCTTATTAAATATAATAAATAATAATATATTTAACCTATAATTCCCCCCGATTATTAACCGTATTAAATCGATTTTATAAAATAATATAATAACAATAAATAAAATAAAAACCACTTATATTTAAACCGCTAATATAACATTAAAAAAAACGGAATATCTATACTATTATTAAAATATATTTAGCCGGTACTAAAATTAAAAATTAAAATACTATATAAAAATAATATCTTTATAAAGTATTACCTATTTATTTTCTATATAATAAATATAATAATATTCCTTAAAATAAATAAAACGGATTTTATTAAATTAAAATTATAGTATTTTATTTCTTTATTTCCCTATTTAAATAAAAAGTTTAAAAAGTTTATAACTAAATAAATTATTACCTTAATAATCCGGGAAAAGATTTATAACCTTTAATAATTCGGTATAATACCTAAATAATTAATAATAAATTTAATAATATACGTAATATATAATATTAAATAAACCTTTTTAATAAAATAAAAAACCTTATTTCTTACTATACATATATTTAAAACGTTTAATGTAATATTTAAAAATAAACTTATCCTTTAATTATAAAAATAAAAATAACCCGCTAAACTAATAAAATAAATAAAATCCTTTATAATAAACCGTTCGGTATCGGTATAAATAAAGAATATTTTTTTACCTATAACGCCGTTAGTTAATAGCCTATCGTAAAACTCCCCGATATCTTTAATTTTTTTTATATTCTACCTAAAATTATTTTTAAATAAAAATAATAAATATACCCGGTTCGGCTATATAAATAATATCGCATTTTTTTAAATAAAACGGAATATATAAAAAACTACAGAACTATTAATAAGCGATATAAAAAATATAATAAAATAAAGAAAAAAAAAATACCGTCGCTTTTAATAAAATAAAAAATAAACTTATTTATTTTAATAAAACTAACGAATAAAAAAATAATTTTATAGTAATAAATAAATTCCGAATTATACCTATAGCCTATTATATAATCGTCCGTTAATTAGGCATCTTTTTTAATTCTAAATTCTCCTTTAAAAAATATATTAAAAATTAAAAAATAAAGGTTTTAAAAATAATATAATATATAAAAAACCTTAACTAAATATATATAAATAGCCTATTTATATTAACGGCTAAAATAATAACTATTTATATTTTATTAATAATTACTTTTATAACGGAAATATAATAACTAAACTTAATAAAATCTAATACTAAACGGGATAAAAAAATAATAAATATTTATATAAATAAATACCGAAATATCTTAAATAAAATAATAAAAATAGTAATATAAGTAATACTCCCGGTTTAAAAAATAATAATAAATATAGTCCTAAATAAAAAAGCCGGCTTTTTATTAACGGAAATCGTTTTAAAATAAATCCGGCGGTATATAATAATACGTTTCCGGACCTTTAACCCTTTATACCTACTTACTTAATAAATAAATAAACTATTAATTAAAAAAAAAAAGCCGTTAATATAACCTACTTTATAAAAACTTATAAAATTTTAATAAACGATAACATTAATACCCGTAAAACCTAAACCGAAACTATTTATATATAAATAAAAGCGGCAACTTTTACTAATTATAAATAATAAAAAACTAAAACGGAATATTTACTACTATTAATTAAATAAAATTCCGGTAAACTATATAGTTATTTATTCGAACGGGTCGAAAAACCGAAAAACCGGCTAAAAATAAATTACCTTTTTTTAGGTATACGTCGTCGGCTAAAGCTATAAAATAATACAATATATAGAAATATATAATATAAAAGCGAAAGCCGTATAAAAAACAGCAAAATAAGCCTTTATACGCCCCCTAAACCACTTTTATTTCTATTTTAATAATATAGCGGTATTATTTAATTTATTAAAATACCCGATAAAAGGTATATAAATAATAATAATGGGTTTTTAAAAAACAGTATTTTAATTAAATAACTAATCGGTATAATAATTACTAAAATATATAAATATCTTAAAAAATAAAAAGGTAAATTTAAAAACTAAAAAAGGGGCTAGATTTAGCCTTAATAAAAATATATTTAATAAACTACCTATTTTTACTTATTTTAAACGTATTAATAAATAAAAAAGGAAAAAAATCTAAAAAAAGTAGTAAAATATAAATAAACCTATAAAATATAAATACTAAAAATTTAATATAAAAAAACCCTTAAAAAATTTTTAACTACCGAAATTAACGCTATATAAACTATTAATAAAATAGTTTAACTATAATAATTTTACTAATTACTTTAAAAAAATTTAATACCTTAAATAAAATCGACTATATTAATATAATAATAAACGAAAGCCTAAATACCTAATAAAATATAAAAATATAAAAAAAAACTACTATAATTAAAGCTACCCGAAAGCATTTTAAAATACTTTTTAAGCCCTATAAAATTCCGAAACTTTAAAAACTTTATCCAATAAATAAAACCCTATATTAATTTATTAAAACTAAAATAAAGATATAAATAAAAATATAATCTATTTAAATATAATTATAAAAAGGTATAATTAAAAAAAACAGAAATTATCTATTAAATTTTAACCGTATATAGCCAATAATCCTATAAAATTAAAAAAAAAATAAAAACGGAAGATTTCCTATATTAAGCAAAATATTAACTCTATTCCGATATTTTAATTATCCTATATATTATAAATATATAAATATAAAAAATAGCTATTAATTATAATCAAATAAATAGCAGCAGATAGCTTTTTACATCCTTCGGACGTAAACAAATTTATTATCATTTTCAAATAGCACCACAAACCTCCAAGCCGTGATCATCAGACTCGCCTCGGCCGTTCTTGGAGGGTATATTATAATATGTGACCAGCGTGTTCTGTACGGCATTATGGGCGAGCGAGCACCCGCTGTCCTACACTGCCTACCTGGTGTCCTTCGCCTGCCTCGGGCCATCATCTATCTGGCCATGATGGATATGTGCATAGCGGTGTAATGGAAACCTTATCATAGTTAAACATTATTTAATTCTATGATTTCGCGTTCCAGCTTTTATCGACGCCGTCGCGAGACAGATTACTACGCCGTCGATAGCAGAAGATATATAGTCGTATATGCGGCTGTTCAGAGCTTCCTCCTCCTCCTCTCGACCTTGCCGGGTCTTCAATCCCGCCAGTTGCAAATCAACCAGCCTCTCGGCCTCCATATTCCTCTCGCCAAATTCCCTCATTAAGCCCAGCACGCTGGACACCTTTGGGATCTTCTGCCTCGGACGTTCTCTGCTCTCGAGCCGTTCCTTTCCCGTCTGCAAGTGACGTCGGCGTGAACCCAGGGGAACGACGAAGGTTCGAACTCGGACTCGGGCGGTGGTTGTGGTTGTAGTCGTGGTGCTGGTTGTGCTGGTAATGAAGGTGCCGCATCTGACTGCTGCGTTCGCCGCCAGCGCGAGAAGGCCGTCTGTAGGGTGTCGGGCATGTCGACCCCTGCGACTAGATAGGCGGCCACGGTGACGACATGAACGCCGCAATCAAAACTATTCTTCTGGGCGGGACAGGCACATGACTTGATCCCCCACCTCATCGTGTCCGCGCCAGCGTCTCCATCGTTGTCAGAAGAGAAAAAGGCCATCATCTGGTTCTTGGCCTCGGCAGCGGCCGTGTGCGCGGACTCCGGCAGCGAGTCGGCATGGACGAAGGCGTCTCGTCGTGAGGCCACGATAATGCGTAGCAGCGTGTTGATGGCGATGTCATCCAGCCATGCTGCCGGGCGGAAGCGACTAGGGGTAGACGCGTTGAACTGTGGGCAGAAGCCAACGTAGCTACGTATCCGTTGCAGCAATTCATTTTCTTTCTCGTCCCTTTCCTCGGTACGTAATCCTACGGTACTACCACTAAGATCCATTTTCGTGACACTGTCGTCGTCGTCGTAGTCGTCGTCGTAATCATCGTTATTATCATCGCCCGGCCCAGAGAGGTGGATGCTGTCGCAAGGATGCTCGGTAAAACATTTGCTATAGCATCAGTCGCAGTAGATTGGTCGTCTCGGTGCTCGTCAGGGTCGATGATGAGGATAGTATCGCCGTTTGCTTCGAGACGTCTTCTCTCTCTGCTTTTCATGGTTCCGAAAAATGGTGACTTCGCGTCCTCTGGCTTAGTGGGCAGTAACATCTCAGAGAACCCCGAGACGTCGCAATGAGGGCCGTTATTGTCACCTCCTCCTTCTTCTCCTCGGCCGATTTCAGGAATGCCATCCCCCCCCCTGTTCCTCTTCCCCTGCCTCTGTCCCTGCCTCTGTCCCTGCCTCCTCCCCTCCTTCTTCTCCCTCTTCTTCCCCTTCCTCTTCTTCCGCTCCCCCTTTCTCTTTCTGTTTCCCTTTGCTGTTGGCTATGGCTCTGGTGACGTCGTTGGCGGTATAGGCAGGAGTCTTGGAGAAGCCGGCCCAATTCTTATAGGAGTAGCGATCTTTACCGTAGTCGTCGGTGTCGCGAATCGGTCTGCGCCCCGTCCTGTCGTCTCTGACCTCGTCGAGAAAGGGGTTGAGCTGGTCGAAAGAGGGGTGTAGACGAGCGCCGTCGTAGAGCTCGTACCGGAAGCGATAACTACCGAGCGTGTCCGAGTCCAGGTTCGAACTGGAGAACCCGTTATACACCAGATGCTATCGATCCTTAGATCCCTTAGCATTTCGAGCAGCTTCTGGTAGTGGTGCCAAGACCGTTTGGTGGTCCTTCATTTCAACAATACATTTTAATCCGCGGTCGATTTCCGCACAGGCCAGTACCAATATAATAGTGTATCCCCGACTTCGCCAGAAGAGAAAGGGAGAGAGCCCCGAGCGTCTGACAACAATATCAACGACTGCCGCCATCTATGCTGTTGCTATGTAGCGGCTGTCCCGGCGAGTAGTGACGGGTCCCTACCACAACGCGCTGCAGCGCATCTTGCACCTTCGACGGTGTTGTTTCCGCAAACATTGTACCCCATACACGTGAAACGGATGTCCCCACCACCGCTATCGAGCCGCACGTTGTCTATCTGGACCTCGTGACGATATCTCGTCCTAGGGCATCTTCGCGAACCGTGGTTGGCGTCTCACAGTAGCGCTCGCACTGGGCTACTCCTGGGGGGTGGCAGCCGTAGAGTATCGATTATAGATTCGGGTTTTCTGGGTTCCTTCTCCACCCCATGTGAGTTGATTTATCTTCCACCGCTGGTACTGAGGTTTAACTGACTTGAGAATCATTGCCGGGTCCATTTTCGGATCGGCTCGACATAAACCCCTCGGACAGGGTCTCATGTTAGCCTCTTTGAACTTCTGCCTAGTTGCCCTGAGCATCTGCCTGCTGTAGTATTATTGGCTTCTTCTTCTTCTGGGAATTGGAGGAAAGCTCGTTTTGGGTTCCTGCCACTGCAACTTTACATATAATATGGGAAACCATGTTAGCGAGACAATAGCTAGATACGGTAAGATGAGTGTGGGATTTATAAAAAATAACTGTAGGTTTTCTAGATAGGCCGGGAGATGCTTACCTAGGGCCGGCCCAGGCGTCTTGAGGCGTCTTAAGGGCTACCCGATGGCGTTGGTATATTTTGTTTCTGTATAGAAAATGAGTATGAACGTCTCCTGCTGCTATTGCCGGTCTGCCTCGTTGTCCAAGCCGCTGAAATGTATTTTCCCCGTAGTTGACCACGGCCCGCTTGCAGATGTTGCCCAGGTCACCCATTTCAGTTGTGACGGTGTGCTGGACCTCGCTCAGTTCCCTCTCATAACGACAGGTCAACTCCCCGCAGCTATGCATGGTAAACCTGATGAATCCTCCTTTGCCGCATCATAACCTCGTGGGTCTGCTGTACAACAAATGTACGGAGAAGCGCTCTTAGCTGCCCCGTCACGGCCAAAGAGACCTCCTTTCGGCGTTGCCCGCCATGTCTAACTTCCGGACGCCAATGTCGCCGCCCGCGT
>JAJJKD010000353.1:0-10523 GCA_022376535.1 Xylariaceae sp. FL0662B | reverse complement strand
TTCCGTTATTTATAAAAATATAAAAGTATACCGGCAAAATTAATCGCTTAAAATAACTTTAGCTATATATATTAAAATATAATAATATATAAATGGCGTAAAAATATAGATTATATATTAAATTAAATAATTTGCTATTATAATAGCTTAAAAAATATAATACGAATTATATATAAAATATATATATAAAAAGCGGTATATATAATAAACTATATTTTATTATTAAATAGAAAACCCGATATATTAATAGTTAAATATTATAGAATATTAATAATTATATTACGTAATAATCGGCTTTTATATTTATAATAGTTTAAATTTACTAATTATACCTAATTTATTATAGTTTAAGCTATTTTAAGTGGTATATATTAATGGTAAAAGGTAATAGGAGGTACTATAAAAGAAGCTATAAAAGGTGCTATTTAAGGTATATATTGGATATAATATTTAGCTACCTTTAATTTTTTATTATTTTTATAAGTTAGGTTAATATAAAAAAGCCTATTTAATATATAAAAATACGTTATACGAAATAACGTATAAAAAAAAAAGGATTAGGGTAATTTTTATAAAATACCGGTAGAAAAATATATAGATTAACCGAGCCGTTTCCTAACGATATCGGATATTTTTCCGGATTATTATCGTAAATATATCTAATTTATTAAAGTCCTTTTTTTATTTTAATAGTTTATATCTTTCTTTAATTATAATAAATAAAAGGTAATATATAAACCTAATAAAAACCTACTTTAATTTTAATAGTTTAAAATAACTAATATTGGGAAAATTTTAATAAACTATAGTATTATTTAATAAGGTTAAATTTTATATAAAAGGGCTATTTTTTATTATATTTAAATAGCAAATTTAATATTTAGCTATATATATAAGTCGGTAACGTTTTAAGGTATATAAATATTAAAAAGGACTATTTATTATATTAAGGCTTATTATATTCGGTTATTATATTAATACTAAATAACGTTCGATTTATTACGTATTATTTAAACTATACATTTATAAGTTATTTTTAAAATTAAATGGCTTATTATATAATATAAGCGTTACGGCTATTATAAATAACGACCTATAGTCGCTATAATTTTATAAATACTATTTTTATTTTTTATTTATATTATGTTATTTTTTTTAATAATTTAACTAACAATATACAATTTATAAATCTTAAAAGGTAGTATAAAATTAAAAGGAAAAGGAATTAAATAATAATTAAATTAATAAAAATAATATATAATTATATTATAATAGATTATTTTATAATAATACGCTACGCTTTTTTTAGCTTAGCTATTTAGGTAAAATATAGCGGGTTATTATAAAATAATTTACTATAATAGATTACGCCTTTTCTAATTTAGCTATCTAGATAAAATTTATAGCGGTTATTATAAGATAATTTATTATAATAGCATTTATTTACGATCGCTATTTAAGGTCCTAACTATTGGTACGGAGTTAATATAATTCCGATAAATTAATAAAAAAAGTAATTTTATATATATAATTATATATATAATTTTAAATATATATATTTAATTAATTAATAAATAATTGTATTATATATATAATTATATATAAATTAATTACCTGGATTAATTTATATATATAGATTTATATATTTAATAAGTTAATTATTTAATAGCTTTATATAGTTTTAAAAAATTAATAAATAGTAAGTTTTAATAGTTTTATATTGATTTATAATATTTATATAAAAAAATAATACTATAAATATTATTTAATAATAAAGCCTTTATAGTTTAATAGTATAATTAAGACTTATAGGTTTTAAATAAAGGTTCGATTCCCTTTTTAAGCGTTATTAAATATAAATATTTAATAGATATTAGATATTTATATTTAATATTTTAATATAGCCTTTTTTTTTTTCTTTTTCGGCTTTTTTTTTTTTTTTTTAAATATAATATATATTACGTATTTATATTTAATTACTAAAATTACTCCCTATTAAATATATTAATTTAATATATACTAAAAAGGTTAAAGCTAAAAAATATAGGTAATTTTTAAAGTAGGATCGGCTATAATTTATTAATTAATAAATAATATATTATTATATTAAATATATAGGACTAATCCCTATATAATTTATATATAAAATAATTTTAATAGTATTAAATTTAAATACTCTATAGCTTATTTATTAATTTTATAGCAAATACCTTAAAATATATACTACCTTAAATAATTTAACTACTTATATACCCTTTAAATACCTAAATCTAGCTATTTATTAACTATTATTAACCATTAAACCTTAAAACGTTTAAAACCGAGGTTTTTTTAATCGCGTATATTTTTATTACCTTCTAAAATAGGAATATTATTATACTATAGCTATTAAATTTAAAAATCTAAAGGTACTTATAATTACTTTATTATTATTCTTATAACCTATAATAATTATTTTTTTATTACCCTATACCTTATAATATAAATCTAATAAGTATTTAAATTATAACGTTATTAATACTTTTTATTATTAGTTAACTATCCGAATTACCACTTATAACCGAACATTTATTTTATTCGACTCTTTTAATTTATTAAAGTTATTTAAAAATTAAGAATCCTATTAATTACTATAAAAAAACCTCGGCTAATACTACCAATTATACCTATTTATTAATAGTTATACTATTATTATTCCATACCATTTTTATTTAATAATACCTACTATATTTAAAATACGTAAATTATATTTTCTTTATTAAATATTATTAACCTTATTAAAATAAATAAACTAATTAATCTATAATACCTTTTATTATTTTAATATATTTAAAAATTAAATCTTTATTAACCTACCTTATATAATTACCCTATTATTATTTACCGAATAAAAAGCTATAATTTAAATTATATTCGGAAAACTAAAAATTAAAACGGTTTAAAATAAGGCGGAATTAAAATCTTTAAAACTATATTTATAAATTAATAATATTAATATATATTTTATTATAATAAACGATAGGTTGGCTATAAATTAGGGAATTTCGGCCGATATTATTTTAAAGTTTAACCGGATTATTATTTATTATAAAATATATAACGTTTAGGTTATAATAAAATAAATTAAAGGTAATCGTTTTATTCTTTATATTTTTTTAAAAAATAAAAAAGCTATTAAAAATATATAGGCTAATAATATATATAATAATATTATTATAAATCTTATAAAGGTTATAAAAGCTATCCGATTTAATATAAACTTTAAATATAAAATAATTTATTATTATATTATAAAATAGCTAACCGAAAACGCCGTATCGGTTTAATTATTTATAAATACCGTTTATAACGGGGCTTTTAACGATACGATATTTTAAAAATACATTATCCGATAAGCTATAATTATATTAAAAACTATCTTTTATAATAATTACGAATATTAGGAAGCTTAAAATAATTAGTAAATATATTATATTTTACGGAAAATATATTAGGTAGTTTAGATAAACGGAATTAAACCTTTATATATAATTATAGTAATTCTTTTTAACTAGTACTAAATCTGAGCGCCATTAAAGACATCTGAGACACCCCGATACCTAAATGGGAAATCATCGACTCCGAGAGTTGGGATATAAGGTAAGCCTAAGTGAAACGCAACGAGTAGGTCAATCTGTACGGCGAGGTTCCATAAGCGCCTACGCATCTCGCCGTAGTATGGTGTGATGTTCGGCAGTTTGCTGGGGTCGCGATGAAGGCCCATCTTCAACATCAGTCGGATCAACACCGAACATAGTAAATAACAGTTCATCTGTGATATACGGTTACTGATAAACTCGCTCTCGACGTATAAGAGGAAAGCTTGAAGGGTATGAAATCCTGGCTGGGAGTATTTCCCCCAAACTGCAGCAATTTATGTTAGTAATTACCGTCCGCTAGCTGTATCAAGAGCGGGCTCGAGTCATGAGGTATATCTCATACGCACCAAGCTCCCAAATAGGCTCAAACAACAGTTTGAATTTTTGAATAAGAGGAAATATGTCTGTTGGTAGCTGAAATATGACGTACTGAGAGCCCATCCACTAGCGCCCCGACACTGTTTGACTCTGTCCATAACCGGCATATCTGAATCGTTCTCTAGCTCATGGGGTGCCGCGAACGAGGAGAAGAAAACGCCGAGGGCTAACACCATATAGAGGAGTGCAATCCAATGCAGAGAAGCCGCATTTGGGTTCTTCCAGAAATTATTATATTCCTTCGTAAATGTGGGGATATGAATAATGTCTTCACACACACACATATATATCTAAGTAAGCGACAAGGTTATAACGGAGGCGAGGGGCTGTCACGAAGCAGATAGGGAAAGACGCTTACGTCGCGAAGGACTATTCGAATTGAAATAGCGATTCATGATACGATCGCAGACACTCCTCTCAGGGAGAAGCGCTAGCAGCTCGTCTTTGTTACGAGGAACGCCCTTCGAGAACATCATCAGCTCCTGCGGCCCCGTGTTCTCGTACGGATCATGAGTCTCGTCGCCGCCCTCAGCGGGATCCTCGAAGTAGTTCTTCAGATCCTCGATCTGACGCGTGTAAGAAGAGTAGCCTTAGCCTTCGAAATTCGCCGACGAAAGTGATTAATAACGCAAGGGGTCAAAGAGGAAAAAGAAAAAGAAAAAAAGGCAATACTCACATCCTCCAACACAGCCATAAAATGCGTACCCCCGACGTAATCCGTCGTACTCGTAGCCCTACTACTACTACTACCACCGCCCTGGACCACGTATCCCCCTGCGTCTGCGCTGGATACCGGCCCCGACCCCGGCCCCGGCGGCGTAGGCTCGGAGGCCGAGTCGATCATACCGCGCACGAGGCCCTCGAGCCGCCGGAGGCGCGCGGCCATGCTCCTGGCGGGCGGCCTGCGCTTCTTCTCGGGCCGCGGCGCGTAGACGCACGCGCCGGCCCGGTCCTTCTTGATGCACTGCCCGCAGGGCGCGCCGCGGTCGCACTTGAGTTTGGAGTTTCGGCACGGCGCGCAGGACAGCAGCACGCGGGTCCGCTTCGCTTGCGGGGCAGGAGTCGCCGCCGCTGTCCCGTCGCCGGCCGATGACGAGGAGGAGGCGGAGGCCATTGGTTGGTTGGTTGGTTAGTTGGTTGAGATGATGGTTCCGTCCCGTGCGGTGGTGCCGTTCGTTCGTCGATGTGCTAGGTAGTTATCTACCTGTATATGTAGGTTACCTACCGCTCTAGCCTCTAGCTAGCTGCCGATGGAGCGACTTAGGTGCTGTAGGTATAGGTATGAGCCGCTGTGCCTTACCTACCTACCTATACAGCCCGGATACCACAGCTAAAGCTAGAGTTATGGGATAGTGCGGAAAAGAATACACGATATATGACCTATACTCTACGTCGGTAACTTTTGCGATCCTCTTGCTTTTATTGGGGCACACAGTGGCGTTGCTAATAGGTGGACTGGACTTATCGGACTTAACTTCCAGCCGATTAGAGTCTTCACCTGAGATGTTTGGCCCGACGTGAGACGCCAGCATACGAGAACTATATAAAATCAACACAGAAACTGTTTAGACATATTCCTGATCCTATGCCTACCCTATTCAGATTGCCCAGGAGTATATATAAGAACAAAATGATACCGGGGGGCCAGGTAATAGCGTTAGCTGTAGGATATCTCGGTGGGCGGCAACAGTTCCGTTTCTTTTTTTGGTTTTCATTTGGGTATAACTTAAACGCTGAAGCAGGAATACAAGTGATTGCGGTGTCCTGTTACTGACTCAAATAACCCTCGGAGGTGACGAAGCTCCCAACATGAATTAATCCCGGCCATGCTCGCGCAATGTCACAAATCTTTATAGGGCATCCATCACCATTTTTGTCGTATTGCCTCCACATTAACAGCTACCAATTTCTCGTAGACAGCGTCACACATGTAAAGAATAGACCCAGCCCATTACTTAAATCGAAGTACAGGTCGAAGCGAATCCCCACTGGGGTAGGTGACATAGTACAGAACCAGCTGAACTAGCAGTTGGATTGTCGAGATGGTTATTTCTCCAAGTACTGAGACGGAAAACGGATTCACCATTCAATCCTGGTGCCGCGGTTCCTCAGATCGTGCATGCCGGGAATAAGCCCTCGTGTACCGCATTGAAGAGTGGCGATACGATCGCGAAGGTCGAACTCCACGGATCGAACCATAACGCGCCTTTCTTCCGGTATTGGTCTTCTCTCGCTTCTGTAATGCGTCGACGCTGGTACGCTCTCTCTTCGACTGCCCCAGCGAGCATTGCCGCCGGGGCCAAGAGGAACTTCGTCCCCGAAACTGGGAGACCCGGAAGACCTGACGCTAGGACTTGCTGTGGAGAATCTAGTCGCGTCTGTCGAGCTCGATGTCGGACGTATGGAG
Organism: Xylariaceae sp. FL0662B; assembly: GCA_022376535.1. NCBI lineage: Eukaryota > Fungi > Ascomycota > Sordariomycetes > Xylariales > Xylariaceae > Xylariaceae sp. FL0662B. The sequence goes on along the minus strand of JAJJKD010000353.1, from coordinate 4,100 downwards.
TCATCTAGTTCATTGTCCTCCTCTTCTATGGCTGTAATCCACATACCTATACGTGCGGTAAGCTCGCTATCCCACATGCCTTCCCTCCGTGAGCTAGTTCGTAACAGTTGAATAGCTCGACGCCGAATGAGCGGGTCGCGACATTTGGTCGCGACGACGAAGAGCGGCGGAACGATGCCTAGATCTGCACTAAAACTCGGTTTGATGTGTCTCGCGGTATACTGTCCTCCAAATATATCTTCATGAACGGGTTGGTGTCGGCAGTAGTCTGGGTTTGGACATCGCTTTGCAGCAGCCCTCCGCTCCTCATCTCCAACTACCTCCATAGCTAGATCTACAATATCCTCAAAATACGGCATAAATGCGTCAAATTGGAGTTCACTGTCGCTAAATGTCATATAGAATAGAATCCGGCCCATGATCTGGTTCATTTTGAGAACAGCAATACCGATTTTCTCTTGGCTGCTCTTTGCGGGAGCCATGCGCGACATCAGTATTGGCTCAAAAGCGCGGGCCCATGCCTCTAGTTTCTCTCCGAAACCCTTGCCGTACTGCTTCAATGAGTTCGGAAGAACACCCATGGGACTTACTGTTGTGGTGACTGTTGTGGTGAACTTGAAAAGCTTCTCCGTGAATCGCATCATTTGTTCACACAGTGTATCCCAAGCTAGTCTTGCCTCGATCAAGGATTGGAAGACTTCTGGTATTTGTACCTGGCTAGTCGACATAGGCGAACACCCATCGGAAGGGGGAGACGCAGGATAGTCGCCGTGTTGAGGTGTGAGGTGTATGACAAATGGCTGGGGGAAGTGAAAGGCCATATCATAGGACTTTGCTTGAATGGCTAGACGGGTAAACATCTGTAGGAGATCCTGCTCGACCGGTTCCTCTGCTTTAGGGAGAAAAGCGTTCCTGCGTTCGGCGCGCAAGGTCTCTAAGAGCCTGAGGCCACTCTGGATCTGCATGATGGCCTTCTTATGGTCACCAATAAAGGAGTCAAAGCAAGCCAACAACACTGTTGCCATGAGACTCATTCTCTGCGTTGCTTGATCTGGAGAGGTGGTAGATATCATGGACTTGAGCGCCAATGAATAGTGCTTAAAAGCAACTTCCCAATGCCGAGCGGCATGGTCTGTTGTATCGACGATGTCACTCGGTGAGCCTGGCGGTGATTCAGACATTTTTTCTAATGTCTTATAGAGCGCTCCCAGAGCGACTACAGAATGCCGGATGGCTTCCTCCGCATGACATTCCTGCAAAACGCTTCGAGTCCAAAACGACGAGTCGAAGAACCCCGACAACTCGCTAGCAGTGTGTTCCCTAAATAACAGGAAATACTGAGCCTCCTGCGGATCAAAGGAGAGGATTGAAGGCCGATGGAGGGTCAATGAGCTCTCAATTGGTGTTTGCGGGGGAGTAATTCCCTTGGGAGTTCGCGAGGGCGCCCCCATCTGTGGCCGAGGCTGGGGCGGTGATCTTGGAGCAACATTTCTACCCGGCTTGGGTGCAATTCTTACTTCTTCAAAGATCCTGGGCCGCGGAGGAGGAGGATAGCCAGTGCAGGTCTTCTTGGACCGTACACATTGGGTACATGCTGGACGTTGCTCATCGCATTTGATGCGTCGCTGTCTGAGATTGTGAATCGATCAGCAATTACTTATTAACTTGATAACATATACAATAACAAATAGTTTGACAGTAACAATAAAACAACGTTCGGTTCCAATGCAATGAACGAACTTACTTGCAATTGTTACAACCCGTTTTAACTTTCGGTCTGCTAGTGCGTACCCTCTTGGGCCGCTGTGGTCCATCGCCGGATGATGCCGCTGACACTCTTACCCCTGGAATTCTAGTACTCGTGTCTCCTACCATATTCATGACAGTGTCAAGAACTCAGACGCGAAGGCAAAGCGCGATTGTCTTCATGACAAATGACAAAGCACGAGACAGGGATGGCGATTCCAAGAGTCGAGGACTCGATTGTGATAGCTCAACAGATTAAACCGATACCACGTACTGCTCAAGATTCAATATCGGCTTTGCACTCGGATTCGCGTCGGCGATAAGTCGAGGTGGCGACGAGTTATTAGGAAAGGCTGAGCTCTCAACTGACAAGTTGCGCGTGCGGAAAGGAATGAACGTCTCGACATTAATTAACAATAAACTGTCTTTTTTTTTTGTTCGACTGAGGGGCAATCGAGCAAGCAATAAAATTAGCGTGTGACCAGCGGCAACAAAGGGGAGAGGGTAAAGAATGGAAGGTGAAGGGGTTGCTGAGATCGGTGGTCTAGCTATACGTACTGGGGATGGGCGTGGTGTAAGTAAGGTATGTCGCGGACGGGGATTATCTTGTGATGATGATAAAAGTTGGGGGCTTAAAAGATTGCGACGCAGTAGCTGTACATATGTATATACACACATACCCTAGTCGTACCTACATACCTAATGTACATATAGTTAAGTATGTACGAGTATGTGAGAGGTATACGTATACCAACCCTGGGCTTGACGTCTACGGGTCTCAAGCATCGAAGTCGTACTGCTAGTTGGGATGGATCAGACCCTTCCATATGAATCAAAGGATCATTGCATCGGTGGATAACAGGCTAGGGTAGGTCAAGGAACGTATTCTCAGGGTACATATAGCTAGTACATATAGCTACCTAGGTAGGTACATGTAATGTACCTCTTCTAAAGGCCTCCTCATGCATGTGTTATACCCAATGGAAGTTACAGCCGGTGGCTAGGTATATATGTAAGGTAGGTAGCGTTCGGTAGGGCACACGCTGGAACCTTACTTACAGCACATCCATCTATCTCCCTGCAAGCGCCATGCGGGTGAAAAGATTCAGGTTAGGTCCGCCGCCCATCGCTTACCGCCCACCGCCTCCAGATCGAGGCGCCTTCGCATCATCATCATCATTATCATCATCGGGTTTACATCCCCGGGCGAGTGACTCTACTGGGAAAGTAACACGACTGCTTTCTAATACGTATGTAGTTTAGGCGTTCTTCAATCGGCATAGACACACTGCCGATTTGTCGATATTGATGAACATCGTGTGTCAGTTAATATACGAAACAAAAGTATGTATGTCTTAACTTACCGGTAAACATATATAGCTATAAGTATAAGGGATCTTCTTTTCAATTCTGTCTATCAGAGGACTGCGTTATGTTCAGTTGAATACCGAAACATACCTACGTCTTTGTTATCCTGGTATGTCTTGGCTTGGAGGTGGTTGGCTGAAATAGGTCTTAACCTACATAAGAGGTAACGTCTAGACTCTAGACTTGGATCAATTTGACAATGCCGCCGTCTCAACCCTCCTCCAAGGAAATGGCGGGGTGCGGTGAGTAAACCCTACATGCTCAGCCATACTTAGCCATACTTAGCCATACTTAGCCATACTTAGCCATACTTAGCCACACAGCGTCATTAAGTCCTACATGTACCCTACTTATATTGCCGCGAACCGCGGCTTGTGCTATATGTTTTGTTGATACCGTTAAATGCTAGGAGGCATATTGTTATGCCATGGTGTATGACTATTAGAGATCCGACGTTAATCGTGCCACGATCGATGTGGTACTATTCCATAGTACGTATGTACATACTCTTAGTGATGAGACCCATGTCTTCTAGAAAGGAAGCTACTGTAGAAAGCTGGTGAAATTACCACATTAGACTCAGGAGCTCTGCGTTGTCCAATCATTATCTCGAATAGCACTTGGAGTTTTCGGAAAGGAACCGAATAGGTTATGTACATGTAGCTCTAGTTTGTATGTATATTAGGTACATCTCGACTATTCGAATTGTGTACTCGATAGTCCTGAGCTTTAGCAACTAAATCACTTCCTAACCCAGCTATACGCATTATATCACCAATGCCGTCCGTTTACTGTCGACTCTAAACTCGCCGTACTGCATAATGCAGAAACTACTGAAAAGTTACCTTCGAGTTTAGGTGCCAACTTTAGCCGAGTCTTGGTCGACGTAGCCATGTGATAGTCGCATCGATGACTTGCACTTGCTGACTTGGTAGGCTGAGCACGAAACAACCCATCCCACCCCAACCCAACCCCAGGTTTCCTTA
>JAJJKD010000352.1:0-10526 GCA_022376535.1 Xylariaceae sp. FL0662B | reverse complement strand
TTTTAGCCTTTTTATAATAGTTTTAAAAGTTAATAATTAACGGTAATAGTTTATATATATATTTTAAAACGATTTTTTTTTATAATAAATAAAACCGAATAAATTAAATAGGCTTTATATTTAATTTAAAAAATTAAGATTTTTATAACTACTTTATTAGCTTTAGTTATAAATATAGAAAAAGTACCTAAATAGGACTATTTAATATACCTAATAGTAAATTAATTAATAATAAATAAAAAAATAGGGGATAATATATTTTTATAGTAATTATTATTATAAAATTAATTAATATTAAACGAAATAAGTAAATATTTATTTAAAATTATAATCCTATTAAAGGTATTATTAAAATATACTATTAAAGGAATATATTATAGGATAAATAGCGTTTTTTTATTAAATATTTACGTAATAAACGATATATATTTAAAGTAAAAATCTGGTATAATGTCGATATTTTATTTAATAGGAAAAATAAATATTTATTGTTTTTTTTAAGGAAAATATAAAAATAAATAAGCCTAGGGGACTTAAAATACTAAAAGTAAAACAACCTAAAATTTCAGAACTGCATTAAATTTAAGCTATAATTAGTTAATAAAGAAATAGAATAAGATTATAGGAAGTTATTATAAGGTATATCGAAGCCACAGAAATAGTTTGAATGGGAGTATTAAAATGTCTAATAGCTAGTATATAAATATATAGGTAGCTGGATAACCTATACCTATAACTATATAGGGGATACCTATCCCCTATCTACCTATAATACTTTATCTATCTAACAATCATCAATATAACTAATATATATACTTATAACCTGCGTATCTATTTTAACAGTGAGTAATCGAGTCAAGGACTTCGCCGTGATACGTCATGCTCAGGCCCTGACCAATTTCATCAGATTAAGATTCATGCCATCATGCCTTCGCTTGTTACAGTGCAACCAACAAATGATAGGATCAACAAGCCTGTCATCGGTGTAAGCATTTAGCAGCTGTACTAGATTGTTTGGAAAAAGAGTGACGCAAGTGAGACGGTACTAACCATCACTAATGTAGATTTTCCTAGTGCAGAGCCATAAGGCATATAGACGTATGAAAACGCACAGCAATGATGTAGTAATACATAAGCCAGTAATGGCTATGGAGAACTTGCTGCCATTTGGGGGTTCGTCAAAGTTAGGGACGACATTCGCAGGGGGTGCGGCAGCAGGTCCATTCAGAAGCGCTTCTTGTTCAGCCGGCGAGTGAAAACTGAGGTCAGGCAAGGACATTGTTGAAGGGGTACTAATAGGCAGGGTTATGATTTTAGTTCTTAGTTTCTTAGTTAGTTTAGTTAGTTTTTTAGTTAGTTAGTTTTAATTAGCACTTTTTAAAAACTATAGTTAGTTTAGTTAATTAGCTTTTTAATTAAAGTAACTAAATTAACTAAGGCTATATTTATTATATTAGCTATATTAGCTATATTAGTTATATTAACTATACCTAGCTATATTTAGTTATATTTAGCTATATTAATTATATTAATTATATTAACTATATTAGCTATATTTATTATAATTAAGCTATATATTTTCGGAAAAACTAATAACCGTTTAGTTTTTAGTTTTAATTAGTTTTTACTATAATTAGTTTAGTTAGTTTTAGTTTATAGGAAAAAAATTTTTAATTTAATTAGTATTAGTTTATACTCCCTTTAGTTAGTTTTAATTAGCCCTCTAACTAAACTAACTAATTTCACAACCCTGCTAATAGGCCCGTATAATATTGGTATGTGAGGTAGAAAGGTGACGGTAAATATAAGCTAAAAAGTGAGTCTTACTGACGAAAAGATGCCCAGGCAGCCAGGGAAACTCAGGTTTTTCGTTTGACTTTTGAAAGATTATGTCTACAACGAAGCAGACCTGGCCAGTCAATCTGGGCAGAACCAACTTGCATGTCCATGCACCTTGTGTTGCAAGAATTCACGCGTGCCATTCCAACATGTCAGGCGAGCTGCTCAACATTGCGCCGTTTCATTACATCTAAACACACCCTGCATGAGCCATTCGGAGTATTGAATGGGCACCCATTCGCGTTCCCTTTATGGGTTAGAGTCTGGCGTGACAGTGTCATCCCCGTATCATGTACTTCCTCTCCCATAATCATCTCGGCAAATACAGAATGCTGGATGAGGAAGGAGAATTCGAATTCCGTCGCTCTATTGCTACTCGTGTAAGCCTATCCTGTGGGTGGTTGTATTAAGGTTCAAGCCCCCTCCCGCACGGTTTGATATGATGGCCACCTACATATTATGTTAAAGCAACTACCATTTCCAATAATAGATATCTGGTAATACGTACACTCATGTCCATTAGAAGTTATTGAATCTATCGACCTGTCATGGGTCCATTTGCAACGATCTCTGAGCAATGATTACATAAGCCATTTGGCGTGACCCCCTATTATCCAACAGCGGGTAGGGGTTGACCGGCACATCCTTTGTCTGACATGTAGTTATCAAGTAGCTGTAGGAGTAAACGCTTAAAAATAATTAGCGGATATCATTAGGCGAAGTATTGGAATATCTGATGGCTGGTGTGCAATATACAGGTGGCTTGAGGACGCCCCACACCTATAACGGGACACTGTGAACTAGATACGCGATGCCTACGGCTGCGTATAGAAAGAATGGCTCAAGGGCCTGTATTCCTCTAGGCGAAGCTATCTGCTAAGTGCGTAACTAGTGTATGTATGAGGAAAAGAGAGGAAGAAGAGATGCCAGGGGCAAGGTGCCCCTCTAGGTGACCTAGGTATGTGGGGCTAGGTCACCTGACAACACCAGTGGCTACCTATGGGGGTCTATAGAAATGTTTAAGTCCTTATTGCAAAAAGGTGCAAGCCTAACATTAATAATCTAATAATATAATATAATACGATTATTATACCTATACTATAAATCCGACCTTATAACGGGGTTAGTTATAATATTTATTTTATTATTTTTTCTGATTTTTTTTTATTTCCTAAGAAATAGTATATAAGCCTGGTAATATAAACCCTCTGGCAATAGTCTAGCAATAGTCTGGTAATGATTTTTTCCCCTGTAATAATTATTAGGTCGCGATTTCTTATTTGAATATTATTAAACCTTCATTACTAGGTATGAATAATTAACATAGGAAAGCGCTGTCTCCGGCAGGTAAGGATTCTTAGGTAAATGCACCCTATTACTACCATTACCTGACGATTTCTACAGACTCCCTCCCCCCCTATAGGTATATAGGAGGATATCCCCTCCTACCTGTGATACCTCTCTTACTACTACTATCATCAATATAACTGATGTACACACTCATAACCTGCGTATCTAGTCCAACACCCCATACGACAGGTTGTTGATGCGTGAAAGGCCGTAGTTACGGATTTTCGGATCAACTCAAGCAGCTCTTCGTCAGTTTGTACAGTAGGTCCCGGGAAATATTCGACGGGGTCGGCCAGAATAGCTCTGATGGTATCAGACGCAAAGACCTCCCGGGCTCTCTTGTATCCGGCAATAGCCACCTCGGCGTCAATGGGATCGGTGAGCCAGTTAGGGTCGATAATGGGTAGGTCAGCGACTTCTGCCGACTTTATTGTTACGCTTCCACGAGACCTTGGTGCCGCTGGCGATATAATAATGCTCGCATAGTCGTATTTATCTGTGGGATAACCATCGGCAGCAGCACGGAATAGGGGGGAAGAACTATGGCCGAAATAGGCGTCCACCGCGTAGTACTCAACGTCGGGCCACGAGACTGGTAGTTTTGATACAACATCGTTGGCATCCTTTGAAATCAAGCCTCTCGGTACTTTTTCCCAGGTTACAAAGTCACACGCCTGGTTCGTAAACGGACCCTGTGCGTTTCTGAAATAGTCGTTCAGAGCAGGAACCAATTTGTCAGGATCAGAGAGGAGCGTTGGTATCGTTTCAATTCTCACTCGGTAAGAAGGGCCAAACATCACGTGGTCCGTCATATTCTGTCCGACCCCTGGCCTATCGGCAACGACTGGAATTCCTAGACCACTCAGGGTTGCTGCGGGGCCTATACCGGAAATCATGAGTAGCTCTGGTGATTGGAAGGCCCCGGCCGATAGGATAACCTCTTTCCTAGCTCTCACGAACAATCTGGAGTCAACATCGACTCCTGTGGCCCTCTTATCTTTGTCGAACACGATTCTCCTTGCAAACGTCTCCCGGAAAACCTTCACATTAGGTCGGGCTTGGCATGTATCAAGAAACGCGGTCTGAGAGGAAGAGCGAGTTGCGGTAGTAGGATCGATAGTTACAGTAATAAACTGGGAACCGACTAGCTTGCCACTGTTGAAATCCTCTGCATCAGGAATCCCGATCTCATTAAATGCTGATCCAAGGTAGGTTGAAAAGGGCCTACCATTGTTCGGGTATGACACGTGTAGAGGGCCTCCGCTGGGCGCAAAAGCATCCGGCAGGTACTTAATATTGGCATCCGAAGCTAGCTTTGGGTCTGGAGGGGTGAACTTGCAACTTTTCTGAAAGTAAGGCAACATGTTCTTGAAGTTGTATGATTGATCCCCGACCATGTCAGCCCACTGCTGAAGGGAGCCTTCATCTGGGCGTTGGTACATCACTAGTCACAGCATATAGCATCAGCAACGACTACACATATTCAAAACTTAACGTGTTGTTGTCTAAGAGTCAACATTTTCGGATTCACTCACTTAGGTTCCTCCCAGAGCTGCAACAACCATTAATTCGCCACATAGTCACCGTAAGGGTAAGATTGCCTACCTGCCGCCCAGGCATTTTCCCCGCGCATAATGCAGTTCCCTATTGTCTGCACCCATTTGTGGTGCTGTCACGAAACTCCAGTCTACACCTGGATTTGTGTCTTTGGGAGAAGACCCAGTGAACGAAACACCACAAACTGGAATAGATGACACAAGTGGATTCTTGATTTGGTAGTAATATCCCGCTTCGATGACAGCAACAGACGTGCCGGGGTCCTCAGACAGCCGGGCTACCAAAGTAAGCCCTGCTGTTCCACCACCGACGATGACATAGTCGTATGTGGCTTCCTGAGCGACTCTTTGAAGCCCTCCGTGTTATTCCCACTCCCGTCATCTTCCATCATCCTACATATTATATCGACGTCTTTCCCTCAAGGATTTAATAGGACCCCATGGGGAACCTTGTCATCGGTAGCAAGAGCGACATTTTCTAACTTATCATTACTTAATAATTATGCTCATTTTCAGCATTGTTTATGTCTAGTACAATCCCTGTTGAAAGACCACCAAGTAGCCCCATGTCTGCGCCATAGATGAGGGCGTACTCAAGTAGCCTCATCGCCAGAGGAATGATAAGACCAATATGTCGATGCAGCTCGGTTTTGGAATTCCCTAGGTTAAGAGACCAGGAATACAAGCAGTCAGGTTAAAAGTTTTTCATAGAATATAATAGTATTCACCACTTATCACACTAATGATATCATCCTGCCCAACACTACATAAAGAATATTCACGAAGTTGGATATCTAGACGACGTGAACACGGCCTAGAGCTGAGGTTTTAGATGTAGATAGTAAGACTGCTGTCAGGACTCAGGGGCTTGGTGATTATTAAACAGGAAGTTCCAAACGTCGTTTGTTCCTCATGGTAGCTCCTAATCATTCTTGGTTTGAGGATCAAGGACTGGTACAGTACAAGGACTCTCGTGGCATTGTGTATATATGTCAGGCCTCCCTCATGTGTAGATATTAGCTAAACCTAATCAAGCCCCATTAACTCTCTATTTCAACATGGCTAAAGAAGGCAACTGGATGCTCACGTGGGAAAAGTGGCTTAAAGCCCCTACCTGCTAATGCCAGCGCTTGTAAGTACCTAGGTGACTTGGGCTTACGAAGTAGCAAGACCAAACCGCGGCGAGTATTACAATGAGGGCTATGCTTCCTATATATGTCTGGAACGTGTGCTGGAACGTAAAAGCCGTTATTTGGCACGCTGCAGGGGATTGGGCAATATGAAAGCCGGAAGCCGAACGAATTCAAACGGCGAGGGACATTACGATGGAATCACCAATGACGCACGATATAGCCCCTCGTGGTGTCAAGCTAATCATCAATACGGAAACGCCAACCTGTCGGCTTGGAGTTGGCGGCTGAATATGCTGTTGTCAGCTTGATTCGTTGCATATAAATATAGGAAATTTTTATGATACCTATCAGATATCTAACATCTCCGGACGGGTGAAGCTACATATACTCATCACTCAAGAGTATCGCGGCTAGATCCACATTAATCCATGTTCTGTCGGGAGCGAAGGGCCGTTATTGCTTTAGGGAGGTCTAGCTAGATAGATATACGATGTTGTAATATCATCCATCTTGTCCCGAATGGTTCACGGTTGACGAACGATATCCACCACTCAGAGCCGTATAGAAGCAACGCACAATTCAAACATCTTTGAATATTGCATAGGTCGACGTGGCCAAAACTCGTATAGTCGAACGGCAAGTTCTTCAGCTGCCCTCCGTTTTGTGTAGGTTCTTAGACCCAAGAATCACGAGATAAGACCCAATAATGAACCGCGGCCCGCCTCTGCTTGTTCTTAAATAGAGCCTAGCATGGTAGCTGTATTACATTATATAAATAGTAGGAGAACTCCTATCAGACGGCGGGCTCATCAAGCTAGATACCAGGAATTGAAAAGACCCTTTTTTCGTGGTCGAGGAACGAAGTAGGTATCTTATCAATAGCGCAGAGCTCCGAAGCTGAGACGCTTATCGCCAATAGCACAACCCTATCGGCAGTCGTGTCATTGGATGATATAAGTACAAAGAGAGTGACGAATGGTCAAGTGGGGAAATACTACGCAGGTAGAGCTACCATTAGACGATATAATGTAATTCTAGACCCCGACAGTCAGTCTGATCCCTATCGATTGGTTTGACGTGACGAATGTCTTAACCTTAGATTCGGATAACAACTAGTTGACGAACATCACATCTAAGACCTGAATAGCGTGAAGCGATACACTGTGATTATCAGTACCCCATCTCGGTGGCTCAAAGTGGAGTGTTCTTGCTGCCAACATGGTAGAGGTCGAAGAGATTACGATCGCGCAAGCTCAGGATGGGTTCAGGCGCGGCGACTTCAGCGCAAGGGACCTGACAGCCGCATTCCTCGACCGCATCACTTGGTTGGACAAAGCCGGACCGCGGATCAACTCCACGATGGCCATGTCCACCACCGCACTAGCAGACGGGGCCGCACTGGACGCGTATTTCCAGGAGACCGGAAACTTCAAAGGAAAGCTGCACGGCGTCCCCGTGCTCGTCAAGGACCAGGTAGATAATCCACATGCATCTCCACACCCATCACGGGCAGCGCTAAATGAACCAGGCCGACACAAAGGGGATAGAGACGAACTACGGCTCGGCGGCGACGCGAGGCAATATCCCAGCCGAAGACGCCTTCGTGGTGGCTAAGCTGAAGGATGCCGGGGCGGTGATCCTCGGAAAGACGACCATGGCGGAGTGGGCGGCCGTCTGGTTCAGCGCGAGCAGCGCGACCGACTACGAGTTCACCAGGAACCCTTACAACCTGGGTTACGACGTCGGGGCGTCGTCCGGCGGCTCGGCTGCTGCCGTGGCGGCCAATTTCGCAATCCTCGCGGTGGCGGAAGACACGGGCGGTTCTATTCGGGTACCGTCGTCTTTCTGCAACCTTGTTGGGATCCGTGTGACGCCCGGCCTGATATCACGGACGGGTTTCTGCCCGCTCATCAAGGTCCAAGACACCCCTGGCCCGATGGCGAGAACGGTCACGGATTGCGCGCTGATGCTCGACTGCATGGTCGGTTTTGACCCAAAGGACGAGTTCACGGGCCTTGTCGCGACGGCGGCGGCGCTCGGCGTCCCTAGAGGAGGTAGCTACGCAGCGGAGCTTGAAAAGGGGCCGGCGAAACTTAAGAAAGCTAGGATTGGTGTTGTGAGGCAGCGTCTCGGGCCAGATTCGGATTCTTACTGCAGGGCGGTGAATACGGCGGTATCTGCGGCCATGGACAAGTTGCAGGATGCCGGCACGATGTTCGTGGATGTCCACATCGAGAATCTCGATCATTACCTGAAATACACGCAGACGTATCTCCTGCGTTCGCGCAGCGATATCAATGCCTTCCTAGCAACAAAACCGCATCTACCCCAGGATCTTGCGGACATTGTGCCGAAGGTACCTCACAAGCCCTACTTAGATCTTATCTCGGAGATAGCGCATGGCCCTTTAGATCCAAAGAGCGACCCCACGTATGTGGACCGGCTACTGCAACGAGATGAGCTGAAGCGCAGGGTTGACTGTCTCTTCGCGTCCATGGGCCTCGACGCCCTCACGTTACCCGATGTACAGATCCCGCCACCGCGATTTGAAGATGCAACGAATGGCCGCTTCGAGAACCGCGACTTTCCGGTAAACACGTTCCTTGCAAGTCAGACTCGGCTGCCGGCCGTCACCGTGCCGGCAGGGTTTACTGAAAATGGCCTCCCCGTCGGACTGCAATTTATCGGGTTGGAGTTTCAGGAACAGCACTTGCTTGAACTCGCTCGGGGCGTGGAGTTGATCGTTGGAGCAAGGCGGGCGCCGTTATTATAAGAGACACGGAATGCTATGAAGAGACTATAGATGGTCAGCTGTCTCATGAAGAGCTTACTTAGATGTAAGCATTAATTAGATAAAACTTGAAGCTACGTGCTGGAAAGCGTGGCTATGAAGGCCTGTGTATTGTAGGCTGGCAAGACGAAACCACGTACCTACCTACCTACCTACCTACCTACCTACCTACCTACCTACCTACCTACCTACCTACCTACCTACCTACCTACCTACCTACCTACCTACCTACCTACCTACCTACCTACCTACCTACCTACCTACCTACCTACCTACCTACCTACCTACCTACCTACCTACCTACCTACCTACCTACCTACCTACCTACAATTATTAGGGATATGCAACCGTGATGGTGAACAGAAGCAGGCCGGCGGGCATCGTTCACGGACTGATGGACGCTACCTGGCAGCCTGGCAGCTGCCTGGCTACCTAAAGTGAGAATGCCAAGCGACCCAACAACTCGGGTAATTAGTAAGTAGTCTACGAAAGTCATTACATGTAGTACATATGTACGAGTACGATTAGTAAGAGTCTTAGCTTCGAAAGACGTGTCTGAAATGAAGCGAGCAGGGGAAACGCGTGATACGTGTCGGGGCTTCATGTCGGGGCTTCAGGGCCTCTGCTTGCCTGCTAATTTCGAAAAATTTGTTCTTTTTATGATTATCACTTCTCATAATAACTACTCAGCGTCGTACGAAACGGTCTTGCACGCTGAACGTTGAGAAAGCCCTTGTGGCGTATACGTGGATATATAGATAAATCAGTACCCATCAAGGTCCTATTTACCCGTTGCCCGAATGCCTCCCAAACGTGCCGCATCGGCCGCCGGCTCTAGCAGCAGCAGCAGCAGCAAGAAGGCCAAGACCGCGAGCGAGGAGCCCCCCAGGAGCAAGCGATGGTCTGCCGTGTCTGGCTCTGCCAATGCCGATGTCGACTATAAGACCACCTGGGAGAATCCGGACAAGTGGTACTCGTTTATAACGATATGCCCACCCCTCGAAGATGAGGACGACGAAGACGAAGATGACGAGGACCGTGAAGAGGATGATAGCGATAGGGGGGGATGGGGACGATGGGTGCGGTCGCAAGAACTGCGTATGCAATAAACCCACCGACGAGAACCCGGATCATCCCTGGGTCGTCAGCCAGGCCGGCTACCGGAAATTCTACACGCAGCACATCCATCAGACGCTGCGCGATCCCGATAACTTCGACATGTACACGTTCAACGACCATGCCGGCTATGGCGCGCTCGAGGTGACACAGAACCTGTTCCTCGACTTCAATGAAGCGGCCGAACGCGGTTGGAGGGAGCAATGGGCCGTGTGCGAAGGCATGGCCCTTTGGCTGACGAACCCGGCTAGCGGTATCATGATGATGTAAGGATTGACCGGCCATGCTTGTTCTACCCGTCGTGTCCGGTATTACCTGCTGACGCCTCCAGGATTGACGATGGCGAATGCGTCCAAGCCACCGTGCGCCCCGTCGGCCGCATGTTCCTTTACATGCTTGCCCAGCTAGACAACCAGGATCTCATGGGTGATGCTACCGACGTCAGAAACCTTGGCACCGTCATGGCCATGTACCTGACACTAGCGCCCTCCTGGCGCGACAGCGGGTGCCTCGAGGACGACGGCAGGAAGGGTAAGAAGCGGTTCCAGGCCGACTACTTCGACGACGCCATCCTCTCGTACGCGAACCACCGGGGCGTCACCCTGCGGGGTCCCCACGACATCGACGAGATTGCCGCCTCGCTGAACGGCGAGGTAGAGCTGCCGAAGAAGGGGGCCGCCGACCCGTGGGGCTGGAAGGCTGTCAGGTGACCTAGCCCCACATACCTAGGTCACCTAGAGG
>JAJJKD010000351.1:0-10732 GCA_022376535.1 Xylariaceae sp. FL0662B | reverse complement strand
TAAGTTCACGACAACGGAACAGTCACTTATTGGTCACAAATGGCATCAACTATCTACAATCAGTGGCTTCATTCGACGTGACCAGATATTTGCCTACCGGCTTGGATGCGATCAGGTGGCTTGGCCTACAATCCTCTTGCTCGTTCTGCTACTCTTTCTGGTACTCCCCCTGCGGTTCTGTTGTAGGCATGACTAATTGTGTGTTGTAGGGTTTAACATAAAAGTACGGCGAATTATGCGACAGTGTTGGTTTTCCCATCTTGTTAGGCAGGGCGGACAGCTTGCTCCGGAAATCACCAAACCTCGTGCAAATTACGCCATTCCTGAGTCCGCCTGAGTGAGGTACTGTTGACCACGTACCACTTTCAGATACCCTGGTATGGCCAGGTTCTGTTTTATGCAGATAAGGAAGACGATGGAATCTTCCGCTACATTATTGCCTGTTGAGGAAAATCCACGAGATTCGCAGATATGGTGGTCGCGGATGGATTGAGGATCCGAAGCATGAAGACTTGCAAGTCAAATCTCACAGTACGCCAACCCAATTCCCCTTTTAGGTACCCAAGCCGGCTGTGGACTCGATAACTGGTCTTGCTGGCAGCCTCGGTGAACCTGGATAAGACGAAGTGCGTCGCCCTTGCGTATCATGCCCTGACCGCTTCGCCTTTACATATACTAGGAGATGCCTTGTAGGCATGGAGAATGCGACACTACGGGTGACGAGCCCATATGGCGGTTATTCGACTTGTGGCGGCCTCCGTTGAAAGTATCGTCGGGGAGCCCGGAAGGAGGAGATGGGCGCGTTCTCCGATCTGCGGTTAGGGGTAGAACTGGGACATGACTGTTGTAGGTTGGACAGAATTAGGGGCGTAGCAGACGGCCCCTTTTTCCTATTTTAGGCAAAGAAGTAGCATTGGCAGCTATGGACGAATCAGGTCTGCTACGAACCACTTCGCTAATGTTAACGTGGCATCGACTGGAGCCTGTGTGAAAGTCGGCGGGGGAAAGTCTCGCCGTCGGCATTACCGCGGGGCCGTTGTTGGCTTCTACGTGATACGGCTAAGGCGTCATATGTGTAGAAGCAGAAGTAGAAATAGGGTATTGACTGGCGACCACGCGGCCTGGTCCCGGATGGGTGTAGAGGCGCGGGTCGTAAAGGGGATCCGCGGCAACCCCTTTTCGCGATCCTAGGAAACTATACGAATACCGGTCGAACGGTGGATGGAATGTACGCGTCATATTCCGCCTGATTGTACTTGGAGGCCTCTAGAGGTGACGATGGCAAGTCCGAGCCTATCTCCTTCTCGAGCAGCAGTTATACGACGGCCTCGTGCTCCTGCGTGGTTCTGATCTGCCGATCCGATGTTGAGAGATAGGGGCGGCGCCAGTAGTTATAGGGGTTAATCATATCAGCGCAGGAAATTAAGCCTAGAAGATAAAACAGCTTGATAAGGTTCGATTATTTAGGTGACTCGGCAGCGGGCAACAAACCGTTTAGTGCTGCGGTCGAACAGTACGAAACGGAAAGAGAACCCTACTTAGGGAGCTGATTTACGAAGCTGAATTGTTGGTCCGGTGATCCAGATCATGCACTTTATGCGGGAGTAAAGGTCGATATTACTCGATTTTGGCATATCAACTTCGGTAAGACAAAAAAGGAGTCAAGCTGCCTTTCTAATATAATTACAGACTTATACTATTAATCATATAATACCATAAGACGTTTGGAGCCATTTGATCTTTTATATTTTCTGAATTGCCTGGAACGAAACGCAAGAAATTCGAATAATTCAAGGCGCGGCAGCCACCGAAACAAAATCAAAGCGCCACCGCTCCCGCTCCAGCTCCAGCTCTAGCTCTAGCGGCAGCGTCTGCTCTATATGCGCAACGAATAACTTCGCTATAGAACTCCATACAGAATAACCACGTTCCCCAGAATATATCGCGAAGTCTACCAATACCAAGCTAAAAGTAAGTTCCCTAAATGTCCATTGTACTTAAACCTCGCTAACCTATCGTATCAGAACAGAACAACCAAAATATCCCCGATATCAATCTCGCCGCCACCGTCATGGCTTCGTTACTCCAGGCCCACATTAGCCCTCAGGACTACATAAACTACCCCAGGGATCCGTTTGAAATCTGGCCTTTAGCCGTGAAGAGCCTCATGACACTTACATTCAAACCCCGTCGCTAAGTGATAATATTTTCGAGGAAGTTATGGATGAGACCCCGGCACCGCAAAAAAGCTCACGCAAGATCAACATAGCCTTTAACGAAACCCACAGATCTCAACGCTGAAAGCCGGCTACCTCAAATCCAAGTCGGATAGAAAAACATATTATAAGAGCAGAAGATCGCCATATTTTAGCAGAATCACCTGCGCATTCTCAACTGCCGTCCCCTCTCGTAGATCCTCTTCCCGATCTCCCAATAGAAGAATCCACCGGCTCGACCCTCGAGCGTTTACCCGACTGGGATAACTATCCAGCTTCATCGCTAGATCTCGTCACCTCGCAAATTAGCAAAAAGCCAACTCGTACGAAGAGAATGTTTCATAAAATAGACCCAAACGATAGGGGCAATGAAACACATAGACCAAAACGGCCGAGAGGTACCACATTATTAAGTCAGTCTCCGAGGACCTTGCGTTCATTACCATCTCGTATAGGAGCAGCGGGATCAGGCAGTAACTTAACACCGGGTCGAAAACAATCTCCGAAAGACAGACTAGAAAACTCGGCGAGGACAGGCCATTGTGGACAGCCGATGCTCGCCCAAAATACCAATCTTAGCGGTCCTACTGCGTCCCAATCCCCTACTCGAAACCAGCTACCTAAGAGGCACTGCTCAAATTATACCAAAAGGATCCTGTCTTATTGTTTAACTAATGTTAGAAGCAATCCTAATGATCGAGCTAAAATATCGAGCATATCTTACTCTCTTGCTCTCGCAGGATCCTTCCTACAACTACTAAACCCCCCTTATACTGGGAGTTTTTCGCATATATTTCAGCAAATCGGCCTCCCTTTTTTATAAATTTAATTGTTTAGTCTATATAGAATAATTGTAAAGGTAGCCGATTATTTCCCGTCCTAAAAATAACGGGGCTTTTTGGCGTTTTATTTTTACTTTATTTAAATAAAAAAAAGCCTAATAATAATAATAATAACGAGTAGCGCTTTAAAAGGCTAACTGTAGCTATTTTTAAAATAATTACCCCTTAATTACCGAAAGCGATTTTATTCGATCTTTTTCCGACCCGATTACGTATTAACGCGTTACCTATTCCGGTATTCCGATAATATAAACGCGTAGCGGTATAATTTATACTATTTATAGATATATATAACCTTTTTTCCGATATATAAAAAGGCTATTATATTAATATTTTAGCTAATATAATTTTTAAATAGTTAAACGAAAATAAAATTTACTATATTATTTACTATAATATTTTTATAATAATAATTAAAGCTTTCGATTCGATTTTTAGTAAATTTTAAATAAAGCCTTATTATAGTTAGGCTGGGTATAT
Organism: Xylariaceae sp. FL0662B; assembly: GCA_022376535.1. NCBI lineage: Eukaryota > Fungi > Ascomycota > Sordariomycetes > Xylariales > Xylariaceae > Xylariaceae sp. FL0662B. Next base: position 7,194 of record JAJJKD010000351.1, on the reverse strand, counting down.
TTATATAGCAGTTTTTAATACTTTTTAAAAACTGCTAATTAATATATCTATTTCGAACCTTTTAATTTTAAGCGATAAAAAAAATACTAAAGGAAAAAATAAAAAAATAACGAAATAAAAGCTTTCCGAACCGATAACTTTTTTTAAGCCCCTAATATAATATATAATAGCTATATTTATACTATAATTAGCCCCGAAAAATGCGTTAATATATAAATAGCTATATATAAAGGCCGCTAAATTATATATTATAATTACGTTAAATATTTTTATAACCTAATTTTCGGTAATTTAAAACGGTTAATAATAAATTAAGCCGTAATAATAATAAAAAAAATAGCGTTAAAAAGCGTAAATAATTAAACCTATTTTTAATTTTAACCCGATAAAAAATAAATCGGACCCGAAAAATAAAAATTAATAACTTTTTTTCCGCCTATTAAAAAATTATAAATAAAAAAATATAATATTAGCCGAATTCCGTTTTAATTTAATTAAATATATCGGCTTTATTTTATAAAATATAAAAAATTTATAGATTATTTGTTTAGGCTAAATAATTAAACCGTAAAATAAAAAAATACGTATTAAATTTTTTATTTTATAGCTTTTATTTATTAATAAAGGTATTATTTTCGAAAAACCGATCGAATAATATACCTTTATAATATCGGGTATTTTTAAAACGCTATACGTATATAATAAAAAAAAAATATTAACGTAATTATTATTTAAAAAATCATTTTTATAACCGGAAAAAAGCTAATTTTTTATAAATTTATCCGATATTTAAATAAAAAAAAGCCGGTAATATAAAATTAGGTTATATCGTTTAATACGTTTATTAAAGCTAACTTTAAATTTTTTAATTTTAAATTAGCCCAATAGTTAAACCGGAAATTCCGAATTATTTAATGCGATAAATATTAAAATTTTTATAACCTTTGTTTATATTTCCGAAAAAAAAAATATATTAATTACGGTTTAATATATAAAAGCTATTATAATAAGTTCCCGAAATATATTAACTATAAGGGATTTTACCTTATAAATTTTATAATATACCTTATTAAACCGAAATATATAAATAATAAGTTTAAACGTCCTATTAAAAAATAGCTATTTTCTATTAGATAAATAGGGAAATAATTATATTAAATAGTTTATAAACCCCTTAATAAAAAAACTATATATTAAATAAAAAAAACGGCCCTATATTATAAAATAATATAAAAATACCGGCTATATAATCCGATGCCGATTTTTTTAACTATAATTAGAAATAAAATATAATAGGGATCCTAATAATAAAGATTATAAAAACAAATATAAAATAGCCGGAAAATAATAATAATAGTAACCCCGTTTTATAAATATTATTTAATTTTTATTTTAAATAATAATTAAATATAGGAAATCTTATTATTACTTTATATAAAAAAAAATAGCCGGAAAAGGAAAATCGTATTTAATAATTTTTTAAATAAATACCGCTAAAATTAGGCCTTTTTATAATATAGTATTAATTTTAATTAATAAAATAAAAGCGGATATAATTTTAATTTAAAAACTTTAAATTAGATAATATTTTAATTAATACGTTATAAAAATATATCGGAAGTACGAAATATTTTTACCTATTAAAAATTAGTCCGAAAAGTTATAAGTTTTTATATATATAAAAAAACGGGAATAGTTATATTACGTTTAATTAAAACCCTTTACGTTATATAACCTATATATAGTAAAAATTAACGATATAATTATTTATAACGTTTATTAATACCTATACGAAAATAATATTATATTAACTTTATTAAAAAAATAGTAATAGCTAATATATATAGTAATAATAGGGGATTTTAATACCATATATTAGGCTTAATAACCTAAATATACCCCATATAATAGTCCGGATAATAAAATAATAAGTTAAATAAAAAATTACTAATTAAAAATTATAATTAGGGAATAATTAATATATAATTATAGCAATATTTTAAACTTTATTTTTATAAATATACTAAAAATAAAAAAAGGTATAAAAGTTTTACTTTATATAAAATCCGATTATTAAATTATATTTATTATTATTTTAATAATATTCCTATTAAAAATAAAACCCGAATAGCTAAAAATTAATATAAAAAATATCCCTATTTTTGTATAGCTAATTTATATTTATATTAAATTAATACCTAACCGAACCGATACTTTTAAAAAAGTAAAAAAGTTAGCGATTAAATTAATAAAAATATTAAATAAATATTTATATATAGCCGGTATTAAAAAAAAAAACTAAAATTTTAATACTATATAATAAAATAATTATTATAAAGTAATATTATAAAAGCTATATAATATAGCGAAATATAATAAACCGTAATAAATAAATAGAAAAATATAGAAAAAATTCCAATTAGTTATTAAATAAATAAAAAAAGAATATTAAAATAAATAAATTAGCTTTATATATTCCGATAAAAATATTTTTAAAATTATAAAATAATAAAAGTTTATAAATAATTTTAAAATATTCCCGTTAAACGGGCTAAACGGTTTAATTATTAATATAATAAAAAAAATTAAAGTTTTTAAAAATAAAGTTTTTTTATTAAACGTAATAGGTAATAATATACCTAATTTATAATCTTTTCCGGTTATTAATTATACCGAACCGATTTTATAAAATAATATAATAACGATAAATAAAATAAAAACCGCTTATATTTAAACCGCTAATATAATATTAAAAAAAAACAGAATATTTATACTATTATTAAAATATATTTAATCGATATTAAAATTAAAAATTAAGATATTATATAAAAATAATATTTATATAAAGTATTATTTATTTATTTTTTATATAGTAGATATAATAATATTTTTTAAAATAGGTAAAACGGATTTTATTAAATTAAAATTATAACGCTTTATTTCCCTATTTTCCTATTTAAATAAAAAGCTTGAAAGGTTTATAATTAAACGAATTGCTATTTTAATAATCCGGGAAAAAATCTATAACCTTTAATAATTCGATATAATATTTAAATAATCGGTAATAAATTTAATAGTATATATAATATATAATATTAAATAAACCTTTTTAATAAAATAGAAAATTTTATTTTTTATTATAAATATATTTAAAACATTTAATATAATATTTAAAAATAGATTTATTTTCCGATTATAAAAATAAAAATAACCTACCGAATTAATAAAATAAATAAAATCCTTTATAATAAATTATTTAATATTAATACGGATAAAAAATATTTTTTTATTTATAGTATTATTAATTAATAATTTACTATAAAATTTTTTAATATCCTTAATTCTTTTTATATTTTACCTAAAACTATTTTTAAATAGAAATAATAAATATACCCGGTTCGGCTATATAAATAATATCGCATTTTTTCGGATAGAATAGAATATATAAAAAACTATAAAACTATTAATAAGTAACGTAAAAAATATAATAAAATAAAGGGGAAAAAAACGCCGTTATTTTTAATAAAATAAAAAATAAACTTATTTATTTTAATAAAATTAATAAATAAAAAAATAATTTTATAGTAATAAATAAATTCCGAATTATATCTATAGCTTACTATATGGCTATCCGTTAATTAGGTATTTTTTTTAATTCTAAACTTTTTTTTAAAAAATATATCGAAAATTAAAAAATAAAAGCTTTAAAAATAATATAATATATAAAAAGCCTTAACCGAATATATATAAATAGTTTATTTATATTAATAATTAAAATAATAACCGCTTATATTTTATTAATAGCTACCTTTATAATAAAAATATAATAACCGGATTTAATAAAACTTAGTATTAAATAGGGTAAAAAAATAATAAATACCTATATAAATAAGTATTAAAATATCCTAAATAAAGCAATAAAAATAATAATATAAATAATATTTCTAGTTTAAAAAATAATAATAAATATAGTTTTAAATAAAAAAACCGGCTTTTTATTAATAGAAATTATTTTAAAATAAATCCGGCGGTATATAATAATATACTTTTAAACCTTTAACCCTTTATATTTATTTATTTAATAAATAAATAAACTACCGATTAAAAATAAAAAAAAAAGTTATTAATATAACTTATTTTATAAAAGTTTACGAAATTTTAATAAATAATAGCGTTAATATTTATAAAACTTAAACCGGAACTATTTATATATAAATAAAAGTAATAATTTTTATTAATTATAAATAATAAAAAATTAAAGCGGAATATTTATTATTATTAGTTAAACGAGATTCCGGTAAATTATATAGTTATCTATTCGGATAGGTTAAAAAACCGAAAAACCGATTAAAAATAGGTTACCTTTTTTTAAATATATATTATTAGTTAAAGCTATAAAATAATATAATATATAAAAATATATAATATAAAAACGAAAGCCGTATAAAAAATAGCAAAATAAACCTTTATATATTCTTTAAACTACTTTTATTTTTATTTTAATAATATAGTAGTATTATTTAGCTTATTAAAATACCCGGTAAAAAATATATAAATAATAATAACGGGTTTTTAAAAAGCGGTATTTCGGTTAAGTAGCTAATCGGTATAATAATTGCTAAAATATATAGGTATTTTAAAAAATAAAAAGGCAGATTTAAAAATTAAAAAAGGGGCTAGGTTTAATTTTAATAAAAATATACCCGATAAACTATTTATTTTTATTTATTTTAAACGTATTAATAAATAAAAAAAAAAGAAATTTAAAAAAGGTAATAAATTATAAATAAACCCGTAAAATATAAACGCTAAAAATTTAATATAAAAAAATCCCTAAAAAAATTTTAACTACCGAAACCGACGCTATATAGATTATTAATAAAACGGTTCGGCTATAATAATTTCGCTAATTATTTTAAAAAAATTTAATATTTTAAATAAAATTAACCGTATTAATATAATAATAAATAAAAACCTAAATATTTAATAAAATACGAAAATATAAAAAAAAAACTATTATAATTAAAGCCGCTTAAAGGCATTTTAAAATACCTTTTAAGCCTTATAGGGTTCCGAAATTTTAAAAATTTTATCCGATAAATAAAACCTTATATTAACCTATTAAAGCTAAAATAAAAATATAAATAGGGATATAATTTATTTAAATATAACTATAAAAGGCTATAATTAAAAAAAACGGAAATTATTTATTAAATTTCAACCGTATATAGCCGATAATCCTATAAAATTAAAAAAAAAGGTAAAAACGGAAGATTTTTTATATTAAGCGAAATATTAACTTTATTCCGGTATTTTAATTATTTTATACGTTATAAATATATAAACGTAAAAAATAACTATTAGTTACGGTTAAATAAATAGCAGCAGATAGCTTTTTATGTCTTTCGGACATAAACAAATTCATTATTATCATCTTGCTTTCGCAGACCTAGAATACTCAATAACAACTTGTAACACCTGCGGCTTTGCCGCTAGCCATATCGTTTAACTCAGCGACAACGTCGAAGCGCTCCTACACCGCGAAAATAGCATGTCCATAATACAGCTATTTCTTGGTTTTATCCGCGACTATACGGCGCAAAGGCTTACCCAGGCCAAGCCGGCCACTGATTCCAGTCAGTTCTATCCCCACGAAGTTCGCCATCTCACTTCGAACGACGTACCAATCCCTGACACCGAAGGACATGATGGAAGCTGCAGAGAAGAGACGGATGCCGACAGCTTCAGCGAAGATAGTCAGCTCGAGAACCAGACCGATAGTGCGGATGAATCCGAGGAGAATAGCGAAAGTGACAACGAGACAGTGAGCACTAATTCTGTACGCTCCACAAGCGAGGACCGTACAAGTGATGGCAGTAGAATTACACGACGTAAATGGGTGCCTCTCGAAGACGTCCGACTACGCGCGTGGGTTAAGGAGGAGAAGTCGTGGTCATGGATTGCGAAAAAGTCACATCGAAGTGAAGTAGCAGTGTTACAACACTGGCGCCTTATGCAAAAAGCAGACAGCAAGGGTACGGAGTAGAGATATTTAATAAGAAGCCATGTAACGTCGACCTTACAAGTCATCGATCAAGAAAAGATGTCGTCGGTGGGAAATGACTTTGCGCGGTTTCTTCCAAGTCAAATGCGACTACCGAAGGAAGCAATTCGACGGTAAAGACCATCTCTACAACTTCATCTGGGTTTGAGACTCAAGCATTGGAGAATGGCGTATTGGACCGCCTCAAGTCAAAGCCTCCAACAAACCTCACCGACCGTCATGCTCGCCTGAACAGAGACCAGGAAACCGCTTCACCGACCGAATCGATGTACGAGGGTTATGTAGCTGATGTCACTACGGCTCCGAATGGGCAGACCATGATCCTCAGAACGGCCAAACTCTTAAAAGAGCACAATGATTAGGGTTATAAGGGGGTTATGGACCAAGCCTTCACCGCGTTTTCGAAAGAGGTCGGTTTCAATAATGGGCTGTCGGCTCCACAACCGGACTTTTTCGAAGGGCTTCAATTTCAAGAGTTCCTCCCGTTCCCTGCTCATAAACAACTTGGTAGTGCTGTCCTCATCAAGGACGATCCATATTCCATCACTCTACCACACCTAGCCGGAGAATGGAAAGGGCCTGGAAATAATATGAATAAAGCAAGAGTGCAGAGCGCATATGATGGCGCTGCCCTCGTCTATGGGAGAGACCAAGCGTTGGAATTCGTCGGCGAGCCCGATCCTCTTGGCTATACGGCTGTCTCAACCTTTACCACCGACGGTACTAATATCAACTTTTTTTCTCATTACTCCGCGCCATCGAAGGAGGGGAACACGACTGAGTTGGAAACACAAGCGTTCCTCCCGTGGAATGCTCAAATCCAAAAGCGGACAAGCACCTCAGAGCGATGGAGCAGATTATTGGGAGTGGGATGCTGTAGAAAATTGTTTCTTTCACAGGCACGCTAATGGAGCTGTAACCTGGGCTGACGAGTGAATCACGCAGTGGCCTTGGTTGGAAAATGCGATGAGGAAATGAGACACGTCACAAAAAGAGGTAGCCTTAAATTTTCTGGTATTTCTTACAGCCTTGTTACTGTTCTTTATTTAAACCGGCTATGCAAACTCCAAGCCCGATTTCTCGACGCTTTAGTTTGTCGTTGTTGAGATTTGTCACACCTAGCTCTGTCT
>JAJJKD010000350.1:0-11074 GCA_022376535.1 Xylariaceae sp. FL0662B | reverse complement strand
AAAATTTTTAAATTAAAACTATATCTATTTTTATTTTATTAATTAAAATTAATACTATATTATAAAAAGGCCTAATTTTAACGGTATTCGTTTAAAAAATTATTAAATACGATTTTTTTTTCCGGCTATTTTTTTTTATATAGGGTAATAATAAGATTTCCCGTATTTAGTTATTATTTAAAATAAAAGTTAAATAATACCTATAAAACGGGGTTATTATTATTATTATTTTCCGGTTATTTTATATCCGTTTTTATAATCTTTATTATTGGAATTTTTATTACGTTTTATTTCTAATTATAGCTAAAAAAATCGGTATCGGGTTATATAATTAATACTTTTATATTATTTTATAATATAAGGCCGTTTTTTTCTATTTAATATATAGTTTTTTTATTGGGAGGTTTATAGGCTATTTAATATAACTATTTCTCTATTTACTTAATAAAAAATAACTATTTTTTAATAAAACGCTTAAATTTATTATTTATACGTTTCGGTTTAATAAAATATACTATAAAATTTATAAAATAAAGTTCCTTATAATTAATGCATTTCGGAGGTTTATTATAATAGCTTTTATATATTAAACCGTAATTAATATATTTTTTTTTTCGGAAATATAAACGGGAATTATAGAAATTTTAATATTTATTATATTAAATAATTCGGAATTTCCGGTTTAGCTATTAAATTAGCTTAAAATTAAAAAATTTAAAGCCGGCTTTAATAAATATATTAAATAATATAATCTAATTTTATATTACCGGCTTTTTTTTATTTAAATATCGGATAAATTTATAAAAAATTAGCTCTTTTTCGATTACGGAAATAATTTTTTAAATAATAACTATATTAATATTTTTTTTCCCGTTATATATATATAATATTTTAAAAATATTTAGTATTATAAAAATATATTATTCGACCGGTTTTCCGAAAGCGGCATTTTTATTAATAAATAAAAGTTATAAGGTAAAAAGCTTAATACGTATTTTTTTATTTTATAATCTAATTATTTAATTTAAATAAATAATTTATAAATTTTTTATATTTTATAAAATAAAGCCGGTATATTTAATTAAATTAAAACGGAATTCGGTTAATATTATATTTTTTTATTTATAATTTTTTAATAGGTAAAAAAAAAGTCGCTAATTTTTATTTTTTAAGTTTGATTTATTTTTTATTAAATTAAAATTAAAGGTAAATTTAATCGTTTATATTTTTTAACGCTATTTTTTTTATTATTATTATAGCTTAATTTATTATTAGCTATTTTAAATTATTAAAAATTAAATTATAAAGGCGTTTAGTATAATTATAATATACGATTTAGCGGCTTTTATATATAGCTATTTATATATTAACGCGTTTTTTAGGGTTAGTTATAATATAAATATAGCCGTTATATATTATACCGGAAGTTTAAAAAGGGTTATTAGTTCGGAAAGCTTTTATTTCGTTATTTTTTTATTTTTTTTTTAATATTTCTTTTATTATTTAGAATTAAAAAGCTTAAAATAGATATATTAATTAATAGTTTTTAAAAGGTATTAAAAATTACTATATAAATATACCCGGTTTAATTATAATAAAGTTTTATTTAAAATTTACCGAAAATTAAATCGAAAGCTTTAGTTATTATTATAAAAATATTATAACGGGTAATATAATAAACTTTATTTTCGTTTAGTTATTTAAAAATTATATTAATTAAAATATTAATATAATAGCTTTTTTATATATCGGAAAAAGAATTATATATATTTATAAATAATATAAACTATATTACTACGTATTTATATTATTAAAATACCGGAATAAATAACGCGTTAATATACGATCGGGTTAAAAAAAAATCGAACAAAATCGCTTTTAATAATTAAGGGGTAGTTATTTTAAAAATAGCTATAATTAACCTTTTAAAATACTATTCGTTATCGTTATTATTATTAGGCTTTTTTTTATTTAAATAAGGTAAAAATAAAATACCAAAAAACCCTATTATTTTTAAAATAAAAATAGTCGGCTACCTTTATAATTATTCTATATAGATTAAATAATTAAATTTATAAAAAAGGAAGGCCGATTTGCTAAAATATACGCGAAAAACTCCCAATATGGGGGGGGTTTAGTAGTTATAGGAAGGATGTCGGATAAACGGAGAACAGTGATTGTGCGACCGATAGAGACGGCAATGACGCTGCGAAAATAAAACGAACATGTCGGCGTTTGATATTAACAAAAGGGGTATGATAAGTGCTTCTTACCTATATCCCAACAGGAAGACAATCAGCAATCCACATTTCTGGGCCTTCTTCAACTGGAGACGCCAAATCTTGGGTAAAGGTAGGAGCAAGATCATGAGGTCAATCATGACGCTTGTGACAGCACTCCCAATATACACTTTATATGATGTATCACATTGACCTGGAACTGTAGGGTTCCAGCTCTTCTCAATGGGATCACAAAGAAACACAGTCGCAAGGACGATCCCAATATACCATCCAATATTGAGCGCATGGACAGTCAACAAAGCGATGTTGAACCATCTTTCATTGACAGCTCGAGGGAATATGCGGCTGAAGAACAGCAACGCTGATGCCTTAGCCAGGGCAATGGCTGTATCAAAGAGGTAATTCCCGCTGTAGATGACCCTGAGAATGAAAAGGATATCATCGGGCGACAACGTGTCGATGGGATGGCCAAAGCCTCTATTGAGCATGGCAAACGAGGCGCCGAGCAGAGCGTAGATGAATGGCTGCAGTGATGTAAGCCATGGAACAAAGGGTTCTATCGGTTAGAACTGGTAAACTCACGGCAGCTGCGAGAGCCATCCAGTCATCCCACCAATAGCTCCGGCTGGGCCAGGTGTCCGACCGCAAGCTTCGGGAAACGAATCGCAGGCAGATTGAGCATACTGTCAGAACCGTAAGGACGACCAGATACGCTCGGAAGGCAGGTGCGCGGTCGTCATTATTGTGATTGACACCCTCAAGGGGGAGCGCCCTAGGTCTTGGGAACATGTTCAGGAGGAATGAGGATGAATAAACAGCACGAGAGAGCTAACGGGCTTGTCACGATAAATACGGGATGAAGCGAGAGAGGTGATGCTGCCACTCCCACAGCCTTGATCTACCTTCTTGCGTGTACCAAACGCGGCTGCGCCGCTGACATTCCAAATTGCCCATGGTCTTTGCAGGATGCAGAGTTCGCAACATCGGCTTTCATTAGTTCACATAGAAAATGCAACAGTACCTTTGATATCTTGCGGCTTATGGGAAGAATCACTATGCTGCCGCGGAAGTGAGAACTTAATGCTATCTTGGAAGCTAAAACCCTATATTAAGTCTGACGCCCCCTCCACGAACCACCCAGGCTGTGAACCCCCAAATCTCACCAAAATTACCCAAATCAGCCTAGTTGTAATAAATCGGGGAAAAATCGGAAAAATATAATTTCTTCGGTATTACATTAGAAAAATTAATGATTATTTATAAAAAAAAATTCAAAAATTCTAATTAATAATTAGGTGCTTAAATTAATACTTTAATAGTGAAAAAAAATAAAAAATATTAACACTAACGTTTCTTTTAATAATTTATATATAAAAATATTAAGGGAAAAAAATTCATGAAATAATTAAAAATTAAATAAATAAAATAGTCCTGAATTTAGTTTTTAAAATTTTAAATTACTTTAATTTAAATAAATTATATAATTTAATAAAATATATATAATATATTTTATTTAATTAAATATAATACTATTAGTAACTTTTATATTAAAAACCTTTTTAAAAAAAATTTCTTTTATTATTATATTATATTTTTTAATATATTAGATTAAATAATTAATAAAAGTAGAAATATTAAAATAAGTAATTACATTTTAAATTATACTTTATTTATAATTTAAAACCCCGATTTTATAAGTATTTTTTTAAATTAATTATCTTTATTTCTATAAAAAAATATTTCATTAATAATATCCCTAATAATTTATATAAGAAAATGTTAGTATAAATATTCTTTTATTTTTTTAACTATTAAAATAATAATTTAACCATAATAATAATAAGTAATATTAATGAGATTTTTTTACATATAGTTATTAATTTTTCTAATTTAATGCCGAAGAAATTATATTTTTCCGATTTTTCCCCGATTTATTACAACTAGGCTAATTTAGGTAATTTTAGTGCGATTTAGGGGTTTATAGCCTGGGTGGTTTATAAAGGGGGGGTTAGACTTATAATAATTTTCCATTTATAAAATAAACACTTAATTTAAATTTAAATATTATAGTTTATAAAAATGATTAATTAATAATTATATAATTTATTTAATAATATTTATAATTATAATATAAAATAGGTTTATTTTATTTTATTATTAAAATTATAATTAATAATTATATATATTTTAATAAAAAATTTTTAATTTTTATTTTATTAAATTATATTAATATTTTTAATATGATTTAAAACTTTATAATAATATTATTTTTATTAATAATAAAACTTTTTTAAATATATATTTAATATAATAATTATTTTAAAATAATATTTATTATTTTTAATATATTATATTAAATATTATTAAATTAACTGTTTAATAAAGGATATAAAATTTTACGCTATATTTAAAATTCTTAAGTTAAGTTTTATATATTTTATTATAACACCACCTTTTTTTATATAATATATAGTATTTTTTAATATTATAATTAAAGTTATTTTTTCATTTTTTAATTAATTTAATTAATTTTTAAATTAATTTATTTTTATTATAATGCGTATCACCTAGGGTGGTATGTATAAACCATATATATATACCTATTATAATAATACATAGTTAGGCAGCCACTATGTATTTAGTACTTAATTAGTTAAATTAAAAAAGAGTTCCTCTCTTTTTTCTTTAATTAAATATAGTTATATACACACCTATATATATATGCATTATATTAACACTTTTAAAAACTATAATTATTATAATAATGGTTTAAGTTTAAGGTATTATTATATTAAAAATAATTTTATATATATATAAACCACTTATATATATTTATAAACTTTATAAATCCCAGTTAAGTATTTAAGGATTTCTTTTTTTAAGTTAATTATTTTATTAATAATATAATAAAATCTTTAAGCTTTAATTTATATATATATATATTTATAATAATAATAATTAATTTAATTAACACTTTTAAAAAACATTAATTAATTTAATTAATTAACTTTTTAATTAAAGTAATTAAATTAATTAAACTTTATATATATATTAATTATATTTATAATTATTATATATATATATTATAATTATATAATTAAATTATATATTTTCGGAAAAATACATAAATATTTAGTTTTTAATTTTAATTAGTTTTTATTATAATTAATTTAGTTAGTTTTAGTTTATAGGAAATTTTTTTTAGTTTAGTTAATATTAGTTTACACTTCCTTTAATTACTTTTAGTCAGCCCTTTAACTAAACTAACTAACTAATTTCACAACCCTGATTATAATGTATGGCTTTGCTACATAAATAGTTTATCTACCATGTAATTAGTTAGACGTACCCTCTGCCTAATACAACATCTTTACGGTTCAATTGTCAATAAGTGAACTGCAACAACAATATATTTAATTAAATGCGGTTATCAATACTTCGCTGTGCTCGGGCGGCGCAATGCTAGGTACTCGCCGCGGAAATGGCCAATGGCAGTGCGGTCCGCCGCCGTTGGGGGTTCTCGACAGTCGAGATCGTCATTGCGGTCGCGATATCCTGTTTTGGGTATAATATGTACCACGCGTGTGCGAGGCTACGCAGATATAGCAGATCCTTACTTGATGTATGCCTTCATGGGTTCCAACATTGATGGGGTAGCAACGGCCGGGGAGGCCCTTTCTGCAGGCTCTGGCAGTCAGAAGAGCACCTCACTGGTGCATGAAACAACTGACGGGAGGTGGTGCATCCGGTTCGTGGAGGCCTGTAACACTGAGAACCATAGCCTTCTTCCATTGTAGGACTGAAATTATATGTTAGGTGGCATTACAATGGTAGGATCGTGTTACCAAAAAAAAGTCCCGCATATCTGTAAAGCTACTGTGACGTGACAACGCATGGCAGCTAACATCAAGAGTGCAAAGCAAGCCCGGTGATGTTGGCCGAACCCATGCATACCCCCATCCTTCACCAACAAGTAATTTGACCCCTAGCGTATGTGTAGAGTAGGTAGGTTCAGCCTCGCCTGTGATGTACATGGCCCAACATGGCCACCACAGGTCATGGAAGCTATCTGTCTCGGTATCTCACCGGACTTATATAGGTGAAGGGTATCAACCTACACTGGATATGCTTGACCTTGGACAATGGTCAATGACGACCTGGTTTAGTGACAAGATACGTTCAAGCTTCTTGAATCTGGGACTGCAGAGCTATATTCGTTTAACCCCTCAAGTCTAAATTCATCGACACCAGTTCTAGAACATGGCCCCAGAAAGCAATACCGATCTTCACGAGAAGATGGCCTCGAGTGGTCGCGAGGCTACCCGACCATGCGATGGGCTTCTCAGGTGCATAAGCACTGGTGATCTAGGCAGTCAGCACCTAGGTACTGGTGATACCATCAAGGAAGAGCTAGCTACCACCAGTGATGATCCAATTGCTATCTGCGGGTTCTCGATGATGCTCCCGCAAGGGGCATCATCTCCCGAGAAATTTTGGGACATGCTAATGGAGAAGCGTTGCGCGACAACTGACTTCCCTTTCGACCGACTGAATGTCAATGGGTTTCAGCGCAAGACTCAGAGTACGAACACTGTACGAACCTAATGTTCTGCATCTGCATAAGCCCGATACAGTGTATTTCATCGCAGTGCTGACTCGAATCAAAGATACCGCTCCGGGGCGGACACTTCCTTCGCGAGAACATCTCTGCGTTCGATGCTGACTTCTTCTCTATCTCGTCTAACGAAGCCGCTGCGATGGACCCAATGCAGCGGATGATGTTGGAAGTATCCTATGCGGCCCTTGAGAACGGTATGATTGAACATCACCGTAAACAGGAAGCTAATACTGACGTTCTCCTGCAGCCGGTATCACAATGAAGTGCATCTCGGGCTCGCGTACCGGTGTCTACACAGGCAGCTTCGGGGTTCAGGACTACCTCCTGCAAATGGCCCGTGATCCCGAAAACGCCCCGCCACATGCGGTCGTAGGAACTGGTCTCAGCATGCTTGCTAATCGAATCAGCTGGTTCTATGATCTCCATGGTCCAAGTGTCGGGCTCGACTCTGCTTGCTCCAGTGCTACGATGGCCATGGATATAGCTTGTCAAGCGCTGCAAAACGGCTCTTGCGACATGGTATGGTCTCCGTGCTCTTCAACCGGCAGTGATACAAGCTGATCTCCTGTCTACAGGCAATGGTCGCAGGCTGCAATCTAGCCGCATCACCCGAGCTCTATATTTGGCTCTCCAACATGGACTTTCTCTCAAAGGATAGCCGATGCTATGCGTTTGACCATCGTGCAAACGGCTATGCTCGAGGGGAAGGCATCGGTGTCATCATACTCAAGAAGTTGAGCCTGGCTCTTCGTGACGGGAACACTATACGTGCCGTGATTCGGTCAACTAGTTCCAACGAGGACGGTCGCACCCCTAGTATCATGTATCCCAGTCGCAGTGCACAGGAGCAACTGGTTCGAGATACGTACCGCAAAGCTGGATTGTCTCTGGCATACACAAGGTTCTTCGAAGCTCAGTACGTAGCCTGGATTGGTTTCGTGGCCAGCAGGCTATGCACGGAGCCGTGGCTAAAACCATCTCTATTCCTTTCGTCACTTTTTCGTTAGGGGTTATAGCCAGCTAACCACGGGGAATACACAGCGGTACTGGAACAGCGGCTGGCGATCCTCTCGAAGCTAATGCCATTGGGTCTGTTTTCCGGCAGCATCGGACTGCCGAGAGCCCGGTCTACATGTAAGCAATACTATCAATGCTCTCTCCCCTCGTCAAGCACATAACGATGTCCCCAGAGCTTCTTGTTGGACCAATTAACCATATATCAGCGGTGCTGTTAAGTCTAATGTCGGCCACCTCGAAGGGGCAAGCGGGCTTGTAGCAGTAATTAAAACCGTTCTCGTACTTGAGAAAGGCATCATACCACCAAACGCCAACTTCGAAAAGTTAAATGGTAGCATTGACGCTGAGTTCCTTGCGCTCAAAGTAGGTCCATACTTTGTCATCATGGTCGCCTTGGAGTCCTATATGAACTATACTCACCTCCTGTCGATTAGTTTCCCCAGGAAAGCTACCCTTGGCCTGTTGCTGACATACGCAGAGCCTCGGTCAACTCCTTTGGCTACGGAGGCGCCAACTCTCACCTAGTCATAGACGATGCTTACAATTACATGCGGCTGAGAGGTCTGTCCGGAAAACATTGCACTATACCTTTCCCTGGGCCACGGGAGAGCGCGGTTGTGTCGAAATGGACTCCCCATGGTCCACAAGACCTGTACACCCCGAAACTGCTTGTCTGGTCCGCCGCAGACTCGGATGGTGTCAATAGAATTGTCAATTCCCATCTTAAATACATCCATAGAGCGTATGAGGCTTGCCAACATCGCGGAACCTTGTCCTCCTTTGCTCACGACCTAGCTTACACGCTCGATACTCATCGAAACCACCTGCAATGGCGTTCTTTCGCCATGTTACAATCCCACGAAGATTTGCATCGCTTGTCATCGCATATATCGTCTCCAGTGAAAGCCCGGAAGTCAACAGTGCGCATTGGCTTCGTTTTCACTGGCCAGGGAGCTCAATGGTGCACCATGGGGAGGGAGTTACTGGTGTACCCATTCTTCAAAGCAGAGCTTGAAAGTGCTAGCGCCTTTTTGCAGACTCTAGGTTGCCGATGGACCGTGATCGGTAAGTCCGCATCAGACCCTCAACTGCTATTACCTAACGCAAATTAGAGGAACTGCTTAAGACAGACGAAGAGTCATGTATCCACAATCCAGAGTATAGCCAAACATTGTGTACAGTTCTGCAAATGGCCATAGTGAACCTCCTTCGCCGATTTCGTGTCCACCCTTCCGCTGTAATTGGACATTCATCTGGAGAAATCGCAGCTGCGTAAGCTTCCCTTCCATCTCTATTTGTTTGTGCTACTCCCCAGAAGCAAAAGCTGAGTATAATAGATATGCTGGAGGCTACTTGTCCCATCAGTCAGCCTGGAAGCTGGCTTACATGAGGGGAATATGCTCAGCGGAAATTGCCCAGTTACCGGCCACTGCGGATCCAGGGGCCATGTTATCAGTGGCATTATCCGAAGAGGATGCCAGAAGTATTGCCTCCTCGATTGGCGTTACGGTTGCCTGTTTTAACAGCCCCCAAAACATCACTCTTTCTGGCAAAGAGAAACTCATCGACCAGGTCAAGACTCACCTGGATGAGAGGCAAATATTCGCACGTAAGCTTCGCGTATCGGTAGCCTACCACTCTCCACAGGTAGAAAGTGCTGCTGCGAAGTACGCATCGATGGTTGGAGCTTTGACAATGCCAAAAAAACACTCTCCGTGTGCCAATGGTCTCAACTGTCTCGGGGAGACTCGTTGACAACCATCAACTTCTTACGCCACGATATTGGGCTGAAAATATGGCCTTCCCCGTTCGTTTTCTACAGGCAATTATAGAAATGTGTACGCAGTCGGCGCTCTCTCTTGCCAAGGAGACTGATCAGAACCACACAACGGCTGCCGTTGTGGATCACATCGTTGAGGTAGGACCGCACGCAACTTTACAGGGGCCCTTGAGAGACATCATGAAGACTATTCCACGGGGTAAATTCATTGGCTATCATTCGATTCTCCGGAGAGGACAGCCAGCAACGCATACTTTACTTCGGACACTTGGTGAATTGCATTGTGAAGGCTTCCCAGTTGATTTAAGAGTGATCAATGGCCCTCTAACGGAAGACCAAGAGGTTATTTCGAGTTCTTCTCTCCGTCAATGCTCCTTGCTTGTTGATCTTCCGCCTTACCAATTTGACCATTCGCGCAAGTTCTGGTACGAAAGTCGACTCAGTCGGAATTACCGGCTACGCGCTCATGCGCCTTCAAAGCTTCTGGGCGTTTGCTCAAGAGACTGTAATCCCTCGGACAGCAGGTGGAGACATATCATTCGACTCTCCGAGATGCCGTGGATAGAACAGCACATCATAAACAATACAGTGCTGTATCCAGGGTCTGGTATGCTAGTCATGGCTATCGAGGCATCGAAACAGCTCGTGGCCGACTCCAATCTTGACATACTAGACTACACACTCCGGGACATTCGCATAGAAGGTCCAATGGATCTCAGTGCAAACAATGGCATCTTGGAATCGCAAGTTTCACTCGAAAGAGTCGATAGCTCTCCTCAGACCCCTGTATTCAAGTTCACCATCCGCTCAATTTCGAAAGATGACTGGGTGGTGAACTGTAGGGGTTATATCTCTGTGGGGTTGAAAGGCAACACTGGTGACGATTGGACGCGAAAGAGAACCGCGAGACACCGTAGAACCGCTGAAGCAGAGATCGCACGAGTGTTCGGCTACTGCCGATCTGTCATTGATCGTCGAAGCATGTTTGCTGTACTCAGCAGATGCGGCCTCGACTACGGCCCCTTGTTTCAAGCAGTGCAGAAAGATCCAATTCGATACGACGAGCGCGAGGGTCTAGCCGGCTCAGAAGTAGCGCTCTTCCGGGAATTATCTAGCGACGAAGACCACGTCATCCACCCTATATCGTTAGATGCCATTCTCCGTGTATCCTACGCAGCCTTCACGGCTGGTGGATCTCGACCAATGTCGACGAGTATCCCATCCCGCATCGGCTGCTTGTGGGTATCAAATGAAGGACTGAGGTGGCCAGATGCAGACACCATAAAGGTCAGTTCCAGCTTAGGTATGACTACACAGAGAGGCTACTCCTGTAACGGCGGTGCACTCAGTAGCAGTGAAGCCGAGTCCCCAGGCGAGTTGCGGCTGTGGTTCCAGGATTTGCAGATGACGAACGTCACT